>VXBX01006243.1:87639-188468 GCA_013400415.1 Scytalopus superciliaris | reverse complement strand
TTCCTTTCCATTCCATTCCACTCCCCTCCCTCCCTCCTGCCCCGCCGTCCCGGGAGCGCAGCCCCAGCTGCCGCGCTCCCCTCGCCTCCCGCCGCGCACGGGACCGGCCCCTCTCAAGGGCCGGGCTAAAAGCGCCTTCTCGCTTTGCAGATGGAGGTGAGCGTCCTGGCGCTACGGGACCTGGCGAGCGCCCGGCCGGGGCGGCGGGGCCGCGCCGAGGCCGCACAGAAGGTGAGCGGGCGGGCGGTCGGGAGGACAGAGGGAGGGAGCGCGGGGGAGGGCAGGGCCGCCACCCGGGGCGCTGGGACGCAGATCGGGCCCTGGGTCGGGCTCCTCTCGCTCCCACGGGCAGCGTTTGGGGTGCTGCCCATCCGACCTGCCCTGCCCTGCCGGTCTGTACAGCGGCATCTCACCTGTGAGCACTCGGAGCACTGGGGGGTCCAACGCTACCCTTGAGATAGAGGGACGATCCAGTGAGAGAACCCCGAGTCATGCCACCCTTGTCAGTAAGGGAAGTGATTGCTCTGTCACTACTCCAGGGAAACACTTTTTAGCTTTCACCTAAGTAGAACTTACTAAGGGATCGCAAGCATCCCAGTGGCTACCCTGTGGAAAGGTGGGGTGGGCTCTTGTAGGGACTCACCATGCCGAAGGTAAGAACCGCCAGGCCTAAGGTGACATGGGAATGGTATAGTCCTGTTATTTAGCAGCAGTTTGAGCGTGCTGATGCACATGTCTACTCTGCTTGCCTTCTGGTCTGTATCCATAAACCTGTGTTACCAGGTCGAGAAGGTAAGCAGGGGCCACTCAGCAAAAATCAAGGTCATTGTTCCCCTAATGCCACAGCAGCCAGGAGACAGGATATCTAGTCTTGGGCATAATCTTGCTCAGTAGTGTCTTCTGAACTAGACCCAGTTCATGACGCAGTTCATGCTCAGTCTGAATCCTCCAAAGATCACATAGTTCTGGTCAGATTTCACTCCCATTATCTCAGATTTGTTTCGGTTCTTGCTTATATACTAAGTTCATTAAGCCAGCCTTTCCAGTCCTCTTGTAATTGTAAGTATCTCTGCTTGGATCAAGGTCAAACTCATGCTTCCACCAACTGCCCTTGCAGTTTTGTGCAATACAGATGGTGGAGATGGAGTAGTATTGCAGCTACTGAAAAAAAGAAGGGAGAGAGGGTAAAAATGTTTCTTACCTTAGTAGGTAATTACAGTAGTAGGAAATAAAGATCTGAAAGGGAGTAGACGTTTCTCATGTAGAGCCACTACTTTTTTTCATTGTGATATTTCCAGAAACATGAACATTTGAGGTGCTGAAACAGTGGGTTACTTCAGTTGCCCTCACTGCAGTTCCATCACCACTAGCCACAGTGAACAGGAACCTGAGCGGAAGGTAGACTTTCTCCACTAATTAGGTGTTGATTCACTGCCAAATGTGAAATTACAAGAATATATTGAGTGCCAACACTATGTGAACATATATTCTAAGAAGTACCATGGCCTCTAAATTGACCTCTAATTATCACAATGTAGTAAGTTACAGCTGACTGACTGTTAATTGTAAAAAGAGATGTATATATTACATCTTTTTGGTTAATTCATAGATGAATGTATGCAGAAGTGCTCTTCATCACTGCTCAGAGAATAGTGCTTTTAATGTGCCAAATTTGTTTCCAGTTTGAATGCTGCAAAACTGTTGTTCCTAGTAAAAATCAGTTTCACTTGTGACTGAAATTCCTTTCTGCTTTCTAGCCAGACTACCTGTTAGGATGATCTTTGAAATCACCTATTTAAATATCTATTTCAGCTAGGGAATAGTTAAATTACTTCAAATAAAAGGCAAGTTCTTACAGCAAACTAGTACAACTCAGTATTATCTTTCAGGATTTTATTCCATTTCTGAGTTGTATTTCTTGCAGCACAAAATAGAATATATACTATCCAGCCTCAAAGTTGTCATGTTAGATTTTTAGAACTCATTCTGAAAAAAATGAGCCAGAAGACTTGCTCAGTTTGAGACCAAAAAGCCACAATTAGACTGAAGAATTAATAACTTCAAACCTGAATTTTAGTTTTAAAGCAGTTTGCTGGGATTTCAAAGGCTTCACTGCCAATTACAGCAAGTTATAACTCTTCTAGGTTTCTGATGATAATCTGTTAGGTTTGCTTTCTGTCTCACTTCACCCAAGCTGCATTCTAAATCTCAAAACCACTGAACAATATTAGCTAGAGTTCCAAAAAACACAATATCCTGTTTATAGGGTATTAAGAGGAATTAATTGATACCTGAATTATCTAAGAACAGAACATTGATGAGCAAGAAGAAACAGTACAACTTTTTGCATGGGTATTTCTGGAAGCCCTCCTCTGTATCAGGCCTAGGATACTTGGATCACAGTTTTTTATATCCTTCAAAGAAAGCCAGTGTGGCATCCTGTCTACTTCATTCCTTAAGTCTTTATGAGCTATTTGCACTAACTGGCTAGAGTGAAGTAGTGTCTCTTGTTGCTCAAAAAACAGCTCAAGGATACCACTGATGCTTCCTTGAGTCAGTCCCTTGAAATGAGTTGATCTGTAGTGATAATTCTTGCAATAAAAGAAAGGGGTAAAATTGGATCCAAAGATGAAATACAAAAAAGTTTGATTGCAGCTAGGGACTGGAAGGAGTAGAGCTTCATTCAGATAATGATAAAGATCAGTTGGCGAATTAGACTTTCTCTTCTAGCATCTCCTAGCTGTAGTCAAGGAACAGTTGTGGAGGTTTTCTTTGTTGCTTTGAGAAGCAGATAGTAGAGATGCAAAACTTGCCTCATTTGCACATGAAATTAAATCCACTTCAGTTTGACATTTTGTGGCAGTTTGAGCTGCATCCCTATCATGGCTTTTAACTAGGGACCTTTCAAACAGAGCCCTGTGTTTTCTTGCTAAGTGTAATGTGGCCAGTGCATTATTTCAGTTTTGCTGCAAAATGGTGATTTACGTTTGTAGTCAATGCTGTCTTGTAGGAACAGTCAGAGTTTAAAAGCCTGATGGGCCACAAGTTGGACTCATTGACCTCAGGTTCTGCATTTCAAGGCAGTATCTCATATACACTTCCTCCAGTACAGCAGCATGTAAAATATTTTACCACTTCCAACAAAGGCAGAAGAACTGTGCTAAATATATCTATCAGTATCAAGGCATGAGTCACTGCAATTACCTTCATAAGAACCATAAAATTGATTGTTGGGAATATTATCTTTCCTGTTGTGTCTAAAGAACTTTGTTTTTAACAGGAAAACATATTTGATCGATCCAGGATGACCCCAAAGACTCCCATTAAGAATGAACCAATTGATTTATCGAAGCAAAAAGGCTGCACACCGGAAAGAAATCCAATTACACCTGTTAAGATCATTGACAAACCTCAGCCTGATCCCTGGACTCCTACTGCTAACCTGAAGATGCTTGTGAGTGCTGCTAGCCCTGACATGAGGGACAGAGAGAAGAAGAAAGAACTCTTCAGACCCATAGAAAACAGTGAGCAGAGTGACACACCTGATTCATTACAGGTGAGACTCAGAACACAATTACCATATGTTCAGTTAGGACTCAGACCTTCCTTAAGTTGCTCCTCAGTTTTCCTTCCTCAGTCCTTCTCTCCCTATGGAAAACTGCAGAATTGTAAGATGTTCCCAAGGACAGATGCCTACATAGCAGTAGCTGAGCAGTAGGACATTGAAAGACTAAAAGTAGCTGTCTTACTAGTAACTGACCTGAGACTCCTCA
Organism: Scytalopus superciliaris; assembly: GCA_013400415.1. Lineage (NCBI taxonomy): Eukaryota > Metazoa > Chordata > Aves > Passeriformes > Rhinocryptidae > Scytalopus > Scytalopus superciliaris. The sequence goes on along the minus strand of VXBX01006243.1, from coordinate 184,695 downwards.
AGAGCCTTAATGTTACTTAAAAGGACAGTGAAGGAAGTAGTCCTTAAATGTTTCTTTTTCCCCAACTGAAGTACTTCTGAACCACATTAGAAAAAAAATTGCCAGGTCGTTTTTAAACAGGCATCATTTTCAAAAACAAATTCAACAATGGAAGAGCATACTTCAAATTTTATACTTCATCTGCAACAGCCCTGCAAAGTGGTCAGCTAAAACCTTTCTTCCCCTTACCACCCCAGCCCCTAAAATAGTGGTCAGAAAGCAGGGTCAAGTGTTAGGAAGATTTTTACTTGCCAAGTCTTGGGCAATGCAGGGGTTGATCCCTGTCCTCGCTTTAGGAAGTCTGTCCCTGGAGAGAATGGCATCAGGTTGCAGTAAGCATCATTATAGTTTTCTTCCTTCATATTTTTTTTTTTTCATTCCAACCACTGCTTTCCCTCTCCTGGGTTATTTCTGATATAATATCCTTCCCTGGTGATTCAGTGACAGGAAAATAGTTCTGGAGTCTTCCTACTGAGAAGCACCACTTGATAGGTACAGATCCCACTAGAAGTGTAGTTTTTACAGCAAGTACAGTGACTACTGCAGTCTAGAGAATTTGTCAGTTTACGTGGTCGTAACAAAACAAACAGTTGTCTAAGGATCATTCCTACCATAGCATCCAGTAAGTAAAAAATAACTGATGTTAAAGTTTAGTTCATTACCACTCCAGGCCTGCTAAGGTCACACATCATTTTTGGAGTGGCTACTATAAAGAGTTCAAATATTTTCTAGTTAATAAAACTTACACTTAATAATCTTCTTCACTTAGAAAGGTAACTTATAAAAGAAATAGAAAATTTACTGTAAGACTACTGCTATTTCCATACCATATAAAGCTCAAAGAATTCTATCAGAGCAACAGCCTGCCAGAAGGTCACTTAGTCACATCTAGCAAAGGACAGTTTCAGAACCCATAAGAAAGAAGCATGACTACCACCCTTAGTTTTTCTTTGCCAGAGGGCAAAACTTATTTTCCTTTTTTTGACACAGAATAAAATCTTTTTGACACAGAGGAAACCCCCAAGGTAACCAGTGCAGAAAAATCCTCCATCATTCTCATTTTGTAATAAATAAACATGCCTCTTCATACGTTCTTGGCATCACAGTTTTATTGGATTTTATTTTATTTCTACTGCAGGGAATGAAACACCATGTTCAAGCCATCCTACAGAATTCCTTAACCTAACAGCTTGACTGAGTTTATGGTTCAAAGACTGGGTAGTGCCTTTTATAGTCTCTTAACATCATGCCCTCAATCCTTCCCCAAGTGCCAGTTTCTTAAAGTGATAGTCATTGTGAAGGGCAGCAGAATCTTTTGAAAGAAATTTTTCAGGAACATTTTGATGGCTTCTGCATCTTCTGGTTTATTAGATCCAGAAGTGTTTGAGGGAATATTCCTCCTCTCAAAAAATAAATACTCTTTCTAAGTAGAATCTTAACATCTGCAAGTCTTGGCTGTTTGTCTTACTGTTTTTTCCCCTATGCATGACCATTATTTCATGATAGCACAGATCAGAGTTCTTTTTGTAGATACCTTGTGTGCTGAATTAGAAAGAACTTGCAAACATGTCACCCAAGTGCTTTGTGCTTGCAAGGAGCCCATGGGGTTTTTTCCTTATTAGAAAATCTGAGCTTAAATATTGCTAATATCTGAAATATGCCTCACTTGACTATGTCTTGCTTTTAAAGCTCTGCACTAAAGGGTTAACATTTATTTTTTAACAGTATGATATAGTAGACGACAGCACGGTTGAGGAATTTGAAAAGCAGAGGCCCAGCAGAAAACAGAAAAGCTTAGGACTCTTGTGCCAAAAGTTTCTAGCTCGCTATCCAAATTATCCGTTGTCAACAGAGAAAACTACTATTTCTTTGGATGAAGTGGCTTCAATTCTTGGTATGTATACCTGCAAAAATGGGGTAACAGATCACATGGGGTAACCCAAAAGATAGGCTTCCCAAAGATCATCTAACCAACTACATTCAAGATCTGCCTTTCCCATGGTCTGGATGCTCTTCTAATCGTACTAATCAGGAGCTGGAAATGCCTAAAATTCCTGAGTGTCTTTGCTTGCTTGTTAAGGATACCATTTCGAAATCTGCTTTCTGACCATACTTTTCACTAGATAGGTCTTGCCTCCAGCTGTTTGCCAACTCTGTTACTTTCTTAAATAATTAATTTGTTGAACACTGAAGGAGTCAAGAGTTAAAAAACCTCTGAAGGAGGACATGCAAACAACAAATCTTGTCAAAATGAAACATTTGGGAATATGATTGCAAGCTAGGTGCAGGAGATTAGTTGGGTCTACTGCCTGACTTCTGCAACATGACTGACATTGTATCTTCTGAGATCTCTGCAAGTGTTCCTAGGTTTAAACTATGTTCTCTGTGACTCGGTTAAGAAAGTCCTTGAAATACTCTTTTATTTGCCTTGGTAATAGAAAGTGGAAATAGGACAGAATTCAGATTAAGTAAATAGTTAAATAAATTACTTTTTAAATTAATTAATCCTTTAGATTTTGCATTTACTCCTTTATGTGCTTGCATGAGATGCTTGTGCTTCAACCTTGTACAGCTGAACATGAATAATGCTTTATTTCATGTTGGGAGGGATGTTACCTTGCTTTCCTAAATAATAGAAACTTTCTTTTAAAACTTACTCTTGGGAATTTTGCCTCCCAGAAGGAGGGGTGTTTATGCTTTTCCCTTTGGTTTTCCCTTCCTTGCTTGCATCCACCTGCTTCAGTGACAACAAAATTACTCAGGTTGATGTTGCTGCTGTCTATGTAACAAATGATAGCTTTTGCTACAAATGTATATTGCTTTGTTCGCTGAAGAGCTATGGAAAGGCCACAAAGGGGGCTACACTGCCAGGATATGTGTAGCACTCTTGGTCTTCTGGAGTATGTTTCAATCCAAGGTCTTCACACACTTAGAAATACTCATTAATTGTTTCACCTAATATCCGTTTGAGTCTGGTAAGTATTATCCATATTCTCGAGATGGGTAAAAAGATGCATAAATACCTTGCTTTCCCTAGGGAAGTATTTCAAAACCTTTCCCCTTAACTAGCACTTGTTCTGCTCAGCTGATGTTGACTGTTAGGTGATTTCTGGTGCAGATGACCTCACCAGCATATGTAACAGCTGTGCTTCAAACAGCACTGGACATGAGTACTCAGGACAGTGAGCAGGGCCACCAGCCTTGCTAACATCAGTGAGGCTGAACTCAAGCTGGACATAGTTCATAAATTTCCCACAGGTGTAGACCCAGCCGGCACCAAGAACTCATTTCTACTGCATTTGGGAATGGTGGGTCTCATCCTACACCACTTTGTACTTTGTGAAGCTTTTAATACTCCTTTTCTTGGTACTTGCTTAGCAAGTAAAAGTAATTGTGCCCTTGGAAACACAGGTGGAGGACCACACTCCCACTGGTTCCTAAATGAGGAGCTTTTATCTCTATACCATGTCAGTGCCTGGCTCAGACCCTTTCCTGCCCTCTGTTACATACAGGCTTGTGCACAGGTGTGTGTCTGAGCTCTGAAGCTCTCTTTCAGGAAGGGCCAAAGTGCTCTGAAAACCTTGGGGCAGTCTGAATAGGTCTGAGTGAGTGGGGCTGGGCAGACTGCACTTCATTCTAAACACAATGTAGTTGCTTTAAGCTGAAGCCATGGCTGAGCTGAAAGTTAAGAAAATAGACAACAAGCATACAGTGAGGCTGGCCACACATAAATCAGGTCTTAATTGTGTAAATATGAATGGATCTCACAGAACATGTCCAGGTGAACAGTGAAAAATGTTATGGACACTCAGTATTAGAGAACAGCCTGTTCTCTCTTCACTTCTGCTGAACAGCACATTAAATCTAGATAAGCATCTATGTCTTTTTTATTCCCCCCCCCCTCCCATTTAAAACAGGAGTTGAGCGGAGACGAATTTACGATATAGTGAATGTCCTGGAGTCATTGCACTTGGTTAGCCGTGTTGCCAAGAACCAGTACTGTTGGCATGGCCGCCACAACCTCAGCCAAACTCTGAAAAAGCTTCAGGAAGCAGGAGAGATGCAGTATGGAGAGCTAATGACCTTCCAGCACAAGGAGCAGGACTTAGAGTATAAATTTGGAGAACAGAAAAAGGAAACTGTTCCAGATTCTCAGGACAGACCATTACTGGACTTTTCAGAACCAGACTGTACCTCTGGTAAGATAACTAATGAGTGTGATGATATACAGACACAAGACTCTTTCTCCAGTTTACTATGTGACTTTTTCCCTTGTTTTACTTTTAAAAAAAGTCCTTCCTAAAGAATGCCGAATTCACCACGGAGGGGGCAGAATTATTCCTTCTATTCTGTCCCTAACATATGTCTCAAGACAGATTTTTCCCTCTGTGCTACAGTCTGGCAGGAACTTCTGCTGGACACTCTAGTTCTTTCCCCACTTGTACCTGACAGTAAATCCTTTGTCCTGACAGAAGGTGCCATCTTTGTGTGTCCTGTATTTCATGTTGCCCATGTAACACATAATGGTTTAAGCTACAAAATCCATTGAGTCACAAAATTATAGTGGCACAAAACTGTGTAACATAGCATAGCATCAGCTTTGGAATCTGACTTTCTAAAAGCTATTTCTGCAATTTTTATTGCCTTTTGAAGAGATACTTCTGTCTGCGTTATTCAGTTATTTGCTGCCTTTCAAAAGATTTCTGCTTCCTGACAAGGAAATACTTTACTACTTTTGCGTGTGAGAAACCTACTTGCTAGTTTTCTGGCTGTGATGGATGACATATTCTAAGAGGCTTGGGTATTATTTGTAACACAGCATCTGCAAACAGCAGAAAGGACAAGTCATTGAGGATAATGAGCCAAAAGTTTGTCATGCTGTTCCTTGTCTCCAAGACCAAGATAGTCACTCTGGACATCGCAGCAAAGATACTCATAGAAGAAACCCAGGATACAGTGGACCACAGCAAATTTAAAAGTAAGCTGGCTGATCAAAGGCAGATCAATCTGTCAGTGAGTAAAGAAAACGGGCATGTTTAGACTGACATCAGTAGGTAACAAGAGCAGGCCATGAATCTTTTGCTAAATATGATTTGAGTTTTTTAATTGCAAACGTCAGTTTGTAAAAACAGAGCTTGGTATGGGGAAGAGTCACTTTGACAATTGTCTCCCAAGTTTTAGCTTCAGAATGAAGAAAAAAAAAATTTTTCAGTTGTGTTTTTCTTTCATACTTAGACCCTGTTTCCTGTATTGCTGTGAATCATGTTTCAGAACTTATTGAACTGAAACATGATGTTTAATTTAATGGAAACAATTTTCTTCTCTGTAGAAATGTGCAACTTCTTACCTAAAATCTTTCACAGCACGATGACAGTTTGCTTTTAAGTTAGTAAGGATTAGTACTTCAGTCTCTTGGACAAGATGGAAAAAGTCAGCATTAGTAACTAATTTTTCTGAGATAAAGACTTTTATTTTAAGTCTTTAAAGTAATTTTAATGTAAAGTACTTGGACTTCAGTCTTACAATTCTACCCCAAATACCAGGAGGAACATGAGGAATATAGCTGGACAACATGTGGGTATCACAGTCAGCTCAAAAGTGTTATTTACTAGAATCGCAGTGATTTTTCTGAGTGTGTTACAGTTTTAAAAATTACAAATATGTGTCCTCTTGTGATGAGCTGTGCAGTCTTGTGCCTCTTTCCCCCAGCTTGTGTTTAGCCCACATGGAGGTAGCTGCCTTTTCTGGGCAAGTTGATGATGCAATGATTCCCTAACCTATTTTCATCAAAATGAGGTAGATGAGCTTAAACTTGAGCAGCTAAGATAGGAAGCAGCAGGGACAATCAGGTGGGAGTTGGCATGGCAGGCTTCATAGGAGGTGGCCTAAGTCCATCCCAATTTGATTTTACGCATCTCATCTGTGAACGCTGTGGTGATGTTCTGGAATGAAATTACCACATATATCCTATATGCATTGTAAAACTGATTGTCTTAACTCTTTCTGACTTTTTTTGTTAGCAAAGGTACGAAGACTGTATGATATCGCCAATGTTCTCACCAGCCTAGACTTGATCAAGAAAGTTCATGTCACAGAGGAACGAGGACGCAAACCAGCCTTCAAGTGGATTGGGCCTGTGGAATTCTCTGGAAAGACTGGTAACTTGTGTAGCTTGTTTATAATATAATTTATATTCTTTTTGTTTTGACAGATGCTTCCCAAGTGGTAAAAAACCGTTGCTTTCCATGTGTAAAGAATGACTCAGCATTCATTTTGTATCCTGTGATTATTAACTGCTGCCAGCTCAACAATTGCCTTTGTTAGACTTTGGGCTTGAAAGCTGGGGCTGTGGAGGGGTGTTGAAGGATACTGTGTCTACTGACTTAAATAACCTCATGTATAACTGTATGAATTGTAGAGCAATGGCAGATAACGCCATCTTCAAATCTGGATCCACAGCTTTTCTGAGTTGCAAAATCTCAGTAATTCTATAGTAATTATCCAGTGAATTATTTTCTTTCTAAGGGGACAAGCTGTTTCTTGCATGTCCCTTTGTACAAAAGGTTTGTCTGCAAAGAATGAGGCAGTGGGACAGGGCATCACTGTAAGCTGAAGTTTCTTGTCCGGAAGCCCAAGCTAAGGGAAGCCCTTAGGCTTTGATATTTGGGTCAAGTCAGTGTCAGGACCAAGTAAAAGTGAAGAATAACATTAATGATATCCTAGTACCTTTGCTCCTCCTGGCTATGCACACTAGAGTGTAGCTGCTGCTGCTGCTATGGGATGGACAGTAGGGAAGCCCGTACCTTGTCTACTGGTTCTTACTGAGCTTTTAAGTCTGTTTCAATGTTGTGGCGTTTGAGATAGTATAGACGTTTCCTCTTCCCTTAAGGCCAAGTTTGATAATGTGAAAAAAGCCTAAACAATGAGCTGTGTTGCCCAGAGGACTGTTGTACAAAATTATGTCCCTATAGGTGAGCTGAGAGGGCATAGTCCATCATCCGATCCTCTGCCAGAGACACAGAGAGAAGCCTGTGCCCGGTATCAGATCTGTGCTACTGGAAAGCAAAGGCTTACACGTCATGCTTCATTTAATGGTGCACAGCCTTGTGAAGGAATCAGAAGGAAGGTCAGTTCTGAGCCCAACAGCCCACGTCGAGAGAGGCAAGGTAACTACTAATGAAAATGTTTTGTATCCCACCAGGTCTGCCCAAATGACAGCCCACCAATTTAAGGCACTTGCTTGGGTAAATCAGTGTAATTAAATGTGTGAATGACTCTTGGGAGGTACCTAAATTTCCACTGTCCATGTGATGATGAGATTTGTGATTTAGACCCTCCAGTCAAGTGCCTAAATTTAGAGGAGGTTAATATGGGCCACACTGCCTTTAATCTGCAATTGGTTTTCTGGTAAATGTTTCTGTTCTCTACTAACTGCAACTATACTACAGTTTCTTCTGTTAAAATTTGGCATAGATAAAGAAAGATTCTTTAGTCACAAAACACTTGCTTTATTTTAGGGTTCCTAATACAGTGAAATTTACTGTAACAATCTAACATGTATTTTTTTAAAAAAGATAAAGCAATTACAGGGCTTTTCACAGTCCCCTCTTACAGGACATGATGATGTTGAACACCTCTCCAGTGGACTGAAAGTTCTGAGTGACTTGCAGGTTCTGACTCTAGGTGATTAGTGAATGTTATAAAAATGTCTCAGGACTGAAAAATTATAGCAATTATTTTATATGGCCAGTATCAAAATATGCTTGGTAAACCTACCTGTGATTAATTGAATGCCTCTTTGTTCTTTCAGCCAGTAGTGTGAATTCAGATGAATATTGTTCCAAAATGATAAATCTAGCAGCTGTCTGCAGGCAGAAAATAGAGGAAGATACTAGGTAGGTTGATCTTAACTCCTGTCCAGTTTCATCTTCATGCTTGTCATGTGTAGTTCAAGGATAGATTCATTGCTGAGATCAAGATAAAAAACTAAAAGGTCTTGTTATTACTATTTTAATACAGATAGGTGTCAATGTGACTTTCTTTTTTGTGGTCATTTTATACTCACCTGTACTCGTATTACTGTTGTCATTTCAGTTCTGTAGTTCTTTGTATCATATGTGTTTATATAGGTTATCCCTGTGTCCTTTGACCTGTTTTCTACATAGGCTGAGCAAATCATAATTCCATGGAAGAGCCTCTGTCTCTGGTCTGTCTTCTCTACACCTATCCCAGTTTGAATTCATTTGTGAATGACTGACTCTAGCCAAGTGCAGTGAAAAGCATTACTGTTCCTCCAAAAACCTGAGAAGTCTGCTTCTGTGTAATTAGAAATAAAAAGTGACCCTCCTTGTAAGCTTTGTAAAAATAGTGGTTTGGGGGGGAATTTTTCCACATTTATGTCCAAAATATACCTGTTTGCTTCTAAGGATAAAATAGGAGTTTGATTTTGAACTAAATGTTTTTCTTCTTTTCATTGCTGTTCTAGGAATAAAGCTTGTGGCACAGAAACAATACTAAATTCAACAAGGAACTCAAACATAACCTCGCCGTTCTCCCTTTTTCCAGTTCCTGGGGACTCTGATTTTTGTGTTAACCCTTTGCCTCAGGCAGTTTTCCCTGTGGTTCAGGCAGAGGTGCCAAGCCTCTCACTACCAATTGACATCAGCAGCCAGGCTCCACATCCTTCCACACCAGCTGCCTCCAAAACAGAAGATGGCAAACCTGCCCTGGTCCCCAACCAACCCTTCTTGTGTTTCCCATCTTCATCCGTTTTTGTGTTGTGTGGTGGCCTTCAGGAAAGTAACTTGAGCGAGACCCAGCCCACTGCAGGAGACAAGGGAACCAGGAGTGCCGAAGCTCAGGCTGCCGTACCTCCAGCTCTGTGCCAAAAACGCGGCTCCCACAAGTGCACATTGCCCTCTTCACCTGGAGATCATGAAGAGCCAGCTGCTAAAAAGCTGAATATGGAGCAGAGTGATCTGCCCCTCTCACTTGTAGTACCCAAGGTAAAGTGAATTTCATTATCACTTAGGCTTCCTGATAGTAAGGAAAAATTTTTGCCTAAGACAATGTCTTCAAAAGTGAAAATTTACTACACCACTCTTGTTAGAGTTACAAATGCTGCCTCCTACATGTTAATAAAATTGTAAAGGGGCTGTGTCAGGAAGTGCAGGCATTAACTGAGAGATATTTTCACATTACCGGGAGAAAATGGACTGTGATTGCTTTGCCTAGTGTTGTGATGCTTAGCTGCCTTTTGGAATCAGTGTCCTGATCATTGTCTTGAACAAAACAACATGTCAGAGGGGAAGAAATCAATGTAACTATTACTCCTCATCTTCCCCTGTTACCTTGGGCTTCCCCAGACAGCAGCAGCATTGCTTACTCCACTGAGGTGTAGCAAATATGATTTGTACTTTCCCCCTACTCTATAGCCTGAATCCCTCTCTCTCAAGCCCAATGTTGCCCCGGTGAGAGGAGAATGATGGTGAAGGTGATGTGTAGCTATCTCAGGGTTCTCTTAACTACGGAAAGTAGGGGTCAAGCTCAAGGCTGTATCATACAAGCCATTTGACTATTCAATACAAACCATTGAAAACAAGTGTTTTTCCTTATCAATAAAAAAATCCCAGAGATCAGGTATTTCTTATCTAGTGTTTCCAAGTATTGAAAGTGTACTATAGCAAAGGGCACAGGAATCAGGCATCACTAATATGGCTGTTCAAACCCTCAGTCAAAATTTTTAACTTGGTGATTTGCTAATCAGGTAGGTGCTACTCCTCTGCACAGATATATGTTTTACTCTGTAGCTGAGGAAGTTGCATGCAGAGTGTTGCAGTGTTATTTCAGTTTGGACCTTTCATTTCCATTTTTGTTTTTGCTTAGAAACCTTTTGAATCACCCAAGGCAGAATCTACCCCAGGAAGCAGCTGTCCCCCTGCTGTACATCTAGAAACTTACTGTCTTGACCTGGCAAGTCCTGCTGCTCCAGAGGCTAGAAGCAAGGAGTCTACTAAGCCTTTGGATTGTCAGGAACAAGAAAAACTATTTCAGAACAAAGACCCTGATGAACCTCCTCCAGGAAATGAGTACATCCCTAAAGAAAATGCCAATCAACCTTTCCACCCACAATATCTTTATGTTCAGCCTACTGCTGGTAAGGACAGCTGTGAGATCTAGAGGCACACAAACCTGTGTATCTGTTCACTGAGCAAATACAGTGTCCTGCAAATAAGTGAATAAGTCTATTTGTCAGAGAAAAAAAAACTGACAGCAGTTCTTTGTAGTACTTTAATAGCTCTGAAATCTCTTGACTCCATGTGAACTGTTGCTCTTCTGAAAAGACAGGCATTTTTCAAAGGTTCTCAAACATTAATAGAGATGAATAATGTGGGTTTTGCATGCTTGAATTATGTGCAGCAAAAAAGACACTTATCCAGCATTCAGAGGAGTTGGAACTCTAGTTTTGGCAGCTAGGTGGCCAAAATAGAGCAGCGGCATCCCCCTGAGTGGATTAATTTAGTCACCCACAAACTTTGCACATGCATCATCAGAATAACCCCCAAAAATCAAGGCACTAGGGTAACCAATCCTGCTTGTAGGACACCATAGGGTTAGAGAGGAAGCAGATGAAAATATTGCAGGAGGATTTTGCGTCCACCATGGTTTGTGCCTGTGTTTGTGTGCAGCGGCAGACTGGTTTTTTGGAACAGGACACATGTGGCAGATTGCCATGACTACTGCTTTAGAATTTGATTAACTTGTGAAATGGGGTGGGGTCTATGGGATTTCATGTAGGGTGGAAACTCTCAGTTTGAAAATTCTGATCCTGTTGTTTTGAAAGGTCAGACAAACTGGAAGCCAGAGCACCTTCTGTTTTAACACAGTGTTTCATCTGTTCTCAGAAAAATTAATGCCATTGTGGATATCTTTGTGGGTGTCTTCCATTTCTTTGATTTGGTTTAGTTTGGGGTTTCTTTCACACTAAAAGCAATGTATATGTTTTCATATAGCAGAGGATATGGTGCCTGCTAGTGAAAAAGAGTTTGTTTTGCCAGGATGTTGCTTGTAATTGAAGTTAGAAGCAGAAAACAGCAAGGTGTGTGTTTGGTACTTACTATGACCGCAGTAAATGGATGCAGGTACAGTGAACAGACAGTAGGTGGGGAGATGGAGGAAGGTGAGAAAATGCAGCTGGACAGAAAAATCAGGGGTTTGTGACAGTTTTCTTCCTTATTTTTTATTATTTTTGTCATCGTATACTTCCTAGGCAGCTTTTTCTTTATTGTCACACCTTTTTCCTATTCTAGATGAAGTTACAACAATTGACTTCCAATTTGTCAACTGTATTAATGCTTTTTTCTCTCTCTCTTTGGTTTAGGATTAAGCAGTTTTAATTTCCTGTTCTCTGCAAACCAAGCCCCTAGTGCCATCAGCCTGGCTTCAAACCAGTTACCTTCACTAAGTGTACCCTGTGTCATGGTGCCATCAGCAGCCTTGGCTTCCTTCCCTCTCGTCTGTTCTCCCTCATTCTCCAGTCCTCTTTCCCCAGTTCCCGATGGCTCCTTCTCAGCTGCTGCCTCCATGAATTTCAGCATGTCCAGCCTGGCATCAACAACACCTGTTTTCATAAGCACCACAGCAGTGGTCACCCCCAAGGTCTCACCTGCCCCTTCTGTGGAGCCACAGCAACCAGCTCACCCCGCTCTGCACCTGAGTCCCGTGCTTACAAGATCTTGCAGTGCTGTTAAACTGGACTCCCCCATGTGTGTGGGGCACCCAGTGACCCTTCTGAAGCTGCAGCAGGTAAGGGTGAAAGGTGTGATGGAGTGATGATTGAGAGGGCCATGCCACGTCATGGGCCTGAAGACACCTTGTGCCACTGGCTGATGCTGTTGTGTCAGAGTGGTGAGCTGGCACACTGGGAGCTGGTGTCTTCCACTTGGTTTGTGTGTGTCCATCTGTAGCAGTGGCACAGTGCTTGGGATACAGTGTTGAAGACATAGCTCAGCATAACACATCTAGCCCTGAACAGTAAAGTGGTTAGTTTTAAAACTCTTAGAGGAATTTTTAAAACCCACAGAAATCTAAAGGAGTGCTTTTTTCCCCATTTGACATTATCACTGTGTGTTATGCAGTGGCTACAGAAACATATTAGGATTGTTTGTCAGAATTCAGGAGTTAGTTGGCTCCAATGCTCCTTCAGGTAGTAGTGTCCAGGGTACCCCCTCAACCCTCTTCTGATCTCTCTTCACTATATAATGGAAATGTAATAGCAGCATCAGAACTGAGGGAAAACAACTATTATTGTGGGGTTTGTTGATACTTTTTTAAAGATTTTTTTTAAAAAAATGAGAAATTCAAAAGTGACAGGAGGACTCATTTACCTGAAATATGAGTGACATAAAACAGTCATGTCACATGTTATCTGAGTCTTTATGACTATTAGCAGTGACACTATGGCCCTAATTCAGGTTACATTTTTAAATCTGTGATTTGTTTTCCTGTTGTCTAATGCAGTGACAAACAGACTGAGTGTTTGGAAGCTTTATGAATGTTACTTTATGTTTATCTTGTTCAAGCTTTAGAGCTTAAGAGACTGCTTGGCAGCCAATCTTATTACAGATACTAACATTAGATGTTACAGTAGAGTGGCACTTAGAAGTGGTCAGGGTTTAAAATACTAATTTTTGATTTCTCTTGATGCTAACAAATAACAAAAGTGAGTAAAACATCAAGGAAGGGAAAGAGCCATTTAAGCTAAAGGATAAGATGGCATAAGAACGAATGAATATGAACTAATCATGAAATTGTTTAAGTTGGAAGTGAGATAGAGGCTTTCATCTTTTAGCAGTGATGGACTGGCATACAGTTCCAGAACAAAAAGCAGGGCCAAAGCCCATAGGTTTTCATGTGGAGCTTATGAAAGGATGTTTGGTGTGGTTCTCTCTAGTAGCAGGGTACAGGGATTAATGTCTCCCAGCTGTCCTCTGTTTGCATGCTTGCATGTAAGCTTTGAGAAAACCCTACTGAATCCCTTTGGTTTTGTTTCACAAATAGCCATCATCAGCTCCGCTCACTCCCAAGAGCATTCGTCCTGCACATCATGAGGCATTCTTCAAAACTCCTGGAAGTCTTGGAGACCCTGTGGCATGGAAGAAAAATGAAGGCAACCAGACCAGAAATGCCAGCTCTGTGCAGAGGAGACTGGAAATCTCTGGTACCAGTGCTGACTAACTCCACTCTTTGCAAAGGGTAGGCAGATTGTCTTAGGACCCTGTATTCATTACAAGAGAACAAACTCTTACCTGGCAAGAGGAACATGTTAAAATGTCACCCCTTTTGGCATACTGCCCTGCTATCCATTCACCCACTGGTTCTGTTAACCATCATTCTTCACATCCTTGGTACTGAAATCCTTTTACTGAATTGTTCCTTCAGTACTGATTTGGATTTAAATTCTGTGTTTCACACAACCTTGTGGTCATCAAATTGTATCTAAGATTTTAACTTGGAAAACTCTTTTTATTGCTGTGAAGAGATGCAAAGAGATTTTGGAGTCCCCAGGAGTCCTTTATTCATGGTTTTAAATGAGATGGCTAGCACTTATCCAGGGTAAGCATTTTATTTGCATGTACTCTACTTACCCTGAGTAAATCTGTGGTGAAAATGATAAACTTCTTCAGTTGTGAAAGCAACTGCTTCCTTGGTTCCAATCTGTCAAATCCTGCTTCCACAGTGCAGTCTCTTGCTATATGTTGGAGTGGGATTAGTGAAAAAAAAGGATTTTTGCAGCTTCAGAATAACAGATTTTCTCAGGGTAGGATTACTTGAATGTCAGTTGGTTGTACAATTTGCCCAGCACTTGTGGTTAGAAAAAACTAATAATAACACAATATGATTGAATGTATACATTTGAAAAATATTAAGACCAAAATAACTGTGAATGTTAACATTTTTATCGTTATTTTAATGAATTGTTATTAATCCTTGGGTTGTTTTTTATCTTTTACTTTTACTCTAAGCAAAATATGCAAGTTAGATGTAAAGAATACAAAACCTGACTCCTTAAAAAGGTTTGACAAAGTAATTTGAGAGTGACAAGCCACTGAGAGTCCTGTGTTAAGATTTTATCTCCTGTTTAAATATCTAGTCTAGACTTTATGACCAAGGAATACTGATAAGTCATTAACCACATGATTAGATTCAGTCTAACCTGAGTCTACTAAGTGCCTACTTAGCTGTTTACTTAGGTCTACTTAAGGAATATCTACTTAAGTGCCTAACTCTTCACTTACAGGAATTTCCTAACTAGTTAATAGAGCATTTGAGCATATTGGGAAGACAAGGGAGATCTTATCTATCTAAACCATAAAAAGAAGCTGAAAAGAGTGTGAGCCTCAAATTTTGAAATTAATATTAAAAAACAATAAAAAAATATTTTTATACATTAGGAGAAAGTAATGAGGAAGAAAAGTCTTAAAATTCAACATTCAGAGTCTTCAAATAATGGATGGTGCTATTAATATACAACATAATTTTAAGAGTCAATGCTCTTATGCTTGGGTATGTTTTCAGTCATGGAGCAAGCTGCAATTAAATTTGTGCAGTTTCCTTTTCAAAAGAAAGTAAGTGTTGCTGTTGACGTCACATTATCCTGGATTTTTAGCAAACATAAGGCCAACATGATCAGCGCTCTCTTTGGTACTGGTACTTATTTTCCAAGGGTAGATATGCTGTTGCATATGCTATTTTGTCAGTCAAAGGAGGCTAGGACTTTGAGCGCTGGGGATTTGATGAGGGGGTTTTATTTTTATAATGAAGTGTATTATGAAAATGAAATTTAAGGAAGAATTTTAGTGAAGCTGAGAGGTTGAGTAACGTGGTCTTTTCTTAGAATAGACCAATAACATCATTTTAAAGAGGGCTTGGTTAGCCCATGTTGAAAGAAAATCTATAGCAGAATTATCATAGGACATTTCAGGGGTGGTAAAGAAACATCTTCAGTCTGCGAATTTTTTTATATCTTAATGACACTACAGTTATGAAAGTTTACAGTTTTTCCTTCTGAATTATTTCTTCTTATACACCCACTTAGATTAATTTTTCTTTGAAAAGCAGTGTGTAATTAGCACAGTGCTGCCCCTGCATTTCTGCTAATATGCTTGTCTTGCTGTTGGGGCAGAAAGCAGGCTGCTAAGGTTCCAGGTTACATGGTGGGTGCTGATTCTCCCAAACTGTGTCTTTTTTCTTTCCCTCTAGTATGGTGCAGCCTTTTTGTGAAATGGCAGCTAGGAGCAGAGAGGAGCATTTAAGCTAATGTTGGCTCTTTGCTCCAGTTGAAGCATCATCACCAAAATTGCCTTTCTTTGTCAGTAATGTTATTGTGTGCCATAACTAACCTAACTATACTTGAAAATGCAGGGACCGAAAAATGGATTTTCAGTTTCCAATTTCTGCTTATAGTTTTGGGTTTTCGTAAATACAGCAGGTCTGGAAATGAGGATCAACTCCCTCTTCAATGGGTCATGGTTGGGAAAGCAGATTTTGGGACTGTGAGAAGAAGGATGTTGATATGCTGTCTGGTTTTACTCAATGCAAAATTCTCACTAAAATAGAGTGGGACCACCGAAGCAGTTGGGCAGTGAAGGGATCAAAGCTACCTGAGCTGCTGAACTAGACTGGTGAGGGGGAAGAGTTGGTTGTCAAGAGGGAATGAATGAGTTTACCTTTCCTATCTTTACCTTCACTGAAAGCTAAGAAGTTAAATAAACTAGGAACAACTCATCAGCAAAGTAGCTTTGAAAAAGCAGAATTTGTATTTGCACTGAGGCAAAGTGCATACCCAGGATGTTCTGCAGGGTTTGTGAAACCTTTCTGTCCCAAGACAGTTGTTGAGGAGGATGAGCATATAACTTATACTTGAATCTATCTGCCACGTTTACATTTCTGATTATCTTTTGTAAATTGGTGCTATTTCTGTATTTAAAAAGCTGTATTTTTAATGTAAAGCTGCTTCCAGTTTGTTTCTTGCACTGCTAGTTTAATATAGATATTAATTTTATTGCTGTTTATAACTGTTCTTCAGTGAGTAGACTTTCTGCTTTACCTGCTCTCTAGCTATCTTTTTACCTGTCTGCATACAGCTTTACTCCAATCACACTGTTGGGTTGAATATTTTTTTATACTAGCTTTTAGGAAAATATTAAACTTTTACAGAATAAAAAATGGAATTGAAACTGAGATTGTGATTTCAGTATGGAGGACACCCTTGAAAAGAAACATTCATGCACTGTGTGTGCAGGTGAGCAGTCCCTGTTTCATGTGAGCACTGAATGAGTATCAGAGGACAACAGCTCACCCCAGTGGCTCTAACATCCAGCTATTTTATGCAGCATGGGCACAATTCCCACTCCAGCTGTAATGACTAGTGCAATGTAAACTGGCTCTTAAAGTCCTGGAGCAGGCCAGGGCAACACCTGGTGCTGTGCCCCAAAGCCATGCAAAGTGATCCCCAGCCCCACACCATGGGGACCCTGTCCTACCACTGCTGTGGGGCCTGCCCCAGACACCCATGGCTCTTGCAGTTGTCCCTTGGCCTGCCTCTCCACAGGATGGCAGCAATGTCTGCCTGAGCAATGGCCACAGACACACAAGAAGCCAGCATTTGCCTGTACATCCTTATAACCACCAGCTGCTTGTAAAGGACAAGAGAAGAACACAGCCATAGACCCTCTTCCCTTCCCTAATCACACACACACCTAAGATACAGCTTGACCCAAACCCGAGTTTGGTCCCATTATAATCAACAGCAGGTTCACTATTGATTTCAACTAGCCCAGTATTGCCACTTTACCCCTCCCTGTGATGTCCTTTGCCACCAACAATGGCTGCAAAATGTCTGTGAGTTCCAACTGATTGAGATCCTCAGAAGTCATTTCTAAAAGGAAAACTCAGCAGCTCACTCAGTATTGTTTGGGGCGTTTTTTTGATCTGTTACTCCAGTAATCATGCCTTTCACTTTTAACTGGTAGAAGGAAAGTGAGAAGTCTAGTAAGCCCTAACCTTGTTCCAGCTCCACTGACAGGACCATGGCCATCATTTCCTTATGGAAGAGCAAGTCTGTAGATTCCGACAGTTCTTTTCCTGAATGGTGCACTTAAAAGTGCCTCTTTTGAAGTAAAAAGTAATTAGGAAGGAACATCCAACTCTATCTGATTTAGCTCTCCCTATAAAATGGGAATTTCACAAGCCGTGCCATTATGGGTGAGCATCTTAATGCTTCACAGCCTGAGCTGGGCAGCACAGAGCCAGCTGGGAGATAAGTGTAACCCACTAATGCTGGAAGGTGTTGGATGCTGCCAGCAAACCCAGTCAGAGGCACAAGCAAAAGGGAAGCCTCCAGTGGGTGGCAAAGCAAAGCCTGCTCCCTCCATGTCCAGGGAAGCAGGTTTTCACCAGCTGTCTTTGTCAGCAAGGAGGGTTTCCTGAGAGTTGCTTGGTTTATGGCAATGCTTTCTCCTTCCAGGCCAGAGTTCCTGAGCAAGGCTCTGTGGCCTGCTTAATAATTTAAAATTGCATAGCTTAGGATGTAAAGGAAGGAAAAGAAAGGCTTCATACAGAACCAAGGCAAATTTAAGCCATTGCTGTCCATGATCCTTTGAGAAGATCCACGTGTGCAGTAAGCATTAGCATCCAGATTATTTCATTTATTGTGCCCAGAAATGCGATTAGAATTTCGGATCTTTTTTCAAGCACTTTCTCCAAGAATTTCTGGAGTGATGAAATGAATCCTAGTGGTGTCAGTTGGCATCAGCTTAAGGTCTGGGAGTATGGAGCCCTCCCCCGTTCCCCTTGCAGGAGTGACAAAAGGCTGCCTTGCATGTTTGCAAAATTCCATGACCTTTGAGTCTGATATTATGGGACTTCCTAGCAGACACAAAGTTCTGCCTCAGCTGAAGCTTCTCCATTTTACTGCCTTTTCCAAATAAGTACGTTCTCATTTTGGCCCTGAACATGAGATGCCAGACTTTACACCTTTCCCCCATCTCTGGCTGGATATTTCTCACCCTGAATGTGACAACAGTGTAATTTCAGAGACCATATACCAAATCTGGGTGGGAACATGAAACTTGGGCTTTTTCCAACAGTTGCTTTCTTGTTTCACAACTTACAGCTGTAAGCCAGCAGTTTACGGTCTTACCCCTAAAGCATGATGTGATAGCAAAGGCACCACAGTGAAATCAAACAAATCAGCAATATGTGTAAAATACTGCAACTTGGTAAGTGCCTGTAACAACAGCTGAAATAGGCCAATCTGGATCAGGTTGAATCTTTTGGGAAGAAAAGGGAAACAATTTAAAGCCTAGAAAATAAGATGTAGGTATAAAGATTACACAATAAATTGTCCAGGAGGAAACATCTCCCTTAACTGGGCAGCCAATACTTCAATGTTAAGAAAAATACTTTGCCTCTTCACAGTCTCTGCATGTCACTGATAGCCAACCAGCCTGTGATTTAATCACTCTACACCCCTTCAAAATCTTGATTAATGGGTAACAATTAGTTCTGTGCCTGAAATGCACCAGGAATTTAATGAATGTAAGGCAGAAGATGTTAGGGAGGAGTTGACTGGAGCTTTGCTCTCAGGCTTGCCGGGAGTAATGACAAAATCACCCACTGGCACCTCACCTACATTAGGATTTCCATTCTTATTGCACTGAAACTAGGACTTTTGGGAGATGTTAGTTAAAAACATCTCTACAGACACTCCAGGCCGAAGTGGCAAACACTCAAGCACTTGTGTTCTTCTCTGTCTCTCTACTAACAAATGCCAGTGGCTCCAATGGACTCACTCTTGATTTACTTTGGCTTAAAGGGGAGGAGGATCAGCATCCTGGTTCTGGGGAACCAGGAGTTCTAAATTCAACCCATCATCTACTGCACAACACTGACCAAAGCAGCCTTTGACTTCTCTGAGTCCAGAGCAATGTCAATCAACCAGAAATATCACCTGGTCTCACAAGAGCTGAGGATCTAGCTATGCAAGTGGTGTGCAGGGTGAAAGGGAGATAGAAAGACAGCAGGGGACAGCCCTGTTGAGCAGGTGTTAAGAAACAGACAAGTACATTCACTGATTTGAAAATAATTTAGGGCTTTGCTGCTCAGCCTTGCTTGGGACTTCCCTTTATTTGGACATATTGGGACATGTCAGAGCCTGCTAGCTTGGGACAACATCCAAACCTGCTCTTGTGCTCCTGCAGTACAAGCCTGATGGTCTTGGAGCGACCGCTTTCTGTCTGACCATTGATTTTTAGCGTAAGATTTCTCTTCATAAGTGTGAGGCTGAAATTGCATAGATTGAAGCCCTTTATGTGTATAAGACATTTACAAAAATATTTCAACTGCATTAGATAAGAGAGTATTTTAATAGGCTGAGAAAGCAAAAGCTCTTGCAGTCTTCCCAGCATATACAATTAAAGAGGAAAAAATGTTTCAGATGCAGTCAGGGAATATATTTTGCAATGCCCTGCCAGAGTAGCTAGGGCTGAGCTCCAGAAGCCTCTGCAGGGGATGAAAGGATTCACTTAGGTGCCAGCCTCCCTCCTGCCCTGTTGAGAGTCTCTCCAGACATCTCTCCAAGTTAATGCAAGCTGCAAAGTCCCGCATGACCCTAGTGAATTGTTATCTCTCGGAGAAACCAGTGGACAGGAGGAAAGTACCAGCCTACCAGTTTTTCCCCAGCAAAGTCCTCACCACTGTTATACCAGTTAAACACACCTGTAAACCTCCCTTTGGTTTTCTCAAGAAACAAAGAGTTCAATTATGGAGAGCAAAATGAATTTCAAAGGTTCATAAACCTTTAAAGTCTGTTGAAGTTCAGGAAATCTTGGTCTGGGTTATAATTTTGTAGAGAAAAGTGTTATTTTCATAATTCTATGCAAAATTGAGCCATACTTACTTGCTCTGTTTCGTTTTCAAGGAGGGATTCTGCCTGGCCAATAATAAAAGAAAAACAAGAGATGCAATGAAAAGTAGCAGACATCCTTCCCTGACATATGACCCCGTGAGGGGCTCTGAGATGTCAACAAGGTCTGAGGCACGACACAGTCCTGGATCCTTCCAGCTGTTGAGGTACACTGGGAACACTTGCACATCTCTTGAGGCCTCCCAGCTCCCAAGGTCACCCCAAGTGGGGAAGGTTCTTGGATCTTTATCTCCAGAAACAGCCTATCATTTTAAAAGGTGCAGGCATCTGGGAACAAACCAGCCCAATTCATGGGCCTCCCACCTGGCATGGTGCAACCTGTCCTCTGTCTTTGGCTCTGCAAATTCCAACTGCCTGTCTCTCTCATCATCTTTTAGCTCTAAACTCCTCTTCAGTTAGGGCAGAGGAAACAGAATGTCATTCTTTCCTCTCTTGGGCCCAGAGGCAGCGACCATGGCCAGATGCAGCCCAACAATCACCCAGCCTGAGCCAGCAAGTCTGAGTCTGTGCCAAGTTCATGGACAGAGGTATGAGCCCCAGCAGAGCTACTACCCAGCTGCAACCTAGCCTAGGCGGGACCAGCTGTAAAGCCTGACCGAAAAGGCAGCTCCCAAGGGAGAAGAGGGGCAGTGTTTCACCTTTAGCTCCTTTCACTGTAGCCCTTATCAGCAAAGGAGCCCGCCTTGGACTTGGCCAGCTTAATTCCTCAGTTTAGCCAATGAGATGCCTGAAGCTGGGATGCTCTCCAAGACAATGTCTTTAACATGCTATTCAAGTTCAGGTGAATAATAAAAATATAATCAACTTAATACTAGAAGATCTCCACACATATAGAAAAGCTTGATCACATTTGCCAAAGGAAATTGGCTTCTGTTGTGAGAGCAGATTCCATGACAGGGAGGAAGGTTAAAACGACTGTTTAATCCAATAGCATGCTAATGAGACAAAGTGATTAATTACACCTCTGTAATGAGAAAGAGATTTTGTATAGGCTTGAACCAGCTTTAAGATATCACCTTGTAAACTGACACCATATTCACATACACCTACTGGCATTTCTATACTCTAATTACTAGCGTTAAACCAAAGGATAAAGGCTGTAACTAATAGGGAGAGAGACTGTTCGTGTCTTGGGCCCCTCCTTGACCAAAGGGAGCCTGGCTGAGAAGATTAATTGTAACCAGATGGGAGTGAAAAGAACTTCCTCTTTCAGCAATACTTCAAACAGCAGACATTTGGGTCAATGACTAGCAGCATAAAGAGCTGGATTAAACATCTTTCCAACCAGAAGATCTGTGGTCACTCTCTATGTCATGCCCATGCAGGAAAAGGTGAACACAGCCATTTGTGGAATGATGGCAGCAGCCAATGCTCACTACATCTGGCGAAAACTCTCTTCTAATAAAAAGATTCAGATTATATCTCAAATTTGCTAGAACTGATAGTTTTTTGTAAGTTTTTATCAGAAAGCTGTAGTATAAGAAGTTTGCATACCCCTCCAATGGCCCAATACTGAGGTGTCTAATTACCACACTGGAAGTGCAAAAACCTACCTAACCACAGCTGATGATACTCAAGCTCTTTTCTGATGGAAATTCATTATTTTATGTCCTTCCTCTCCTTTCAAACTGTTTCCTGTCTGCTCACCAGCAATACAGCTTGTTTACAGCAGCTTGAAATTGTATGTGAGAGGGGAAAAAAAAAAACCAACATTCAAAACACTTTGGAAGACAAGATGCTAAACTGAAACCAATGCAATAGGGGAGGAGAATAGGAAAAGAAATTCAGAAACCTTTATGGCCACATTCAATCAAATACAGCTATCCAATAAACTACAGCTGAACCAGAATAGAAGCTAGGTAATTTCCACTTCAACCTAGGAAAATGTGAAACAACTCTGAGATGATCACAGCTTCAGAATCAGTTCTGCCAAGAGCAAACAATGTCAGTAAATCCAAGCAGTCCGTTACTGAGTATTGCACCATGATGCTTTTTCATGCCAGTCCTCTGAAATTATTCACCTGGTCTTCTCTGTGCCAATAGCTGGCACAGCTCTGGTGTTCCTCCAGCACTGTACAATAGCCGGAGACAGTGCTGCCTCTGCCTGTTTATATTAACTGAGGGTGAAACCATTTGTGTTAAACAGCCTGTATTTCCGAAAGAGAGCCCCTCACATGAACATCTGCTCTTCTCCCACGTATTTCTGTTATATCACTGCATTTTGACATATCCTGATGACTCCCATTGCTCTCTACACTGCAAACCAGATGCACATCCTAATTAAGTTCTGTAAAATGCGAAAGAGATTGTAACGAGGCAAATCCATAAATGTGTTGCCTGGAAGGTGATGCAATTGTTCAAGCACAGCCCTGTGGGGCACAACCACCCACACCCCTCCATCTTGTTTCAGGGGAAATTTGCTTAGGACTGCCTACCATGTACTAACTTTTCAGGGAATGGAGAAGTTTTTCATGTTCACACCCTTTGAGATGGGACTCAAAAGGGCAAGTAACTATATTGCTTCTATAGAATCAGTCCTTGACTTCTTGTCCCAAGTTGTCATGTAGAAAACAGCAATTCTAATAAACAGGAAATACAGAGAGGTTCCTGGAAGTGGGGGAGGGAATTACCCTCATTGCAGCAGTTCTTAAAAAAAGCAATAGAGAATTCATCTAGTCCTGGCAACAGATGACTATTCCACACAGTACTGTTTCCAGAACACTTGCATGCCACCTAGTTACTTTTTAAGGAATCAAATGAATCTGTCAGTCTGTTCTCAGGAACTTTTCTGCTCTATTTTGAGTCCTTGTTGCAGTATGGTTAAGCTTCCATAAGTTAAAGGTAACAATCTCTTTTCCCTTCACTTTCCCTTTCCCTCTTCCCTTTCCTTTTCCCTTCTCTTTGTTTTTTTCCCTATATTATTGAGTCACTGATTCTACAGGAATTGCTGGATAAAACTTTTACTAGTTTAGGTGGTGTGATGAGTTCTGTCAGCAGAAACTGGTAGATCAACTTGAATCCATAAATCATATTTGTGATTTCTGTTTGAGGAGTCAAAACTTTCTGTGCTTCCTCTCAACATAGGTAAAATATCCATATATATCTACATACAAAACACTGAAGGTAATTTCAGACTATGAAGACAATTGACATCAAAGTAAGGAAGAGTCTTAGGCTGTTTGTCAGTTTGGTTTTTCACTTAGAGATCAGTGGAGGAGTGGTACTCTGCTGAAGTTAATGAAGTTTCATTGGGAACTAATTCAATGCAGTTTGGCTAAGGAAGTGAAATAAACAGGAGTTAACTTTGTACATCTTCAGGAAAAGTAGGTCAAAGAAGGAGAAAAGTACTGATTTCTTAAAGTACAGAACAATGGCTGTATCTGGAGATGCTGAGATAATTAATGCCTAAGAAAAATATCTTGGTAGCATGCTAGTTAGATTAAGGTGTCTCATGACATTTTTTAATGTCTGCAGTAAGTTCATATCAGGTAATATTGTTATCTCATGCATTTAGCTTAATTAAATTCTGTTCTATCAACATTTTGTCCCCAGAGCCAAGTGCAGCAAGATGTTTGTAGCTTCAGGATTTAAATTATTAAAATGCACATCTGGAATGGGAGCTGTACCCATTGAAAACATTTTGGTTGATATGAAACTAAGCAACATTTCTACTTAGCAACAAATTGCTGTGAGCGCATCACTGCCATGCCCAAACTACTATCTGCTGTGGCCAAGAAAATCGCATTAAAAGCCACACCAAGTATCTTGTATTTGAAGAGCTGAGTAGTTCTAAATGAGTTTTCTAGCTAACACAGATAGATGAAGTCCACTACCCGAGGAAAATACTGTTTGGCTACATAGGGCTTCATATTTTTTCAGAAACGGAGGAATGGGGGGAGAGAAATGACATGGTCTCCAGGAGTTCCTGACAGCTCAGCTAGCAGTGTTCAACACCATTCTGTCACAGTTCTTAGTGCACTTGCTGCTGGTTCCCCAGACACAAGAAACCCTAAGAAACCTACAATTTCCAGAAAGTCCTAGACACAGGTGCATCTCAGTAATGGGGATCTCAGAGGACAGGCAAGTAGAAGCATCCTCCACTACAGAACTACATGTTCAAGTTCTGCTAAGCTTTGTCCACATGAATAGCTTACTCATTTCAAAGCAAATACAAATCGTGAGGCTGAGCAAGAGTTTCTTAACTCCACTTTAACCATTCACAAGACCCCAGCAACAGCAAAGTTGCAGCCACTCGGTTTTGCCCTACACAGGTTCTCACCAAGACAGCTCAAACTGATGGCAGCCTTAGATAATAAAATGTGTAATGCTGCATTCTAGACCCAAATATGCTCATAACCCAAATAGACTTTAACAGAAATGTTGGATTTTGTTGGAGTTTTTCACTTGTGTATGTGACATACAGCCCCATGTAGGGTGGGTATAGAAGGATCCTGAGCAAGTCAGTGCATTACTCTGGCATTCTGACAAGCACTAGCACTGTCCCCTACCAGCAGAAGCAAAGGAACTGCTCCTACAAATGCAGCACTGCTGACATTAGCTCAGCTGCAGGAATAAAACAGGTCTCTGGATCCAGACAACTTGTCAGTGCCTGCCATTATTTCCCCTCTTTGTAGACAGGTACATATATTTCTTCAGGCTATGGACAATGTATAATTTGTACGCTGGGGATTTATTGTACTGGATGGGAATTTCAAACAATTGTGAAGGTGCATTAACTGCTGCTTCTTTATGCTAAGCTGATAGCTACTAACGTGACAGTCTTTGGGCACAGATGATGCCAAAGATACCAGCTGTGCCAAGGCTGAAATGATACTTCTGCCTCCAGGGACAGTCTAAGACTTCCTAATCTTTTCCCCAGCATTACAAAGTGATCATATGGCACTCAAATTCCAAAAAGAAGTGAATAATTCCAGCTTTCCTTATTAAGCAAGAAACTAAATCTATGCATGATATAAACAGAGTGGTTTTTTCCCGTTTCTAAACAGTTTAAATAACATAGATGACACTGTCTTGGCATCCCTTCCAGTTTCCCTTGCACTTATTGCTCTTCTGTCCAGATAGGAGCTTTCCTGAGTAGCCATAAATTCTCTGAGACAGGAAATATCTCAACAGCAGGGGGGTACAGACAATCATTTCTATTTGTGCTCATGGTTTCCATCTTGGAGAGAAAGATGCCATTCCTCACAATTTCTGGTTTGTTTGTTTGGGGTTTTGTTTTGTTTTTTTTTTCTAATTTTCTTCAAAATATTTTAAAAAAGCTTTCAGCATTTGAGACTTTTCAGAGGGCCTTTTCCTTGATAGGCCCTGACATTTTTTTCCACAAAGCTATCAGCCTTCACATGACAGAACAAAGAGTTTCAGTGTGGGTAACATCATGCTTCAGAACTGCGGTTCCTGGAGCATCGTTCCATGACTGTGCCTGTGCCTCACTGATGTCTGCTGAACCTGTAAGTCACAGAAGTGTCCATTCAGCTATTTGCACACAAAGAAATGCTGGTGTGAACGAGAAACTGAAAATCTTACAGAGAGGACATTAAAAAAAACCAAAGTAATCCACCTTCTCCTCCTCTGAGAAAACCAGACAACATGTTAAAAGGAATGAATAAAACACACTAGAGAGTGAATGTATCAATGTGTGCTAAATTACATAAATGCACACTTATAGTAGAGATAGTGATCGTTGAGGCAGCTTTGGTCTCTCCTGCCTTTGGTCACATATCAGTAGCCCATAAATCCATCATCCATCATCCAATACTGGATTTTTGTAAATTTATTCTGGCTAACTCTGTGTTGGTTGGACAAACTGTCCTTTTCTGTGGAATACCTTTTACCCTCAACAAAAGAAAAGACACATCTGTCCGCCTACTCTAGTTAGCTGCACTTATCACTTGCATAAAAGGCATCCTGGGACCTTGTACTGGACCCATTACATGACAAGCACATCTGAAAACATAATTCCCACCCTGAAAATTTAATTCAAGTTAACATATGCTCAGAGGATCACCATTAACATCCTGCAGTTAAGACTGCACTGACATAGATGTACCATTCCAATCTCCAGACCAACTGTAAGTTAATTATCACAGAAAGTGCTTACACAGCCATGAGCAATTCAATAAAGAAGCAGTAAGTGAGAATAATACAAAGGACATGCACATAACTCCACTTAGGTTTGAGTTTGACTGGCACTTTACTTTTCAGATCCTTTGCTTTTAGGGGTAGGTTTGGATAGCAGGTACAATTCTCTTTTCAAAGCAACCCTAATTCCACCAGCCTTTATCTGGTGAACATAAAGAGGGATTTACCCTAGAGTTTTAAGGAGTTCCATACAGGAAGCATGCACGGAGGTGGTCTTCAGAAAGACTGAAATGATTGCAAAGGCACCAGTGGGTTGATGGAAAAATCAGTTTATTTGAATCTGGCTTTAATTCATAATTACACTGCCAATTAGTGTTATTTGGATGGCTTAAATGCACATTTCTGCAGCATGAGACATTCTCAGTTTTACAAAAATACTCTATATGATTTAATTGAATTGGATTTAAAATAATTATTTGGGTGACACTGACAATATGTTTTGAAAATTAGTTTAAAACTTAAGATACTTCTCCTATTTTCTCTCTTGGCTAAGGTCATTTATTTTGCCTACACATACATGAGCGTTTTCCTCCTTCATCAGAAGCAGAGATGAACCATGAACCTTTTGGAGGCTGAGCCCCACAAAGAACACACACAGATCATCTCATCACACTGCAGACACCACACTAGTGGGGTGAGCTCTTCAGGGCTGGTTACTGGGGCATATCTGAGCAGAGACCCCATTTCCTCCTGGTCTACTGGACCTGAGGAAAAGGAATAGTTTAAGGGGGCTTCTGTGATAAAATCTTTTAAATATATTCCTAATGCAAAGTTAAAAGGAGACCAAGAGGAGGAGAACCCAGCACCCACAGTGTACAGGACAGGGTCTCACAATGCCCAGACCTTTTCTTTGAACAACCCATACATCCTGATGGGCCATGATGGTTTCTTGGCCACCCTCACTCTCCAGCTCCCTCCTCCCAGCCCATCACCCTGCCAGTCTGAAGCAGATGTTCATGGGGTGATGCCTATCCCACCCTAGCCACAAGCCCTGGCAAATTGTACCCTGATGCACAGCACTTGGATAAGAGTTGTGGCTCTGGAGGTGCTGAACATGTGAAACAGCTCTCTGCCATTGAGACCTTCTCCATGCTCTGCTGATGAGGATTGTCCATTTGACAGATCCAGTGAGGAAGGTAAGGCATACTCTGTGCCCTTCCAGGATGGAAGGGTGGTCAACAACCCCTCCCCAAGGCGGGATTAAATTACTTAACATATATTTGCATTCACATGACATGTAATGTAATTTAGAGACCTAGAATGCGATTTAGTGTTGAATTCATAAGCCCTAGGAAAAAGCAGCAGCCCAGAAACTGAGCTGAGTGTGGGCCCTATTGCTTCTGACATGCTCCTCACAAGCAAATAAGCTTTGCCGTATTGCATTGTCCAATAGAAGAAGAATGGCAATAAAACTTCTCACTTTATCTTTCAGTCTAATCAGATCCAGCATGAAAATTACTTACCTTCAATATGTAATGAACACTGCTACAAGGCAGACTTACCTGGATGATTTGTCTGTATTGTCCTATATGTTAACTTGCCTCAGTTTCTTTTAAAGCTTAACCTTCAGTCTGAGTGACCTGGATAATCCCTACTTTGAGCCTAAGCACAACATTCTCAGTTTTTGAGCCTCACAAGAACATTTCAATTACCTCAACTCAGGTTTAGGCCCGTTTTTTCCTTCCCTGGAAAACACATGTGAGCTCAGTTGTTCCAGAACATGAAACATTTCTTTCTGCAAATTTTTAGCCTGTGCTACATTAAGCAATTGAACTTCCTCTCAGCAACAAAACCATAATAAATGTTCCATTTCCATTGCACAAAGGGAAAATCAGAGTAGAGTCTGCTTAGCTTCCTTTGCCTGTGAACTAACGAACACAGACCAGAAATGACTGCTAGACCTAGTTATCTGTCCCTGCAAAAGGAACATACGCTGCAGGAGAAAATGAGATTGCAAGAAAGAGGAAAGCCGGAGGATTAATAATTACAGGAAAGGCAACTCATTTAGGAGCCTAACATGATCATTATGTAACTAAGCTTTGTTCAAGACCGTTCAGATGATAAAGCAGTATACACTCAGAATCAGCTAATGACTTGCTTGAAATGCAGGAGAAGCTAAAAGGTTTTTTTTAGCATGAGCCTTGACCAAACCTTAATCAAGGTGACTGATATTATTAACTGATCATTATCAAATGTGGTCTGTACACATAAGGGATGCTTTCCTCCTTTCAGAAAAGAAAATGTGTCTTATCTTGATGAGAAGGTTTGTCTTTAGAGGGCATATCTGAATTCTTCTAAGTCCCATTATTTTTGCTGCACGTCTGCTTCAATCTAACAGTGCTGGTGGAGCAGCACAGCCTGGTTCATTCCTCCAGCAACATGAGTGAGTCTCAGACAGTTCTGCTTCCAAATCTGCTCTTCCAAAAACATGCCACTTTTTAAGAGTTAGCTAGTATTGCAGAGGCCTTAGGCCAGAATGGCCAGCTCAGACCTCAGCCATAATCCACATTATCCACTACCTACCTCAGCGGATGGATGGGTGTCGGGCTGTCCATCTTCTGCTAGATGGCAGCAAAGGCAAAAAACTTGTTGCTTCATGGTTTGTTTTATCATCAATGAATGATGTTCATGGCTTTCCTGGTCTTCCTTCCTAGTAATCCTTTCTGGTAAAGGAAAGTAGACTAATCCAGTTTTTCAAGGCCCATTTTATGCCATTCCAGACACACAGCTGTTTTTCCCCACATCACTACATATTCTTCCCTTCTTTGTGGTGGAAATGAACCCTTTCAGTCCTAACAGAAAAGAACAGAAGGACACAGGGAAATGGAGGCATGGACAATAACTGTATTCTTATCTATCATTAGCACAGGGACCATCTATCAATATATAAATCAGAGCAATGTTGAACTACTCTAAGAGTTGATAGCTTCTGCGAATTTCCATGGCACTGATGCTCCTTTTGGCAAAAAAGACCAAAATATATGTTACCAACCAATTTTGGATAAAGTCTGATTTAATTTTCATTGGTGGAAATCTGATGTTCAGCAATACATAGTATTTCTACTCAGACTTTTATAAACATTCACATTTTTTCAATAGCTCTCATCAAGACTTCTATTGCTTCACTGTGCTAGAAAGACCTCCTGTTGTATATTAAACTACAGCATAAGAAACAGAGATACATCAGTTGGGTATATTAACCTGAAAGCACATAAAACACACTGTAACTTTACCTGCCAATGTCTTCCAGAGATTCAGCATGAAATAAACTTATGAATTTCAAACATATTTATTTTAATGGTACCCTCAGGAAGGCGGGAGATTCTGCTATTTTTCCTGGGAAATTAGGTGTTCTGGATTAGATGAATAAAGGAAGGATTGAAACCAAATTCATCCTGTATTTCCTTGGAGTGACAAATCGTATCAGTGCATGCAAAAGATCTTCATCTCTAGTGCACAATTTTTGTAAAAATGAATATAGCTTATTCCTTAATTGCTATAAAAGATTGGGCACTCATAGACAGTGGACAGCCAGTGACCATGTAGATATATAATGGCATTTTATAGCAGATAACAGCTACAGGCAAGGACTAATGTGAAAGATGCATTTATTTATTTATTAGGCAGTTACTGCAGCCCCTAACTGGTGAGTGGCATGCAGAGAGTAAGATGCTCTCTTAATCTCAAAACTTAAGCATCATTAAAATAATAACCGTATTTTCTCTTCAAAGCACTTTATAAACATTAGCTAATGAATCTTCACTACATATCTGCGAGGGAGACATTTTACAGATGAGAATACACACAAAGACATGCAATGATTTATCCAAGGTCACAGCACAGTCAACATTAACATATCAGTACACAATATTCATTAGACCACATTCACATTGGGAACAGTCTTAAATATTTCATTAAAAATTAACTTGCACACCCTTCTCATCCAAAGCAGAACACTACTGCAGCTGCAGTATATGTCCTGTTCAGAAACAGAATTACCTTGTGTAGGGTCATTTCCTCTACCTCTTGCCAAATATGCCACTTTGTCTGCTTGGTTCATTCACATAGCATTGATTACAAAGAGACATTACAGTACAGTGCAATTGCCTACACACTCTTCCACAACTTGAATTATTTTTAGTTAGTACTTTATGTACAAAATAAGAGGATTGTTTCAGAAAAACTACTTTTAGAGATCTGTCTCGTTTTTCAGGTGCCATAGCCAACTGTCTTACTGCAGGTCTAGCTGAAAGTGTTGGTAAAAACATTACAATCATATGCCTGCTCTTTGAATTCACAGTTGGAACCAGCTCCATTTTTACAGGGTGATAAATTCACTGCACCAAATTCACACGAAGGCCTGATACCAAGGACAAATACAGTGTGACAGATGAAGAGATCAGTGCTGTTAGCTTGCTTTAAGCCATTCATCACCACTCTGCCGTGCTCCTCGGGAGAGCATCTCCTCAACCACTTCTGTTAGGCCAAACAACTCCATTCATAGGTGCTGGCTAACTCACTCACATGGACTAAACTGAGGAAGGGAGCTTCATGAGTTGCCCTACTAGCAAAACTTAGCAAACAGGAGCTTTTTGTAGCACAGCAGGAACACTTGCATCTGGTTACAATGCATGTTTTCTTGCATGCTGGGACAGCACATAAATGTCACATACACCTTCAATCATAAGGCACAAGGGATGCTTCAGTCCCGCTCCTACTTCCAGTCTGTCATAACATCATTTCCATTACACCTATAGTCCTGTAATCCCTCCATAAAAAGATGAGGAGAAAGCTACAAACATTACACATTGTGGTGTGTCAGAGCACTTCAGGCATGGCAGTTGTTCCCAGCATCAAAATCTTTTCTTAAAATCTTAATCTTAAAGGTTGGTACAGCCTGTTGGTACATTTTACTACAGCTTCATTACCCTGATGATCAGAGCTTGAGAAGCAGATGAAGATCAACTAGAATGACATATGGAAATTTAACCTGCACCTCTTTCATGATCTGCATATTTACAATGTTGCTCAGCTTTTAATTTCCCTTGTTCAGGATCTACATCACAGTATTGTCTTTGAAATCTATCACCAATATAGGTACAATACTGCATCTTTGTATTGTTGATTCATTCATCCTCTGAAGGAAATGGAGGATGGCAATCCTATTTTACTTCATCATTTCATTTTTTAAAAATTTTTCTTTCCTGTCTGTAGTGGAAACTGGTTTTGTTTCATTGTTTGATTTCCTTATCTTGCTTTTGCTATATGATAGACTGTAACCTGCTTTCCTCCAACTATAGTAAAGGTAGATTAAGCCTTAAAGGGAGAAATGAGTTTGAACATTGCCAAAATCATACAGGGATAACTCTGAAACAAAGGAGACATCTATATGCCTACCTGAAGAATCTGTAAACCATAACACAGTTATAGCAAGTCTTCTTTCTTTTCCCCTCTCAAACTATGTTCCAAACTGTTCACTTTTTGGTGTTAGTTGAACTAGAGTAGAAATAAAACCGGACATGCATGCCAAAACCCCATGATTTTTTGTTTCAGGCAAGAAAAATTTTATGTCTTTTAATAGTAAAGCGACATCAGTTCACTTCTTACCAGAGCAGATATCCTTTCTTTCCAATAACTTCTTTATGTTCTCCCTCAGGTGTATGGTTAATAAAGGGTCACAGTTTAATCAGTTTATTTATTCAAATAATCCTATTAAGAACAATGGGGAGTCCAAAGGCTGGTAAGAAAAATAACCGACTTGTTGAAGTGTTTGGATCAAGTAAGAAAAAATGAGTTCCATCTGGTTTTTATAAATTCTTAAGGGAGAATGAATAGTTAATGCTGGAAAATATATTTCTGGTGTGGTTTAAAACCATCATTTTAGAGTAAAAGACCATATTCAGATAGTAGAAAAGAAAGGTTTTCTGTAAATGAATACTCTAAGACACCTGATTTTTAACAGTAGGCCATGGAGACTCGGTTTGACAGAACCATTACTGAGCAGTAGGTCTGGTACACTTGGAAAAATGGACTTCTGTTTTTCTATGTAGTTTTTTAACACCTTTTATTATAGATACTAGCAGGATGGTAGACTGTGCCTCCCAAATATATTTAATTATATTTAATAGAATTTCATCTCATACATGGTAAGCTGGGAATGAAGAGAGTGCCTGGGAAAGAAGAGAGCTGCTAGCCTTGGAGAAAAGAAAGCAATGGAGACCAGTTCCTTCAGAACAGAATCAGCCCCTGTTCAGTCTCATTGATTTATTTATTTCATATTATTTTCTATATATGCATTTCAAGAAAAAAAATAATAGAAAAATGCCAAGAGAAGAAAACAATTGCCAAGGCACCCATCTGAACAACTAAAGTATTACAGATCCTGTTACAGTTTATAGCAATTGGGATTAGAAATGCCACAGAGTACCCTCCTGCTATTCTTTCACAGACAAGTCTTCTGGGCTCTTCCAAAGCAGTGCCTGCCAGATTAGGCCTATAGCACTGATTTCCAAGGATACATGTGTTCAGACCCAGTCCTGACAGGCAGGATTCAAAGCCCCTATCACTTTGAATAGCCCTTTGTCACCGTGAACATTTTGGATCAACATCACTGTCCAGTGGTTAAGTAGGGTAGAAGAACCTATTTCCTGTTGATTTACTGCAACTTAAAGCCCCGTGAGTCCCCGAAATCATTTTCCAGAACTAGCCTGGGCAGCCAGCATTCAAATGGTACCTTTGTGTTACATCTTTGAGGCTTCTTTCTCTTTTGAAGTTAACAGCCTCACAACTATTCATCTGCCCAGGTTGTGCCAAGTCACCCAGAGGTCCTGGACCCCACCACTTGTGTCACAGGATGTGTGGTGGTGCCACACAACATGTGTGTATCATACAGCATGTTGGTGCCTTCCATGTTCTGCCAGGTCCCCAGGAAATGGCCTGCACCTGATCAGACTGGGCATGCTTTCTAGTCTGACCACACACAGACCTAATCTCCATGCAGGATGGTGGCCGTCACTCAGACACAGTGCCAGTGCACCTACAACCCCTCCAAGTAATTTTATTGCAATGATTATTTTCTTGCAATAGTTTTCTTGAATGAGTAATTCATGCACAACAAGCAAAAAACAAAACAAATTGAAAACACTAGCCCTGAGACATTCCTGAATGCCAGAACATTAGCACACTACCCACATTATTTAAAACCTTCAAGTGGTTTGCAATAAATTCCCACAAACCAGCACAGAGCAAAAACTCCGCACCATGCCTCCTTGAGTCCACAGAGGTTTCCTTCCTGCCCACAGGCACATGGTTTTCCTTGGGAAGTAAAGCACGCTCTGTTCTTTGGGGAAAACAAGATATTTATAGCTATTTATGAAAAAGAAAAAAATGCACTTCAAAATCATACAGAAATACTTGGCTACACAACAGTGGCCATTGCTGCTGTAACCCTACAAAGCAAGGTGCCCTGTGCTAGCACAGGCTGGGCCAGCCCTGCTCTGGCTGCTGGAGGCTGTGCAGCTGCTCCAGGTTTCTTGTGTTGTATAGCTGAAAGGTGGGATGCTGCAGCAGGCAGCACCATGTGGGCAGCTGCAGCTCCCCATCACTCTCCAGCCCAGCTGGCTATCGTCACAGCTAGAGAGCACATGCCCTGCAGAAGAGCTCTTCTGAATACTGCAAGAGTTACCTATCTCTGCACAGCTTCCCTCTGTCTAGATGAACTAAGAATTTCCATTTATTTTATATAATATGCATCCACCAGATGACTTCCAGTGAGATGGAGCCCACTCCATCTGAAGCCACACTTACATAGCCATCTGAGTCATCCCTGATTATTCTGATGCCTTGAGTCTCTAGGAGACGTTTGGGTCCCTCAGGAACATGTTTGGAAGTTTCAGTAGTGTAACACTGGAAAGTGAGGTAAATAAAATCTACTGAAAGGCAAAAAACGTGTTGATTCTATTAAGTGTTTGGGATTTTCCTTCCACTTTTTCAAAATTTTCCTTTTTGTTTACAAAAATGGATTACATGTCCAATAGATGCACAATGAAAGGAAGAAGGATTTCCTATGCTTAGAAACACTTTTATACAGACTTGCAGTGGACACTTTGAAACAAGGAAATGAGGAAACTAACACTCAGCATGTGCTCACAACTTCAAACAAATGGATAGCTGTATGAAACAAAAGCTAAACGTGTATTTGGACATCTGAACAGGAAAGCCAGTGTCTTTTATGGGCACCAACATCTTTATTTCATAGGAACAACTCTCGAGGCTTGAGATGTGTTTGCTAGGCTCACAGTAGGAAAGAGGATTTCCAGGATGCTGACAACCTTCTTTAGCATTTCAGAGTCGTGGCACAGTCCAGCCCTGGGCTAGGGAAGGTGAACTGTAGAGAAAGATGGGCATTTTCTGGTGGTACCTGAGGCAAGCTAAAAAAATATCTTCCACTTGGAATCAGCTTGATTCCTGGACTCTTTAGCACAATTTTGAAAAAGTTCTTCCCTGATGTCAGTGCTAAAGCTTGTCTCTGCAGTGCCCCTTTCTGTTTACAGCCATACACTGATAGTATATACTTTTCTTGAAGTACGACAGAACTAGTGTGTCCAGAAAAATTCCTGGTGAGTGTGGTAAATCAAAGGGGACACATCACTGCATTCCTTGGAATGGGAGAAGAAAGGCAGTGCCACATTTCAGAAGTGTTTAGAGATGGTACTGAGAAATAAGATGATTTAGTCAGCTGAAGTCCAAGAGGAGTCCACATGAGCTCCCAGTAAAGAAACATGTAGCAGGAGGTAATCCAGCTGGGCTAAGGAAAGGCTAATGTTATCCTCAACACAGTGTGCAGTGGTACCTGTATGCAAAATGCTGCACTGAAGGATGTTTCCCTAACCATCTCATACCACTTCTGAAAGAGCTCAGCTGGCAGGAGGCAGCAGGGTCAGGCAACAGCCCATCAGCTCATGCTTGTGTTGAAGTGCCTGCTGCAGGTACCTTGGTCTGCAAGCTGCAGTTGCAGACACAGATTCAGCTCTGGGTGGGAGCCCGAAACCAGAGGCCATGAAGCTTGAGCTGTTTCTGTGTTACTGCATTATGAATATATTGCTTTATGGAATGAGATATCTGAGACTGCTAGGGGAAACCCTTGGTAGAACCAGTAAGGAAGCCTGGTCTGACAGCACGAGTGTGGGGTGTGTAGGGAGGCAAGTGGGGATCCATGGGGTCACTGGAGCTGCCTGCTGTGAAGGGGCTTTGGTCCCAGCAATTAAAGTCTCTGGCATTGGGAGCGTGCCTGCCAGTCTTGTGAATGATCTGGGAAGTTTCCTTAACCCTTGCTTGCCTCCCCAGTGCATTGGATCATCCAGAGACTGAAGGAAGGCATAAATAAAAGAGAGAGGTAGGGAGACAAGAAGACAAATTAAGTGCTACCAGATCTCTGTGAGAGATCTTTTTCCACCTATATTTGTTTCAGAGTCTCACACAGCTAACAACAGAATCAGAGTTGTTGTACATGCATGTACAAAGAAGCTCGTGGAAATCTTGGAAGTCTGTTCCCTCAATATGTGCAGACCAATGCAACAAACCATAATGCTCTCTCAGCCTGTCTGGTGCCTCCTAGAAGGAAACAGAGGGAAGAAAATGAAGGGAGGACAGCTGCAGCATGTTGACAGTATTTATCCACTGTATAGGCTCAATTGTGGAACTATTTCTCAACTTCAGATCTTCCCCTTAGCTAAACTCTTGTCCATCTGTCCACACCAGAGTCACGGAGGCTAATGACTCTTTCATTTCCTCTGTAGTAGCCTCTTGACTGGATAGCATATACTAGGAATGTGTCAGCCTTGGGCTGACTCATTGCACCAAATCATACAATTAACAGAATTAACCATACCTGGTGAGCTTTCCACAGCCAAAATATCTAGATTCTGACTTTCATGCCAAAATGAAGGTTTTTGGAGTGCCTGCATTACTCACAGAGGCTTCCTGAGCATGCAGGGAGAGACAGGCATGCTGAAAGAGTAATTTAGGTTGTAGGAAGACTAAATTGCATTCCTTGACTATGGGAATAAGAGAATTTAAGACATTTGGACTCCTAATTTAGATGCATCATTAAGTGCCTATGATGTAATAGGATGAATTTGGGCACAAGTGTTCATGTCACTGCAACAACAGGAGCCTGGGAGGTTGCTGCTGTGTTTCTACTTGGAGAAAGTCTAGCTCATCTTTTTCCACAAGCTTTTGATCTCATTTCAGTGGCTCTGCTCAAGTCACTAATCCCCAAAAGCACAAAGCATTCCATTTTCAATTTAGAAAGAGAGTGAGTGTATAGAGGAGTGCACCAAAATGGGTTTGGGGAAACCAGAGCAAGATGGAGTATATAATTTCAAAACCCCATCCTCTGCAAGGGATTTGCTTGTGTCTCCTTTCACATGATTCAGAGGAGAGCATCAGACTTCCTGCTACTGCTGTAAAGGCTGAATGTTTAACAAGACATACTGTTCTCATGTTTGCAGACCTCTGCAAAACACAAAGTGCATTTTAAGAAATCACTGCTTTTATTAACTGCAATTATACAAGCCAGTAATGAAAACTAGAAAAGACTATTACCCAGTCCCTCCCAGCTATCAAGATTCATAACAACCTGCATCAATTAACTAAGCTATAAAGCAAATAATTCTAGGACAGCCAGAAATATCCAGGGTAGGAGTGCAACTGGCCAAACTCCCAACTTTCACACAACGTATTCATAAACTTCTGCCTACCTTATGACTTCATGGTAAGTGATCTTGCCTGGGGAGGGAGATGACTCTGTATAGAAAACTGAACTATTGTCTCAGTTTCACACTGATATATACGTAGAGAGTGGAGTTTTTCTGTTATGGCCCATATTGCAAGACAGAAGTAACTTCTGTTTTTCTGCTAATAAATCCCTTGGGGTGAATTAAAGTAAATCAGTACTAGATGATTAGTGTTTACAGATATACATATACATACATTTTATCATAGGTTGCAAAGGAAAACAGGTATGTAGCCATTTTCGTTGTTATTATCTATATAAGGCAATATAAAAGTATAAAGATACCACCCAAGAAAATGGGTAAAGAAAAAGAGAGAAAGAGAGAGAAAGGGTTGGAAAGAGAGAAAGAAAGAGAAAAAAGTTTATATTCACTACCCAGAGGTCTCTGACAAACTTGGTTATTGTCACTGTCATTGCTGGTGTCACTGATGTCTTGGTCCATCAGGGAGAGGTGGCAGAAAGAATCCCATGAAATATAAAGTTTGATGGGTTTATATACCCTCAGAAACACCCCTGGTGCCTCCCCTGTGTGTTTGGGAGGTGCTGTTTTTGCACTGTCATGTTGTTTTTCCAGAAGCTGGAGGTACTGGTTTTCACACAGTCATTTTAGGCTTGGCAGGTGGTGATGCTTCAGAGGCATCCCTGCTAAGAGCCTTCTCCAGGGCAGAGGTGCGTGTGTGCACAGAGGGCCTCTTTTGGCATAGCTTGGTGCATTGGAGGTAAGCATCACACACTCAGAGAGTTGCCACTGGCTCTCTTTAGATAAGCATCACACACACAGAGTCCCACGCATGGGCCTCTACAAAGGCAACAGTTTGTGGGCTATGGCCTCTTTGCCTCACCCTTCATCTTCAGTCTGTTGGCAGGAGACTTTTATGCACTGTAGCAATGTTTCAAAGCAATTAAAAAATCCAATTCCTCACACTTTCATACATATTTTCTGGAAA
The DNA here is from genome assembly GCA_013400415.1 of Scytalopus superciliaris. NCBI lineage: Eukaryota > Metazoa > Chordata > Aves > Passeriformes > Rhinocryptidae > Scytalopus > Scytalopus superciliaris. The sequence goes on along the minus strand of VXBX01006243.1, from coordinate 146,768 downwards.
AAACCCCACAGTTAAGTTATTGAGAGACTAAGCTGCTGTTGAGATTGAACCTATAGGATCATGGAAATATGGATTGGAATATGCCTTTAAGTGTCATCTACCCCAATCTCCAGCTCAAAGCAGGACTGTTGCCATCCCAGGACTCTTCCTAATGGAAAGCTACATTAGGTCTTGTCTTATTTGCTAGTGAGATAGGGCTCACCTTATCTGCAATGAGAGTGCCCTGTCAGCATATATTCACCATAACCACCCAGGACTTTTTGAGCAGGGCTGCCACTGGTCAGTCACTTCCCAGCCTCCACTGATACCTGGGGCTATTCTGACACAGATGCAAAACTCTGCATTTGGCCTTGTTAAACTATTTGAGCTGTTTAGGCTGGCCTAGTCCTCACATTTAGCAAAAGTCTTTTAGATTGAAGCTCTGCCACTCATCTTGCTGAATGTTTATTCAAATTGAACATTGTCTGTAAATTCACTGATGGTTCATTCTGTTATTATTCAGGCTGTTGATGAACATGTTAAGCCAACACTTGCAGTACTCCTCTCATAAGTGACCGCCAACTAGACATGAGCCACTCTTTGAGCCCAGAGGTCCAGCTGCTCTTCAGTTGTCCACCAAGCATTTGGTTTCTCCAGCCCGTATTTCTTCAGCTTCCAAATGAGAATGCTGTGGGTGATGGCATCAAAATCACTAATAAAGTGTATCACGTACATGGCTCTTACCTTCTCCACACAGACGGTCACACTTTTGTAGAAGGTAATTCATGTTGACTATTTCTGAGTACCTTCTTACCCACCACATGGCTGTGAATGGATTCCAAGAAGACATATGCCCTAATCTTTTCAGGAACAAAAGTGACGTTGGCTGGCCTTCACACAGTGAAGTTCCCAAGGTCACTCCTTCTCTCTTCCACTTCTTAAGGATTTACTACTAGTTTTTTTTGTTGTTGTCAAGACATCTCCCAAACACCACGATTGGCAGAGACAACAGGCAACACACTATTAAATTACTTAAGCCAATTCTTTCAGCACTTTTGAGAAAATGCCATCCAGCCCCACAGGACACTGAATGTGTCTGAGTCTCCAGGCAGTACCTACGGTGTTGTTCCCCCATTGTTGCCTGTCCCTCCAGTCTCCAAATTGTGCTGATATACACAGTGGTCCAGGAGTAGGTTTTGCTTGTGCAAACCAAAGCACAAAGTTTTGTTTCTCAGCCTTTTCTATATCATCCAGTACTAACTCACCTCCTCCAACAGACCCACATCTGCTTTTGTAACCAGTGTGCTTGTAGGATTCCTGGTATCCTCAAGACTTCTCACTAAAATCAACTCTGGGACTTCGACCCTCCTGATTTTGTGTGTACATATGCAAGCAATGGTTTCATATCACTCCTTTGCTGCCTACCCTTCTATTAGCACCTGGAATCCTCCTTTTCCTCTTTAGTTCATCAGCTTTTGGCCTGAATGCTAAGCCATGGAACCATTGTTAAAATATACCCTTTTTAAATAACATGATCTGTTTGTTACCTAAAGAAGTCCATTGTACCTTCATAGGTACAATGAATACAGCTCTATAGTTGCCTGCTTCTGTCTTCTGTTGCTGTCTGAAGAAACTGGGTCTTTTGCTACATCTGAAAAGCTTGGGATTTTGCAATGAAGAATGACAAAGATGAGCCATAGCACAGTCAGTGGCTTGCATGATGAAGTTCTATTTATTTTTACAGCAAAGCTCTAAAATACAGGCCTATGAAGATGTAACATTATTGCACTGCAGCTTTTGGGACCTTGCACATTCTGTAGTCATTTCCACTTGTGCAAAGTTGACAGAAGAAATAAATAAAAAAGCTAGCAAACCCAGGGAGTCATTGCAGTTGCTTATTCATTTTGGTTTCCCTCTGACTTCAAGCTCTGGGTAGTGCAGAATCAGGCCTCTTATACTGTATTAAATCACATTCCTAAAGGATATCCTAAAGGATACTTTTAAGAATGTATGCATTTACTTTTGGTGATTAAAGAAAAAAGTTCTGTAATGTAAAAAAGAGCAAGAATTTATCATCCCTTGAGATAGGAAGGCTGTAATAATCTACATCTTGTGTGCAGAGACTCGATATGATCATAGATTGGGGAGGCTGTTACATCACAGAACTGAGTTTTACCAGCATCTGGAAGTATCATTATCATGGCAGTGTTTATGTCCTTCTTCCATCCAGGTAGCTCAGTCTTTAATTTTCCCATAACCTGTAAAGATACAAAATACTTGTCTGTGTGAGCTTCTCAACAAAAGGTCTGGCAGGACTTACTCTCTGCCCTATAATCCCACTCCTTCACAAAAGCATATGCTTCAGCCAGAAAAATTATAGGAGTCTAATAGAAGCAAAGGCTCTGGCTCTGCTTCTTTCCACTCAAACAGTTACTTTTCAGTTACTTTTTCATTGAGACTAAAATCTGTTTGTCCTGCTTATATCCTGCACCTCAGATTGAGACAATCAAAATCCCATTACCCCTGGAATCAGAGTCTCCTGCAGCCCTAACAGCTTTTCAGATCTCCTTCCTGTCTCTTAAATCAGTCCCAGCATCTTCAGCAGCACTGTGTTTGTTGGCCTCCTTCCTTATCTTATACACACACAGAGTTTCTGTAACTCTTTTAACATGAGCTTTTGAGGTTTTCTTCAGCACTTTGGTTATCAAGTTATCCATTAACACTCTGCTGGGGCTAAGCACCCAATGGTTTTACTTAGTGTTGTTTCTCCAGCCTCCCTCCCTAACCAGGATGTTTATTTTCCATAAGACTCTTACAAGTTTAATCTTTTCAGTGGAATTTGCATTTGTCTAGTGAACACAAATTCCCTCCCACTGGCACTCGCTAGCCTCTAAAAAGGTAAGCCACTCTTACAGAATGTCTAGCTCCCAAGCAATAGACAAAATCTCTTCCACCTAAGATCCCTTTGGCTTTTGCAATATGCTGGCTCTGGAAACATATTGATGGGGCTGCTCTTTGAAGGGCCTTGAGGGTGCTCAGTTTGAAGAAACAGTACCATTTAGCTCAGCCTGCTTCAGCCAGCTGGTTGTGACTTTTGCCAAGACAAGTGGCTGTTTGCCAAGATTACCCTTCTTAGCAGAATTTTTGTAAGGACTTACCAATAATGGGGATTAGTCCTGATCTGAGCTCTCAGGAGACCAGACTCCGGTATAGACACATCCATGCAAACCTCAGTGCACAGGAAGAACCAGCTCCTTCGGCACCCCAAAGCCTGTCCCTGTTTGAAGATCCAACCTCCTCCACCAGTGGGAACCGCTGGTTTATGGACAGTGGCAGTAGCCCCTGGCATCCCCCAGCAGGTGTGTTAAGCCCAGTTTGGAGACGATAACTCTGCCTCCAGGGCCTCAGCTCTGCAACCTGCACAGGAAGATCTAGTTCAAGTCCCCAGGCAGATGCCAAGTGCTGGAAAGGGAGTTACTGTTATACTTTGTATGCACTGTGCTGGCGAGAGCACTTTTGTTAGCATGTCTGCGTCTACACTACGGCTGCTGCTGGCACAGACCTTCTCTATTAAAACACATGCCTCTACCCCAGCCAGCATTCCTCTTGCAGCCAACATTTCTAGTGTAATCCTAGCTGGAGCTCCCAGCCAGCCGTGATCCTACACAACCAGCAGTGTCTGTCTGCTCTTTGGTGAAAGGGCTGTCCTGGAGCACGATGATCTAGCAATGGCTCTTTGGTAATACTTATTCAGGCATGGAAATGCTTCTGAATTTTTCCATCTTTCAGCCTAAAGAAATCATCTCAGGGTAATGGTAGATTTACACACATTACATAGATATGTTTCCCATGATTCCTGCCTCACTGGGAACCTTTCCTGGACCTCAGAGAGAATGCAAAGTTTGGAGGAGAGTTGTTGTTAAAGCAAAACCACCCCAAAATACCCCTCTTCAGCCAAACAATAGAGGTTTGGCACCATCCATCATGGTCCAGCCTGCTTCCAGCTGCATCTGAGCATACTTGCAAGAAAGTGTCATGCTGAGACACAGCTACTGCCACATACAGCTAAGGAAAATGAAACACAGGGAAAAGCTCTACTTCTCACCTCCCACAGATTCCCCCATGATAAATTCTTCCAGAAAATTAATTAAAGTCCTTTGTGTCTTGAACTGTATTTGGCTGCAATTCTTTGTACTTACATATTCTGTAAGTGCCACAGGGAAGAAAAATGTTAGAAATTGTTGCATGTTATTTTGCAGGTACCCTTTCTTCCCGAGGCAGTAAAAATTACACCCATTTGAGCTTAATCAGGCTATCTCCTAGGTCTTGCACTAACAGAAAATCTTCCTGAGGTTAAACCAATGTTCAGTGAGATTAAATATGTGCTGTAGTGATGGTTATAGACAGTGTGAACAAGTCCAGCTACCTCAAACTAAAGGACACCCCTCTGAGGGGTACCCACTTCAGAGGACAAGGACAAAGAGACAGATCAATCAAACAACAGCAACCCCTGGCACAGTCAGGTGGGGTAAGAAAGGTTGGGAACAACATGTCTTAGAAGGTCTCTGCTGCTCCACTAGTGCTGGCCTCAATGTAGGTCTTCATCAGGTGAAGATGGTAATTTTGGTGGCAAGGCTTTACACCCAGTGCAGGAAAGCAGTCAGAGCTGCTCTGGGGAGTCAGCCTGAGCTGTGCTTTAAGGCTGTTTTATGCCACAGACAAAGGGCTACCACCAAGCTCACAGACACCAGGACAAACTGTTGTACAAGTTCATAGGAAGACCTTGTGTTGAAGAGGAAGCACAGGTGCTGAGTGGCAATGACGTTCAGGGAAAATGAAGGGAACCCATCCATTTAACGCTCAGGATATAAGACAATAGACTACCTAAGGGAATTTTGCTTTACATCCCCAGGATTTTCTCAGTTCTTTCTTTTTTGATAGTCTCTTAGTCCTTGCCCAGTGATAGCGTGCATAACACCATTCATCTAATTCTGGCTGGGATTTAGCATTTTTCCACAAAAACTGAACTTGTGGGCTGCCGTACATGGGGCAGGGCTGCCAGTAGCATCTTCTGAACTAGCATACCAACCTAAACCCACAAAGAGCTGCTGCAGTAGTGACCAGCTTTCAGTTGGCTGCCTTCCAAATAGGGATTTACAGTCCCTGACTATGCCAGCATTGGAGGGTAAGAGGCAGAAACCCAAGCTAGCCAAAAGGAAATGCTTAAAGGAAGAATGTAATACAATCTAACTCCGCCACAGTCCTTCTGGGCTTGGATGATTTCCCACAGGCTCCTGGAGCTGGACTTCCAGCCCAATCTCCTCTTGGCTCACTGTCTGACCAGGGGTGCATACCCCTCTCTCAGACACAATACTTGATGTAGAGCAGGAATGTTGCCTCCTCTTTCCAAACTATGGCCAAGTAACTCTTGCACTCGGCTCTGACCTCCCTTTTGTTTCTTCTGCACCTACTGCTCACATCTGGTACATTGTTCTTCCCTCCTTGGCAGCACTCTGGTGGTGCACTCTTGGGAAAAGCTGCTCTGTGCCAGGGGTGGTACTTCACAGGGATTGTGACCCACGTCAGGGCAGGGACACTCCTGAAGCTGGTGGACAGATGAAAAAAGGAAGATGGGATGAGTAGTTGAAAGAAACCTGTACATACAGATCCACCATTCAGCAGTGCCCATCACCTCACTGGTGGAGCTGGGAGGGACTGGCTGTGAAGGCTGGCAGAAACAAGGGAATTTGAGGCTTGGGAGGTGACTGGCTTAAGCTGAGTTGGGGGAATGGGGAGGAAAGGTGTTTTCCTAAGTGTTTGCTTAATCATCTTCTTTTTCCCAAAATCCAAATCAGTAAAAACAAACTTCTGTTAATTTGCCAATTATTAAATTAAGTAGAATTCCCAAAGTCAAGACTGTTTTGCCAGTCACACATTGAAAACTGCCCTTGTACTAGAGATAGATTTGAAAAATAGTTACAAGCCCCTTCGGTGATTCATTTCCTCAAAAAAGCCCTTTACCCTTTTTATCTACTTCTGTTCTCTGCAGATCTTTCACTTTCTGAGTCCATAACTATTCCTCTTGAAATGTGTAGTTCACTTTCTCTTATATCACACGCTGCCTCAGTCACAAGTTTGATGCACATAGGTTGGAGTCAGCTAAGCCAGGTTTCACTTAAGTATGGCCTGCACACACGTACAGACTCAGTGACTGCAGTAGGAGGTTTTTTCCTATTCTTTTTTTTAAGGTAAAAGCTATCTGACTGTTGGACAGATCAAAACCCATCACTTCCAAAGGACATCTTTGCATGTTAAAACTTGTTCCCTTCTACAGTTTCACTCCTCCCATACCCTCACCTGTTGCAGAGCAATGGAGGTACAGCCCACCTCACCAGCTAGGGAGATATTTCAGTGTGTATAAAGAACAGTATCACCATGTACACCAGTGCCTCATTTTATGCAGAAAATGGGGAAATAGTTGTGAAAACCAGTTATGCATATGGAAACTATCATCCCAAACCTTGGCTAGCTTCACTGGAATACCAAAAGTCTTGTCACCTCTCCAAGGACTATTTTCCTATACTATTTCAGTCTTTACTTGCTTCCACCCATTTTGACACCAAAGCTGTTCAAAACAATCTATCACTGCCTTCTTTTTTCCTTCAGATGAAGGGAGAATATATTCCCTGCCTATAAGAATAGCTGCTCTTTGTTATACATTTAAATGAAATTATTGCATGGTAGAAACCTGGTCTGGAAAGCTTAAATTCAGAGGCTGAAAGTTTCAGCAGGTAATTAGCATCTGAAAATAGAGCCATTAAACAGAAGCAGTTTGACTGTGATATTCCAAAAGTACATCCCAATGAAGAATGAGGGGAAGAACCACTCTGCTCTAGGCTGAGCACAGATACCAATCCCAGTGGAGAACTGGTGGGGAAGGGAGCCTCTCGTGAATAATGCCACTTCATTATGAGTCCAAGCCTGGGGAAGGACTGTGTCTGCAACAGTTCTGGCATTCCTTAGTTGGTGGATTTTAGGTACTTTTATTCTCTTTCATTTCTATTGTTGAACCACTCCTCCCTCTTCACCATACTTAGCATATATGAAGCAGAAAGTAGTACTTTTTCCCCTTTACAGGTAGAATACTCCAGTACAGGGATACTGAGATCAGTGCCTTCAAAGGACATTCAACAACTCAAATGCATGTAAAGGTCTGAGATTAACCAGCCTTCAAAGGCTGTGTGCTCAGTCCATGGCCCCAAATCATGGTGAGTTTTCTGAGCCCCAGGATTGTGTTTCAACACCTGGAGATGCTTCCTTCTGTTACAACACCTGTTCCCAAACTTTCTTGCTGACTAAGGGAGTGGGACTAGCACAGATACAACATGGACAGACCAGTGCAGGGCATCCCTCCACTGTGGGTTTCTTCTGCCTTTGACACTTTGGCCACAACTCTACATCAACTCCTCATCCACTGCAGTGCTATGTCTCTGTGCGTGGACACACACCCTACCTTCACACACCCTGCTGATGGGGTGCCATTGTTCTTGCCTGACCAAAACCTCACACCACAAGTAAAATTTGGCATTTGGTCCTCAAACCTCCTTCTTTCTCCCTGTGAGACCCCAGAACAGAAGAAAGAGCTGTACTTCATGAAGAGGTATTCCTTCTCCCTTCAGACTTCTACATTATTATGAATGACTTCAGCAACCACAGTTAGACCCAATGGCACCAGATTTTCAGAGAATTAGTTCAGGTGTTTTGGAACTGAGTCCTTTGTAAATCTTGAAACTCCATAGATTTATTCCTAAAGTTGGTTCCTGAGAATTACACCTTCAACTTCCAAAGCACAAAAATGTGTCTTTTGTCAAAGGATTTAACTACTGCTTAGATTCATTAGCAAAGGTAATTTTGGCATAATTAGTCTTCTAATTTCTATGTTATCCCTTGTATGAATATGCCCTCAGAAATTAGTAAAATTACTTATAATATATGCTAATCACTATAATCTGGTTTGTCTTTAATTATCCATGTAATGGGGAAAATAATTGGAAGATAAAGGGTATTCAGAAAGGCCAAAATACATAAATCAGGAAAAGAACAGAATATTATCATTAAGCAACCAAAAAAATATGCTTTTGAGTATGTGGAAGAGGATTTGTTTCCCATAACAGAAATATCAAATTGCTTCACTTCTTTTAGAGCTCCTTATTATAGCAAAACTGATTCATAACTCTAATGACAACTGAGGTTTTGGCCTTACAACATTTGCCTGGCTTGAAATGAAACACCTAATACATGGACAAATGTATGGAAAACTTATCTTCAGAATAAAAAACAAAGTATAAATAAGTTGCAGTTTATACATTTCTAAGTGAAATTTTCTTAATTTCAGAATTTCCTTCTGGCAGAAAACATGTCAATGAAGTTTTCTGAAGTTTCCCCTGTGTTCAAAACCAAATTGAGCTGGTAGGTCTTTTACCAACTTCACAGTGTATTTTTTCCCTCGGCATGGATTTAATGGAAAATAACAGTAAAAGTAGCAATTTCCTGGGCATTTATTATTTCTGTTCATGAAAAGTACATTTGGTATGAAGTACTGTCAAATTCTGTTCATGCTTTAAATGTTGCAGTGTAATGTGACTTTACAAAGCACAGCAAGAAAGCAAGAAAAGAAATTATAACTCTTCTATAAAGTTATCACGAGGGAGTAATTTTAAAATATCTTAATACAGGAAAGGACATAAATCAGCAAAAATGAAGATACTATAGCTATCCATGTCTGTTTGCATAAATATTTGAAACGATAAGCATTTTTTCATCTTCTTGCTTTCTGACTGTAGGAGAACTGAGATGTAGAATTGTAATTTGTCTGGATGAAAACCAGGTTTTTGGTTTATAGTGACTTTTATTACAGGGTATTGTTTGGCTGGTTTTTGCCTGTTGTTAGACTAATGTTGATAAAATGCATTTTGACCATTCCAGTTCAATAAGCACAGCAGTTGACACTGTCTTTACTAGCAGAGTCTACTAGCAGACTGTGGTGTGGATAGGGGAAGCTGATGCTCTGAACCTCTCAGCCCAACACATTTGCCAGAGTTTGTCTCACAGTCTTACCTGTGTGTCCTTACTTTGTGTCTGCCCCAGAGTTGCATCTAGACAGGATTTTTTGTTAAAATAGACCAGCTGCTAAAATTTGCAATGGTTCTCAAGCATTCAGTGCTTATCTTGGCTGATCCCATGGGTAAGATACACACCTTTGATCAAGAGTGTGGAAAGCATTCACACCAGATTTTCAGGAATTTTAGGAAATAACCTGATTTGAGTTATTATTTAATTGAATGTTCAAGTGCACAGTGAAATCTGGCATGTCCATATAGGCAGAAGCTTTCAGAAACCAGTGAGACGCCCTGGCTCTTCAGCTCTAGCCCACAAACCAGCTTCTGTAACTTAATGCAAAGGGAACGCTGCTGTCCCCAGGAAAAGCACACTGTCCTCTCTCGGTACAGCCCCTGCTCTACCTGGTCACGTTCTTGTCCATAGAAAAACTAGACCAACAGGTCCCAGCAAAGTGTTTGTGCTTTGCTTGGGTACAGGCCATTGTCTTTGATACAAAATTTCTCAAGGAGATTTCATTGCAAACAAGGCGCATGTTATTTTTCAGAAAAAAATGCATCTAAATCTGACATGGTGCTACATTTTAAATCAGAGTGCATTTAAATTATAGGAGACTCAAACATTTAAAATTTCTCTTTGGTACCTTCAGTCTGACAAATTGTCAGAAAGACGAGTGACCGCACCAAAGTTGTGCGGTGGAGAGAACACCTTAAAGCAGAACACAGATGAAAAACCTTACCTACATAGTTAGAAAGCACAATGTATGATGCAAATAATCTCATTTGCACTGCCCTTTGGCATTTAAACACAGAACGATAATAGCTGATATTTTTATTTTGAAACAAGAAGTCTTGTGCTAAAGGTCTTTCTGTGGCTTTATGTCAGCAAAGGATTTGAACTAATTACTATCATGCACATCTCCCAGTTTAGGCAATATCAGGACCCCTCCTAATTGAGGCAACTTAAAATATCAACAACTATTTTTAATGACTTGTGCATACATGAGGGGAGATCCCAACCTTTCAGCAACTGACAGCTGGGATCCCAGCACAGCTAGGACTAGGATGCCATCATGTCTGCTAATCTTCTTAACAGAACTAACCACACAGCGGGCCATGCCTTAAAACTTGGTTTTAATTTTTTAATATATTTTATTAAGTAGGGAATTGGGGAATCAGAGCACATTCATGTATTTGTTATTTCCTCTGTCAATAGGACAAAATGAGGCCAGCAACACAAAATAAATTAAATATGAGCAAGTTAAAGTATTAATTTAAAATAATATTCTGTACAACCATAGACCTTTTATGATGACAAAATATTCAAAAGATTTTCTAATTGTCTGAGTGCAACATTTGCTGAATAATTTGAATAATTAACGTTCCCATGAGGTATTAAAAATTGTTTCAACTATCTGCCAGTCTTTTTGTTTGGCTGGTAACTTAAGTCATCTGGTATTGATTAATGCTATTTGAAATTTAAATGGGAACAAAATTAAGCAGAACCACCCCATACCTTGTAAAAGTGCTCATAATAATGAAACAGCGTTATTAGAATTGGGAAGCCTTCAGCATAGCCTCACAAATAGCTGGCAATTTTGTGAACGTTTACAGCCATCAAACATCAGCAGCACTAGCCAAGCATGACGTTTGTTTTTTCTCAACAAGCATATCACGTTATTTAGCATGCCCTAGCACAGCATTGCAGACACTGCCACAAGCTGTCCCTGCGTGGTTCACTGTGCAATCCAAACACCACCACTGCTCACAATCGTGTTCATTCCAAGAAAGTATCAACTGAACATGTTTAAACCCTTCCATGGGAAGAGGTCTGTGCAGTTGCAATTCATCTACAAATGAAGTCACAAGCAAGAATATAACTTTGGTATTTTTCAAAGAAGAGCCAAATGGGAAAGGTAATCATCCATTCCCTGTGGGCTTCATTTGACCTTCATCTAATTTTTATCCATGGGCACATAACTGATCAAGCCCAAATGTGGCCACACACCATAAATCATGAAAAGATACAGTGAAGAGGAGAATGATATGAACAAATCTGGATAACATTTAACATACAAGTTAATGGTCATATTGTTCTTGGGTTTTACTGAAAATTACCAGGTGGCCTCTGGAAAATAGGCACTTTTGGGAATCTATTCAGAGTTTTTATCAAAGCTTCTTTGCAAGTAGCAGCAAATTATTGTTCATTCTTCTGGAATTCCTTGAAATAAGATCACCTGGATTTCAGCCTTATACTATTCATACCCTTGCAATCTATAGCTCTATGGAAAGTTTGTTTTAATGATAAATGGAATATCAAGTATTTGTGTGGCAAGCAGCAGTGATAAAGCATTTGCGCCACTCAATAACATTTTCTCTGTCAAGGGACTTGACTTGCCAACCTTAGTCTTTACAGCTCCCAGTGAGGAGAGTGCGTGACTGGTTTCCCTCAGTAAATACAGTGATAGGAGCAGCCAATGTCTCCATGCCAGGACTGGTTGGTCACACCCTGATAAGCACAGCTGCAGTGTGGCAGCATCCGGCAGCTTGCTCTGGCATCACAGGGGGAGGCTCACCTGGATTTAGCTGCTGTTCAAACATGCTGCTCTTTTCTTGTCCAAGTACTTACAGCCCTGTGAGTTAATTATTACTTCTTTTTTTCTGGCCAGACTGAAGGCATACACATGGGAATTGCTTGCCTAAGTCCAGGGTGCTGGAACTGAGCCGGGAGCCAGGAGTTTAGGGAGTCTGTCAGCCTTCTCCTCCCAGTGCTTGCAAAGGTCCCACTGTAAACCTGACAGCTTCTGGGCTGCTTCTCCATCGTGCTTCAGAAAGGGGAAATATTTGACTTTCCAAGTCTGACTTTCCAACATGGTCACCCCAAGTCCTGTGTGGGACTGTAACTGTGGGAACAGGCTGGTTCAGCCTGGCCAAGCCACCGGGAGTGAAGGTCCTCGCTGGAGATGTGGTGGAGCCCAGCTGCAGCTCCGCTCCTCTCTTACTCCTTTCTTCCCGTCACCATTGCTAACAAAGATAGCAGGCAGAGGTGTGGAAGAAGGAAAGCAGAGACATCTGGACAACCTTTCTCACTGAGGGAATGTTTCCACATGAATGTCATCCACGGGCTGTGCTGCTCTCTTCTGTCCAAGAGGACACTGCAAAGTCACTTCACTGAAAAAGAAAATTGGAATTAAATGTTTCTCTATTGCAGATCTGCACGAAGTCTTAATGTAGCAATATCTACCTCATCTACAAGCATGGTGCTGATGGGCCATAAGGGTACACTAGTAGAAAAACATATTAACTACACCATTGAGAAAGAGCTTGCATTAAAAGTATTAAAAATATTTGAGTTGTTGTTTTGTTTTGTTTTTTTTTCCAAAACTATGAAGTACGAGGCAAAGAAAATTAACCATGAGGGAAATAGTTGGAGCAGTGTCACTGCTTTCATGGTTATTCCTAGCAGCATAATTGCCAATAGCATGAACAATGGGAGAGCTTTGTTAATTGCAAATATTTTCAAGCAATCTATGCAGAAAAAAACCCAGTCAGACTGAAGGCATGTGATGATTTTAAAGGCAAAGATATTACTAACAGTTCCCTTGAATGGATGGGACGCATACTGTTTCTTTGCCTCAAATAACAAAAAATGTTACTAATTTGATTAATTATGAACCTTCAGAAAGAAAAATGCAGCATGGAAATCTTGATTAGTAATCATTGCTACCCAAGTTAATGACTGCTAATGATTAATTAAAAATTGCTCAAATGAGTTCCTGCAGCAGTTGGATGAAATTATATAGGAAATTACTGTGCCATGGTACACTAGACAAATGATTCCCCTAGTGTGTATTTATAGAAGTAAATTGCACAAAGCAAGCAGCAGAACAATTATCAAAACTAATCATTCCTGGAACTTGGGATCTTGTTTACCCTTTATCTGGGACTGTGAAACAGTCAGATAATAACCATGAAAACCATATCACCCGTGGCAAGGCTTAGCATCTGGTGATGGATGCTGACCCAGAGTGCCAGCATTACAGCAACATATGGTTTTCCTGCTCTCTTGTAACCTTCTAGTTTTGCAGGAAAGTATAAAAAATTGCACAGACTGTATTTTTTAGTGATCAGGGTCAGGGACTGTAATGATGGCTTTGTATCTCTTTAAGGGCTCTATCCATCAGAGAAATTCAGTCAGGCAACTTTATGTACAGCTGTTTGATCCCTGGTTTCAAGGAGTGCTACAGATCTATTTGCACTCATCCCATGGCAGGATCAGTTCTTGGTCCTTGATTTTACTGTGGTATGCTTTCAACAAAGTGAGGATGGAAACTGGTTTATATTACACTGAAAATAAAAGGAGGAGAGGGTAAAGAGGAAAAGTAATGCAATTGTCAGAAAATTAGTTAAAGCAGCAATAAAGCATTAATAATCTAATAAAAAGGAGAGACAAACCCACAAAACTTTTCACACAGCTGTATTTTGTTTAATAAGAGAATTTATTTTTAAGGGAATGGATGATTCACATGGAAAAATATGTCCTAAGTATTCATCATCTGTGGGAGAGTACTGTTACAACATGCATAATGTGGTTTCAGAGAGAACAGTTTGGCTTTGTAATAAAGATGTGGGCTTCGGTGGTAAGAAAAGTCTATGTTACTGTGAAAATATGTCAAAGTTCCAGAAATTAAACTTTCATTAATGGAAAAATATACCACCATTATTCCCAAGCTGTTATTACAACCTGGTCTTGTCATGCAGAGAAATCTGCAGTTAGTTATCCATGCTACTGAATTGTTTGAAAGTCTCCTTGAAAGGTACCATCCCATCCATTTTATAGCATTACAGTAACACAGCTATGGTGTAATCATCTTCCCTTTCACAATATATGAGTCATAACACTGCAGTGGGGAAAAATGTCCACATCCTAAAGCTTTCATTGCTCCTTCAGGGCTATAAACTTCTTGCTTATCTGCTGTTGTACTTACTTCTCCTTACTTCCTGCATTCATTTGTTCAACATGGAAATCTACTGATAAACAAGCTTTTTAGTTTTCCAAAGGCAAAAGCTTGTTTCATGGATGCAAAGGGAGGCCCAGGCTCATTGCCTCATCCAAAACCAGTTCAGTCAATGACTGCATTTGATGGCAACCCTTGGACTGGTGTTTATTCACCACAGGCCGTTTGTACACAGTACAGGGAGAAGGTATGCGTGGTCCCGAGTATATATCAACATATTAATGTGATATAAACCCCAGTGCTTTCAGCTGAGGTGACTTACTGAAATGGGTATCAGAGACACAAATAGGATGTGGCTTTTCCGTAAGTCAGAACTGAGCCCAGATGAATATTGAACTGAAAATGAATGTATCAAGTCTTTTATAATAACCCTCTTCGGGAAAAGAAAAAAAAAAAAAAAAAGAAAAGAGGTAAAAATATGACGTTTATCACTTTGGTTGCTTATTCATTTAAAACATTGCAAATGAAATGATTTTCTGTAGCAGAAGTACAGTTATTGCTTGTACAGTATAATCTGGGCCAGTCTGAATTTTCATTCCTAGCTATACTACTGTCTGAAAGCAGGTAATTTTTCGATTTCGCAATTAATCCTAGTTATAAGTACTTAGAGAAATGGGTGGATATATTTGAAACAAATAGGTGAGATGGGAAAAGATAAAAAAGAGAGAAGGAATCTGTTGCTGCAAAACAGCCATTATCAGATCCATGTGTTTCAGGTTGCCAGAGCCCAGGACAGGAGAAAATAACTTATTTAATTAATTAAGAAACAAAGCAAAGATGAAGCATAATTTCTGGTCTTTGATCCCAACTTTCTGAGAAGCATGCTGGTTTTGTCTGGGGTAGAGTTAATTTTCTTCACAGTGGCTAATATGGGGGTGTATTTTGGATTGATGCTGAACACAGGGTTGATAATACAGAGATGTTTTTGTTGTTTCTGAGCAGGGCTTACACAGGGCCAAGGCCTTTCCTGCTTCTCATACTGCCACGCTGGCAAGGAAGCTGCAGGTACATGGGATGTTGGGAGGAGACACAGCCAGGACAGGGGGCCCAAACTGACCAAAGGGTTGTTCCATACCGTATAACATCATGTTCAGTATATAAAGTGGGGGGAAGAAAGAGAAAGCAGGGGGGACATTTGGAGTGATGGCTTTTGTCTTCCCAAGTTTGTTGTGCTGGGGCTCAGCTCTCCTGGAGATGGCTGAACACCTGCCAGCCCATGGGAAGCAGTGAATTAATTCCTTGTTGTCCTTTGCTTGTGTATGTGGCTTTTGCTTTCCTTATTATACTCTCTTTCTCTCAACCCATGAGTTTTCTAGGTTTTATCCTTCCGATTCTCTTTTCAATCCCACTGCAGGGGGAGTGAGTGAGTGGCTGCATGGTGCTTGGTTGTTGCCTGGGGTTAAGCCATGACAAGGAGTACTGTTAACAACTAGAGTAAAGATTAAAATGTCCATACACCTCCCATCCCAACTGAAAAATCTATTACATTTAACTTCCCCACAAAAATGAGATGCTAAGAAATCTTCAAGTAGGAAAATGCATCCATTGCCAGGTACTGTAGAGTGGTGACTATATTTCTTCAACATTACTTTCCTGTTGAAAGGTAAGAATGCACACTTGTAGTTTTGCATCACTTTTGACCCAGGCTGTAGCTTTGTTCAACCAACATCACTGACCACACCATAAAATATCTACCTAGCCAAAAAGGCAACCCAATCAATGTGTATTTTTTGTAAGTAATAGTCAGGAAAAAATATGAAACTGAAAACTCCAGAGCACTAGCAGCCATGCTAAAGGAGTAAAAGGAAGCTTTTAGTAATGTTTATACTACTGACTTGTATCAACTATTCTGATGCAGACTGAAGTGAAATCTCAGCAGCCAACTCTAATACATGTTGCATAGAAATTGGAAAGATCAATATTTTGTCACCTTTCTTTTGGCTAAACCTCAAATTATGATCCAAATCCCATGCGTTACAGAACATTCCCAAACCCTGTGGAGTGCTCCCATTTACCCCTGCTCCAAGTAATCCAAAGGATCCTTTAAGATAGATGTTTGTGCAGATCTATTTAAATTAAAAGAAACATGGGTTCCAGTTTCCTCTTGGGTATCATTCTAGGCCCGGGGAAATTCAAGTTGGGTAGAAAACTTTTCTTCTACAAACAGGAGAAATCCCAGTTCCACAAAAGGAAGCTGCACACAAGTCGCCAAACATTGGACAGCTGCACCAGATTTGGCGTACAACCAGAGTGCACAAACTGACCACTGTCCCTAATGATGAAGTTCAAGGAAATGGCCTTAATTGGGCCCTTTGAAAATGCCAAAGAACTGAGTAAAACTGATGAGCCAATGATAACCATGGAAACAAGCCACTACAGACACTCAGACAAAAACAAAGGGATGAGTTGGCCAAAACACCAAAAAGAAAAGCAGCTGAATCTTCTTGTACAACCAATGCTCTTCTGTGTTAAAACTCATTTTAGCTATAAGTCAAGAGACCTGTCATCCTGTCCAACCCCTCACCCCACTTTAGCCCTTCAAATTGTTTTTTAAGGCATATTCTTTTTTAGAGCTTTACATCTCCCTCCCTCAGACATCAAATACTGATGCTCTCATTCTGTGTATACCTAACCTCATACAGACAAACCCTCTGATGTTAACTGCTGTCTGAGTGAACAGGAGCATGAGAACTCCAGGATCTAGCCAGGAATATCATATGCACATACCTTGTAAGCCTGCATCGATATGTTGCTCACCAGCCTGCTAACTGCAGCTCTCTGTATACCTCCTCCCTTCTTCCCATCCAACACTCCCTGTCTTATCACTTCACATGAATTACAAACAAACCAAATACATCTCTGAGATTTCGGAATTAGGGAGTTATATACAAGGACGGTGGAGCATGTCCTCCCTTTCAGGCCCTCCAAAAGGTGGGGTTACAGTCAGGAGTCCATGCCTCAGGAGAACAGAGACGTGGGGGTACTGCACATACTTGTGGCACAGCACTGTCCACATCAGTACCTTCAGCTGAGTTTCAGAAGACCTAGATGCCTAAGCCTCAAGCAACCACTGATGGAAAACTACAAAGTACAGCTGTACATTTCAAGCAGCGCTACAAGCTCACATTTAGCCATCTAAATTGTACAGACTGGGCACATGTTGGATAAAAATTTACCTATTGCTGAAGCATATTTTCATCCACAGCAGAATTCACAGTTCTCATTCTTTTTCATTCCTCTAAAAATCATTTAAACTTTTGTTACCAGAGCACCTGCATCACAGGGCACCAGTGACACCCACCTGCTACTTTCCTAGGGGTTGGAGTGAGATCCACATGCTGCTGGAGTGACACTTCCAAACAAATGCTGGCAAACCATCATAAATATTTCCAATATCAAGCCTCTGTGTTCAGGCTTTTCAAACACATGCTAATGCAAGCCAGAATTGTACTCAGCAAGGCTCCCTTGAGACTTTAGGTAAATTTGTGGGTTTGTGTTTGCTGAGTTGGGGCTTTTGCAGTGTAACTTGGTACTCATGATGAATGAGGAGCCGTCTCCTGGAAAACTGGATTCCTGAAGACATTTTCATTGATTGGCATTTTAATAAGTGCCTTGAGAAAATGTGGAAGTGCTTCAGTTCACTGAGGAGTGCAAGATATTTTATGAGCCTCAAATGAAAAAATGTTTTAAGTCTACCACCTCTGTTGAACTATCTAGAAGACATGCCATGGCAGGAGAATATGGAAAGATAGCACAGTGCCATTTCTGTGCAATACATCCAAAGGAGTGGTCATGTCTTCTGCAAAGAATCAAAGCCTGAAGCCCTCACTCAGCTCCAAGACCTGACCCACAGTGTGGCAATACCAGCGCTTTCATACACTAACTAGGGGCACTGAAATCACTTTCTGAGGTCACAGTTCTGTTCTGCAAAGTCACTATGGGGAGCCTACTTAAAATTCATTCAAGACAATGGACCTTAAGGTATGTCCTTAAGTGAGCATTTTACCAGGGAGCTTATTTCATCCCTAGCCAAACAAAAAACATTGTTGGAAAGTTCTGCAATAAAAATAATCCAGCAAACTGCTCTGAACTATAAATCAGTGGATCCCACTGACCTCCTGAGCTTTACAAGAGTCTGTCCCAGCTGTGCAACAGGATGAAAGCCTCAACTGGGATTAGCCCACAGACCTGGGACTGGCACAGACGGTCAGACCCCTATGGGTGCTCTTACAGGGAGCAGTCCCTGGATGATGAACTAAAGCAGTTCTTGGCATAAGGAAGCACAGGGTGGATAACCCTTCATCCCAATAGCAAAGGCTCTCTCTCCCCTTCCTTAGGCACCCACAAATGGCAGTCCCACTCTCACAGGGCAGCTTGGAGCTTAGCAATGGGACTGCTGGCATTCTTTCTGCCTGGAAAGAGAACTCCATCCAGGTTTCCCAGACTCTGGATAAGTGCTCTAATTGCAAGGTTAACACACACAACAGCACCACAAGTTGCCTTCAGGGAAGCTGGCAATGGTATTTCTGCAGGAACAATCCTGCCTGTGTATTAAGCACGGTAATGGCTGTTGAGCAGGAACATTTTGCTCAGGATACCAGCCAGTCTCAGGTATCCTCCACACCCTGAAGTAACATCTGTGCCAGAACTGGGGCAGCTCTGGGTCTACATAAACATGTAGATTCAGCAACCTTAAAATCAGGAACTGAGGAAGCTTTGCAGTCAGGTAAAAACACACTTTTTCTTTAACTGTCTAAGTCCTCTACTGGATTTGACTCCAAGTTGTACACAATGAGGTAACACCTATATGTGGAAAAAAATATTATTCAACTTCTCCAGGTGCTGTTGTCTAATATGAAAATAATATCTGACATCTAGTGAACGTCATCAACAGTGATAGCTGCTGGTTTTAGGCAAATGCAGGAGTGCTGACACTGCAATGAACAAACACAGTATTGTACATTATCTGCACGTCCCCCTCCCACCCACCTGAAATAAAGCCTTCTGGGAAAACATCCAAGAAAGGGTGCACCTAATACTCATGCTTCTTGTCTCCTTTGACAAAACCCCATAGACTGGAGTATATTTAAGAGGAACAGAAAATCTTAAACAAAACAAAGAAAACCATTTTTAAGAGCTATACTGAGTGCCAGAAGGCTAAACAAAGGCTTTATCTACTCCCAAAATAACAAATTGGTCCAGTGCCATGAGTAGTCTAGTGGTTCTAGAAAGCACATCCCTTAATGCCAACAATAACAGACACCTTCAGTCAAATATGGCCCCTTTACAGAAATTTACCATATATGACTAATTCAGACAGACAGTAGTAAATCAGAAGTCTGTTCCTCATCTATACATGAAAGTATTTATAACATAGTGAAATTCTAACATTAGACTGATATATTGCACAATAATTTTCTTTCATATATGTTTATTTTTCCAACATTTCTTCCCTGAAGTATAGTTGAACAAGGAAGAAAATAATCAAATATAGAATATTGTATAAATTCAACTGCAAACATGCTGCTGAGACAAACTAAAATAATACTGAAACTTCACATGACTTACTTGAAAAGGTCAGGGCAATAGATGTGAGATTATGGAAACCATGTTGTCCTCCCAGTCCACATGAAAATAAAATCTTTGTATATGGATAGATATACGTGTGCACGTGTACCTGTGCACATGTGTGTGTTCTGTACCACTTGGGGGCTGCTCAGGCAAGGAGGTGTAAAACAAGCCAGACAAAGGCTTTGGGGTGGAGGTTGCAGAAAGACTGCCAGACAAAGAGAAAAATAAAGGATTAGACAACATGGTATGTCCCTCATTTTTCATATGGTCAGAGAAGGAGGAGCAGAGGGGCAGTGAAAGCAAAATGAGTATCAGGAAATGTTTGTATAAGTTAGTCAGTAATGCCTGGAAACTTCTATACAAATTACCGAGGTGATTAGCGTGGAAAACACCAGGAAAAGATTGTGTTCACACAGATGTGATTTTCATAAGAAGTTACAGTAGCTAAAATAAACAATTCCAAGAATCACTGACTCTCCTCATTTAAGAAGGACTTGTCTGGTTGCGCAAGTTCACAGCAACAAGAGCACTGCCCTGGCATCTGCCAAACTGTCAATGGTCTCCACTTGCAAGACCAGGCAACCCAACACTTCCTGAATTATATAAGCTCATTTCAAACAACAAGGCCCCAGTGATGTGCTGAAGCCCACAAACATCCATGGGCAAGTGCAGGGTCTCCATCCCCAGTGGTGAGAGCCTCACTGAGCTAGCACAGGCTTAAGCACATAGAGCCCACTCCTGAGCTACAAGCACAGTGAACAAAACACAGGCAAACAGGATAGAAAATGTCTGGCTGAGTGGCCTTCCAGCCTTGTACTTATTGCTGGGCTGTGAACTGGTGCACTGGAAGCAAGGAAAGAAACTAATAGAAATCTCCTACACCTCCGAGGTGTCCAGTTGTCCTACAGGTATGTCTTATCTGCATGACCAAAAACTGATTTAGTGTTTAACCAGCCTGCCTGCCATCTCTCTAAAGAAGAGCTGTACTCCTGAAGCACACCAGCACTTAGGGAATATTCTCCTGAAATACCAAATGGGTAAGAGCAAAGTGGATGAGGTGAGAGAGAAGGCAATATGTGCATAAGAGGCCTTCTGCTGTGTGCCCTGAATTTGGCAGGTCCTCCCTGCAAGCAAAACAGCTAGAGACTGATGGAAACTACCGGCATTCGTTATCCCAAATGTGTAATTGTCAGCAAGAGTCTTGTCCAATGTTTAAATGGACGAATTTTCCTAGTGGTTGCCAGAATGCAAATGCATCACAGGCAATGGAATTACCCCATTCCCTTCTCTGATTTTTAAAGACAATTGAAAGTATCATCAAACAGCAAAAACTGTGATAACCTGCAAAGCAGTCTTATTTAACCTTGCATCTTTTGCAAAAATAAAAATCCTCCTCTGTTTGGCATAAAATGACTGCTTTTTAGGAGAGCTAATTATTTTTGATTCCTGTTAACCATTTTGCTGGGAACATACACCTATTTGAAAACAGTATCTAATTGCATGACAACAATTATATGTAAATAAATTAAAACAAATTTTAATTGTGAATTTCAGGCCCATATAATTATGCTTTGAACATTAAAAGCTGGGTTTGAAGGAATGGGTACAATGCCAAGGGGCCTTTAAAAGACCTAATTCACACCAAATAAACACTGGCTGGAAATAAAAGTCTTTAATTTCTGTTGTAAAGCAAACACAAAGGTTAGATTTTTTGAATGCAAAATTAATATGAATGCTTTTAATGCTGCAATACCTGCTGAAATTTTCCAGTGCTTGTTGCACTTTTCCTCCATTGCTGTTTCTGCAGGGTTTGGCCTGAGTTGTGCTGAAAAATTGCTGTCAGAGAAACTGAAGTTGTGGCTCACTTCAGGAGCAAGACTGAAACCATCTCTGGTGGAGAGAGACAGACAGCAGGCTGTTTGCACTACAACAGTAATGTCTAGCATTTCATCTTCAGACTAGTATGTTGACCTTTAAATAGTGACCTTTAATTAAAGTTGCAACCAGCTGTGCAGGTGATACGGCTATCAGTAGTTAAAACTTGCTGCCTCTGTTCAGTTATCAGAATGTTGGCTGCTGTTACCCTCACTTTGGAGCGGGGTAAGACAGCCAAGGAAAAGGAGTGAAAAGCCATCCAGGCCTTAGTGAAATCCATGGGCCTCTTTTAGTTATGATGGCAGGTGGCTTGGAACAAGGTGAGCTTTAAGTTCCCTTCCAATCCAAACCATTCTACAATTCATTGATTAGTAGGTTCTTGCTTTGGGCTCAGCCTTGGCTAGACAGGGGGATCACCTACTCTTAGGAGGATTTTGCAGCCCAACAACACCATCAGAGCCCCACCAGTGCAATGACCAAAAGCCACAGCTGCTCTAGCACAGCCTACGCCAGCCTCTGGGAGAGAGGAATGCCAAAAAATCTTTTGCTGTTCCTCCCACTCTGAACCACGTCAACCAAGCTGTTGTGTGCACACAAAGCATACTATTAAACTGCAGGGTACAACATTCATGGGGTTGTATGAACCTTTTAGGTGATTTACATTGGACTGATGGTGTGTACTTGCACTGAGAAAATGATAGAGAATAAATAATATGTGTAACTAAGGATCAAAAATTACACAGACATCACTATCATAGAATCATGGAATAGCTGGAGTTTGAATGGACCTTTAATGGTCATCTACACTCCCTGCAATGAGTAGGGACACCTTCCACTAGACCTCAAAGCCCTATCCAGCCTGGCCTTGAACACTTCCAGGAATGGGGCATCTACCACTTCTCTGGGCAACCTGTTCCAGTGCCTCACCACCCTCACAGTAAAGAATTTCTTCTTAATATCTAATCTAAACATACTCTCTTTTGGTTTAAAGCAATTTCCCCTTGTCCTATCATTATGGGCCCTTGTAAAAAGGCCCTCTCCAGCTTTCTTGTAGGTCCATTTAGGTACTGGAAGGTTGAAATACGGTCTCACCAGAACCTTCTCTTCTCCAGGCTGAACAGCCCCAACTGTCTCAGTCTGTCTTCACAGATGTGCTCCAGCCCTGATCACTGTTGTGACCCTCCTCTAGACCCATTCCAACAGGTCCTTATCTGCATGCTGACATATACAGAGAGAGACAGGCAGACAGAGATACGTCAATATACATCTCTGACTTAAAATTCAGTAGCTGAAAAAATGTACAAATTATTTTGAGCTAGGAGAATAAGCCTTTTGATGGTAAAGAAAGATTGCCATTAAACCTTAACATTTCAACTAATGTATTGTTTATTAAAGCTTTTGAACATCTGGATTGCTGCCAAAAAAAAAAAAAAGTCTTAGGACAAAAAAATAAAATCAAAGATAAATCTAACTGTACAAGCAGTACCACAACCTGCAGAGAATACAGAAAATGCACGTATTTCTGCATCTCATAGCCAGGTTGCAGTTAATAAACATCTGAATTTTAGAATAATTTTTTTAACCTAATACTAAGACCCCTCTCATGCTGATGACTGCCTCCCTAGCTCAGTCTTCAGTCTCAAACAGCATCAAATGCTGGTTCTTTTCCATCCTCCAGAGACCTTTTCCACTAAGACCTTTCATATTATCTTCCTACTTATCTCAGTTTTAGTGACCCTTAATACCACTCATCTTGTTTCCCTCATTTACCCTTTTTACTCTCTTTGCTTCCTATGCTCACTCCAAGCTTCACACTTTGTCTTCTGTCTGTCCCCACTTACACCTACAAAACAACCCCCAGAACTGTTTTTCAAAAAATTGTTTTTTAATCCCTGGCTTTTAGACAATAAATCTCAACTACCTCCCCTTCAATCTCTGTTAGTATTTCACTTCACATGTTAACTTTTGGGTTAGGCAGGCTGTTTCCCCACCTCCATTACAACCTCTTTTATGGTGTAATGTGCCTTTTAATTAGCTATATGGAAGAATCTACATCTCAAGGAAGACTGAAATGAACTAATTTTTAAAGTTTGTGCAGATAGCTATCTCATCTGTACTAAAGTGTACTGTTCTCTAACATCTAGAAAGATATACTGACTTTGATCACGAAGCAGAATCGGTAAGAAACACAACAGCCTCATTTCACTGCCTTACTTAATGAAGTGTCAAAAACAAACTGACAGCACAACAAAGAGAAGAGAATAATTGATTTTAAAATGTATTCCAAAGGTGACATTTGTAATCCAATTAAGGAAAATATTGGAAATTTTTTGGGCTTTTTCCTGACCGTGGAATTTCATTGTTGTTGATGCTGGATCTTCCTGTCTGAGTGGTAAAATTTCTGTAGGAATCCTTTCAGCTCTTGCACTGCTTTTCTACACCCATATTTCTCAGCAAAAGAAATCTGTGTTTTACAGGTGCTGGTCTATCTTAGCAGGATGGTGTGTGGCTGTTACAGACCATGTGTTACATGACAGTGGCTGTCATAATTTGAATGCAGCATTAACGATAATGACTAAGCCAAGCACTGAAAACTGACCATTGGCGCCATGCAGACGAGATTCTCACACCCTGTAGCCTCCCAGTGCTTCTGTATTTGTGCCAAGAAAGAGGGATCGCTGCCAAGATTCTGTGATGTGCAAGAGCTGGCCAATGCGCTCCTCTTAACACAGTTGTTTTCACTCGCTGTGTGTGGAAGGGGATCATAAATTTCTATCCTAAGAAGCCACAGAAAAGCAGAGTGCCTCCCAATGATTTGTTGCTGATGATGCAGCATTGCTGCTAGGTATGATTTTTGCACATCTAGTTTTAACTGGGAACTGTTGAGCACCCTGATTAATGCTGTGGGCAATTAGAGGGACAAAGCATGGGCAGGAATGTGGGTAGGAATGAGCACTGGGGCCAAGGGACCAGAGGAACACCAGTGTCAGTGCTGGTTGATGTATATCCCTGTTGATGGTGGAAAGCAGCATCCCAGATGAACAGTTTCTGATGGGCAGCTCACATCAGGTGCTCACTGTATACTGCAATGGCCTTTGTTTTAATACAATCACAGACACATCTCCAAGTACTCAGTCTTGACATCCTCTCTTTGCTGAAACCCTTGCATATAATCAGCATTTCCATGGTACTGTTATTACCTGGTTTTACTGGTTCAAATAATTATTTAGTGATAGAGGTAATTAAAATACTCTAACTAGTGATGATAACTGGATGAATTAATAATTAATAATAATTAATAATCAGCATTAGCTGATTTAACCCATGAGGTACTCTTTCCTCTTCAGATGCCACTGAGGTGAGCAGTTCAGCTTCAAAATGCAGATGTGAGGTATTACTGTTGTGTCACACAGCTGCTGTCATGAATCCTACACACTAAGGATGTATCAGAGACAGAAGGAGGTCCATCCAGAGCTGATGGAAACTCACTTTGGTGGCAGGAGCTAATGCTGCCTCACCTGTAGGTAGTATCCACTGGAGAAAGACACCACAAATGCAGTGCTGCTTTCCAGTTCACCACAAGGGATCAGTGACAACTGCTGTGCACCAAACCAGGAGCTCTGCAGACTGGGAACAGTTCTCAGCCACGGGTCTCCCTTGGCAAGATGCCTGCATCTAGAATACCCTTGCTTTTCAGACAGAGCCTGCTGCAGATGTTTAGTTTTCAGGCAAAGGAAATAGAGGAGGGCTGTAGCTTATGGATGGCTCTTGCTACTGTTACCACATTCAGTCTTAGTACTAAGGTGCTGATCAGTGTCACCTACTCCTCTTCAACAGGCTGTTAATGAAGCACAATCTTTATGGAGAGTCCTGTCTTGCTCCCACCAGGAAACTCAATGTGAGATGAGGTATACCTACCCTTTCCTTTTCTGCTGCTGGAAAAAACAGGCTTCACAGCAGACTCACACACTCCCAAATGACATGTGCTTGTCATTGGCATTACAGTCAGTTGCAAAGCAGCAGTCCAATGCTCACGTTTTGTTGAGAACAAAATCCCACCAAGCCCCTCTGCAGACAGTCAGGGTAATTAAAGCATTGCTGACTGCAAGGAAACATGCTAGAAAGTTACCAGCCCAACTACAGTCAGTAGCTTATTCCCCTTCAGGCTGGGTGGGTTTTCTGCCAAATTTTCTGCTCCCTCCCCCTCGATATTCCTAGCCTGGGAACGGTGAAGTATCATTGCTGGCAGGGGGAGGGACAGCAAAGACACAATTGTTTCCAGCAAGTATGGCCAGGTTCCTAGCTTTACCACTGACCATCCTCTAGCTGTTTCTGTGGAGTCTGAAATGCTTTTCCTTTGATATAAGGATGCCAGGAACTTCACGCAATGGCAACACGACGCAATTTGGAAACAATTCACCCTCTTCTTTCTCACAACAGTTAGCAGGGAGTTCTGGCACAAGACTGCCAGTAGCTCTGATGAAGGTTGCTTGCAGGTGATGTAACGTCCTGGCATGACTTGCCTTTGAACTTCCTCTTATTAGGACAAGATGCTACATGCAGAGGTGCTGGTGAGGTGGAAGAGGATTTAGAGTCCTAACCATTACTGGGAAAGGGGACAATGGGGGAAAAAAAAGACCACATGGGCTCTTTTTTTTTGGCCCAACTACTGCTTGTTGATGTTATGGATTTGGTGAGATTGCCATCTGCTATCCAAGTAACTCCCTCAGCAGCCTGATGGATCTGTGAAGTTTCCAAAAACAGTAGAGTCAGACCATTTCACCTTGCTATCCCCTCTGTGCCTGCTGTCTAATACTGAACACAATTTCCCTGCCCTCCTCAAAATCAGTAACAGTATTATTGGAACAAGCTGTGTGGGTCCTCAAATTTTGTCTTACACTAGTGATATCCTGTCAGTCAGCAACAGAACTTGTACATGGCTGAGATTACTGAAGCTCTTGCCTCCATGGCACAACACAAGGGACAATCTGGCCTTATGAGTGCATGGTGAATAAATCGAGCTTTATTAAAGAAATCAATACTTTCAGCCTAAATTATGCCCCCTGCCAGGCAGGTGACATCATTACTAGTCTAGGTATTAGTGTTCTGCTGAGCTGGCATCTGAAATAGAGCTCATGTTTCGCTAGCCTTTTCAGAAACCTCTGTTCAAAACATCAGAACTTCAATATAGTAACTTCAATGTTTTGCTGGGGTTTTACAGTGCTCTCATGTGATCACTGTATCACCAGCACCCTATGCTGTGCTTTACCTCACTAAATTTATTTAGGATTAGATGCAAACAGTGTGTTTCTTTCACTTAGATAAACCTCATATCAGGCTGAAGTGTTGCATGCAAAACCCTGGGAACAAATTAATCCATCTTCCTGGGAGACCAAAAACACATTGGGTCCCAAAAGTTTTGCTGAGCTGAAGAGAAATCTGAGAGCCTGTGAGTCAAAAGCCAGTCTCCTAAAAATCCCACTAGCACTAATACTTCCAACAGTGGGCAGCTCCACAGCTGCCTCCATTTCTGCTTGGAGCCCCTAAAGCTAAGGAAAATAATTTATAAATGTGGCCAATAATAAATAAATCAATAAGCACAATCTTCTCATTGTGAGTGTTACTTTGGACACAAAGAGCTGATTAAAAAAAAAAAAAAGAAAAAACTCAAAACAAAACAAAACACAGCTCTGGTAAGCTCAGGAATTGTCTGCCATATTTTCATTAATTTGTGCAAACTTCATGGATTTATCATTATCATATTTATAGTAGAATAAATGTATAATACTCCTGAGATGCATGAATGGTTAGATAAGGATATCAGCTAAACAACATATTTCCTTCTAGGATAGGACAAATCTGGGTAAAATGCTGGGCACAAATTAATTTTTCACTATCTGATATTGTCTATAAGTCACTTGAATGTTCCTTTTACTAGGGTAAAGTTAGAGGGATGGCCAGTGAGAAATTAACCAAGGTAACACGGGGACCACTGTGACCTCGCAGGCTGGTAAACAATAAACTCTAGTGCTAGTTTCAAAACACCTTTCATGATAGGAAAAATAGCTAAAATTATGCTCTTCTACAAACATAAGTAAGGGAGTTCTATCAGTTGTAGTAGTATTTGGATAAAACTAGGTCTGTCAAAAACAATGTCAAAATATGACTAGACCCCCTGTAAAGTAAAAGTCTAGAATAACTAGAATAAACTTTCATAAAATGATAGCAAGGATTACCAGCAGAGCAAGCAGATTGACTCTGCCATAAGCAGACATGTGACCATGCTTACAAGATCAAACAAGGATAAGATAATCCCAGGTGAGTGGAAGGTATTTAGTGGATGCAAAAGGCCTGAGTACACTGATGTGTGACAAGTCTTTTGAGAACTAGGTCAGACAAGCTAATGATTTCCTCAGCTCTCCAAAACATGGAAAACAACTTTTGCATAAAATTATGGCGTAGCTAAAACCTTGAGAACTACTTTTCTGGGGCAATGAACATGTTTTGGGTCAATTTTACAAGTGAAAAAAAGACTAGTTCTGTGTAGAGCCTGTGGGCTTTCCCATGGCCGAGGAAGTAGAAGGACAGAGAGGCAAACACCCCCGG
Source organism: Scytalopus superciliaris (assembly GCA_013400415.1). Taxonomy (NCBI): domain Eukaryota; kingdom Metazoa; phylum Chordata; class Aves; order Passeriformes; family Rhinocryptidae; genus Scytalopus; species Scytalopus superciliaris. The sequence goes on along the minus strand of VXBX01006243.1, from coordinate 118,603 downwards.
TCACAGAGCTGCCAAATGAGCAGGGGAAAATAATGGGAGCTGATAATACACTTGAACATTGTTTCTCAGAAATAAACTGTCCTAATTATGATCTGCTGAGCTCAAAATGACAGAAGCCAGACAAAAAGCTGACAGGCCCAGCTGCCACAGTGGTTAGGTGGGAGCTCCTCCCCAGGCCAGTGAGAAGAGGCATCATGTAAAATTTCAGGCAAATGAGTCAGAAAGAGGAATTTATGTCAGGTGTTAGGCAGGAACACAGGGAAGAATAGGGTCAGGAGGACAGCAAGGAGGGTGAAGGGGGCAGTGGGGCTGCTTCGTCAATGGCAGGGATATTCAGGGTGACAGCATGAAGGACTGCAGGACAGCAAGGAGGAATGCAGCAGGGTTGGATTCAGGCTTTATCTTAAAGAAATTCTGAACTATGCCCTCAGGAAAGACAGGCAGAGAAGAACTGCTGAGAATCTGCTGAGGAAATAGAATGCTTACAAATAAAATAACTATGTATTTATAGATAATAAACATACATATGCATACTTCTATTTATAAAATGTATTGATAGAAATAGTCTTTATCAATAAAAAAAAAAGTATGTGGTGAAAGTTTTCATTTTTGCTCGTTTTCCTTTGTTATTAGGTATTATTCTCAAGTGTTGCAGTAATGTATGCCTTAATATTGTTCCCATAGTAATGAACTTAATGATATATTTATGTCTGACCCTCACAGTTATTCTGTTTCTGACAGACTAAGTACTAAACATGAGAAAATTAAATATTAGATGTCAGATGGTCTTCTAGCTCACTCAACAGTGCCTCAACACTGAAGAGGCTTTTATTTCGTAGCAGCATGGCCCCTTAATCACAGAGAGAATTTCCTTTTTTTGAGTACAATCAGACCTCACTAGGACTGCAATGCTTCTCTCTTCCCTTTATGATCTCTGCTGTTTATTTTTTATAGTCTGTAGGAAACGTTATCAAAAGGGAAAATCTAACAGCTTTGGAGGCTACCTGAGGAGACATGGTAAATAACTTAGCATCATCACACACAGTTCCAGCAGGGCTGGGAGCAGGACAGGTTGGACAAGAGAGCACAAGTATTTAATGCAATAAATGGGTCAGCTTGCTCTGACTCATAAGGCTCTTTCTTGTCTGACTTCAAGACATCCTCTCCGTTCATGTAACCTCCAATTCAAGAAACAACATTGCTAAAACTTCTGCTTCTCACAGTGCTCGCTTCCCTCGAAACCTACACTAACATTTTTGCTATGATACTTGAGGTCAGATTCTTTGTCTCGCTCACAGCAAACGCTGCCTTGTTCCACAGGAACCAATACTGGCCTCACTTAGGGAGCAGGGCTCCAGGATGCACAAAAAATCATGCACAGTTTGGTCATTCACGATTCATTGCAAATAGAAAATTATAAATGGGAAGGGAAAAGTCTCAGCGAGTTGCAGTGGCAGCACACAGTCTGCAGCATGCTGGAAGAACATTTTAAGGTGAGAGGACAGTTAACCTTTTTCATTTGCAGGCCTGACGTGGAGGTAATTTTTAGTCTCACAGCACAAGCAATTTGGTCCCATCTACCAGCCGCTGGACAAAGCAGATTGCATGTCCCCACAGGAGCTATTTCACACCCAGCCTGCAGACAGCCCATCTCACCGAGCAGTGCTTGCACTGGGAGGGGGTGGGGGGTGGTTCGTGAGGTGCTGAGGAGGCAGTTCCTGCTGCTGAAACAGAACAACCTGGTACTCCTACAGGCAACAAGTAGGTGATTTGGTACTGGATTAACAGAGGGGATAAACCTGCATCTCCGTTTAGACAGGGGGAGCCTGAACCGATCCAACCAGCACACAGCAGCCCTGGGAAACTGGGAGATGGGGACGCTTTTAAAAAGCAACTCCAGCCATGTGCTTTTCTCTCCAGCAAGAGCTGGCTGGTGCGGACAGCCCTAATTGCCTCCCTTCTGTGGAAACTGCTAATGAGTCCCCTCTGGAGCAGCGGTTCAGCGGGAGCTGCGGTGCCGGCTTGCTGGAGGTTCCCACGGCACCGGCTCCCGCTCCTCACATCCCGGTGATCCTCTCTGCGAGGGCTCCGGGGAAACAGGGTGCTCGCAAGATGCTTAAAATGTAAAGTAGAACCCCCCAAAACGGGTAACCCCCCAGGCTGGGGCCCTGCAGTCCGAGGCTGCAGCTCACACAACTCTCGTCTCCCGCCTCCCTCCCGGCCGCAGCAGACACCATCCCCACCTCCCCCGCACTGGGATGCCCTGGCGGTGGGGGCGAGAGCTGCGGGGCCGGGGCGGGGCCGGGGCCGGGCTCAGCCCCGCAGGGCTCCGCCCCGGCTCTTTAAGGCGCCGCGCCGGGCTGAGCCGAGCCGAGCTGGGCTGAGCTGAGCTGGACTGAGGTGTGTGGTGAGTGCGGGGTCAGAGCTGACCCAGACCCCTCTCCCGGGGCAGGGCAGAGGGTGGGAGAGCGGCACAGCCCGACCCGGAGCCGCAGGGAGGGAAGCGGCGGGCCGGGGCGCGACGCTCGCCCCGTCCGCGCTGCTCGGCTTGTGTTGATGGAGCTGCCACTGCCGAAACAGCCGTGCGGGATAACTGGGTAGCCTGGGATTCCTCAGTGTCCGTCTTGGCATGGCTTAGGCCCCTTGTATTTAGAGCTGCTGTTAACAAACGGGTTGGAAAGGACTAGTCGGCTTGTCCGAACAACGCGTTCTCCTCTTGGCTGGGTACAAGTATCTGCCAACAAACCTGCAGCCGGCAGGCAGAATTGTTGGTGCTGGTGCTGAGGGGACCTGGATGTTTAATTACTGCTCTCGAGCTCCCCAGAGGCCTGCCTGAACTAGCCAAAAAGGCTTGAGGGAGCGGGAAAGGCTTAAGGCAGGACTCGAGCTCTGAACCTGCAACCTGCGGAGCTCTAGAAGGATATCTGGGCAGCATGAGAGGCAGCATGAGGCTGAGAGAGGGGTTTGTGGGCAGGAGGACAGGCTTGTGCACTGTCCTGCAGCAGAGCTGCTTCAAGCCCTGCTCCCCTGCGGTGCCTCCTGAGCGCCGCTGCCGTAAGGGCAGCTCTTGCTGCTGGGCAATTGAGAAAAAAACCACCATTCTTCCCGTGTAAAGCCGTCATGGGGAGGCTAAATGGAAATACCTTCTGTGGAAGGCAGTATGGTCACCTTGAAGTAATGACTTGAGCTCCTGTTTGTTTTTCATTTGATGAATTCCCAGAATCCTTATCAGAAGATTTGAGTCAGCTTATGGTGCTGGGTCATCTAATATTTTGTCTGTCTTGGGAAGAAGGAGTGGAGCTGCACCCTGTGTTGCCCAATATTACGTGGGAAATCTGGGGCAAAGCTGTAAACCTGAGTCAGGTCCTTAGCTCTAATGTGCGTGAAAACTGTTGTTTGCTAACAGTTACTAAAATAATTTAGGTTCATGTAAATGCACAGAAGAATATGAGTGGGGATGGTGAGAGGAAAAGGCAGAAGTAGTTCTTGTACCAAATACCATTTATGTTTTGGAAAGCATATAGAGTGGAAAGGAATCTCTTCTCCTTTTTTTCTTTTTCCCTTTTTCCCCCCCCCCAGTCCATGCATTCCTTTTCCAAAGCTCTTTGCAGCCTATATTCCCTTTAACTAAGGACACTCTTTGCCATGATTGATGTCAGCTGCTGTGCGGTAGCACAGCCAAGCACTTGAATAAAAGAAATGGAATCTTAATTTTTAGACTCTACAGTTGTGCCAAGAATGACAAAAGCAAAGTGGGAAATGTCATAAAACTAATTTTATGAGCTCAGTCAGGGTATTAGTGCTAAACCATGGAGCAGTAATGATGCTAATCCTGTGGAAGTATTAAACAAAGGGCTATCTCAGTAATTGGTGTCAGTGTGCAAATGGCACTGCTCAGCCACTCTGAGGAAGTTTCCTAAGCTATTGCTTAGGAATGTACCTAAGATGCCCCAATTTAGGTTAATAAATTAATCTTATTTTCCCACATGCCATGAATGGCTGTCTGCTTGTCTTGGACAAAGGTCTTGTAGCAGCTACCTGGCAGCAGGTCTTGGGAACCATGCAATCTACCCTGCATTCCTTAAACTGCTGAACTGCTGGTCATGCTGCTGGGACAGGAGGCTTGTTTTACCAAGTAATATGGGCCACATAATTCAGGCTTAGCCACAACTGCTGCTCTCAGTTGTGATTTCTGAGTCTGCTCTACCTTGCCTGGGGAGCGCAAAATGCCTCACACTGTGCTGAGACCTGTCCCTCATTGTTGGTGAGAAGAGCCCCATAAAGAAAGGGGACCTTGAAGTAAAGTTCTCCTGTCTGGATCCCTGTGATGGTGCTTCCAGTTCCTCTGGTGGCCAGGGAGACAGCTGGAGATTGGTAGTCTTCTGCTTCTGGCTCAGAGGGATGAGCAGCAAAGCTGGCACAAGGCAGCAAGTTGTGGGCATTGTGTGGGGATGCTGTTGTATGGATCTTCTCCTTGTCTGGCCAACATAGGGGAGCTTCTAAGGGTAACTGAAGGTGAGTTTTGCAGAAGAATTGTCAGAAGCTCCCAACAAATTCCTTCCCTCCCTCCCTGATAGTTGACCTTGGACTGTGGTGCTGCTGTGGGGAGTCTGCAGGGAGGGAATAATACAGCTAGTGGGGTGGGGTGACAGGAGGTGCCCTCTGGGCTTCCAATGGGCAAATCCATGGTCCTTTCCCAGAAATCCTGTCTGAAACAAGGGTCAGTGAGGAGCAGTGAGGGTGATGAGTCTGAAGCAGCTCTGCTGGTTTAAGCCCACTGAATTGGTAACCCTGTCTCTGGCTGCTCTTGGCCCCTCTGCTCATGAGAGGTGGTCCTTTGGTGGCGAACTGCAGGAGAGCAAACCAGCATTAACCAGCAGTCACAAGTCAAGGGCAGTTCAGGGATGACAAGGAGATAAGTCTGCAACAAACACTGTTGTGTTATCTCACGGTGGTGGTGGAAGGAGGAAAACCCCAGAAAAGCCAAAAGTGATGGGCAGTGCTCGGCTTTGGTACTTAACCCAGGATGGGTAATAGGAGGAGCTCCCAGTCAAGCCGGGTGGGAACTGCTGGTGGAGGTGTTGGGAGTGCAGGGGAGCTGGGAAGAGGGCAGCTCAGCTTGAGATAGGACAGTCACTGCTTCTGGCTTAATGTAGGAGACTGTCCCCAGGGCTGTCCATTGACACAATGGGTGAGGTGCCTGTCCCTCCTTGCTAGCCATCAGAGTCCATTGCAAGTAATGCATGAGAGGGAGTTTTACTTCCTCTTAAAGCAGCTGTGGCTCCTTGAGCACTTTGGTTTGGTTCATATACCTGTCTGGTAAAGGTGCAGTTCATGCAATAGTGGTGGAGTCGTGGAGAAATAATCCCCCCTTAAACTTCTTTGAAGTGCAGGTGTGATCTCAAAGGAGTTCAGACTGTTCCTACAGCCCTAATAAGTGGTTTTCTGGTGAGGTGAACTTTGGCTTGTACCACATCCCAAGTGACAAGCCGTGCAGTAAAACAAAATGCCATTGTTGGCACAATTGGTTTGCTTCTATCAAACGAGAGGCCCAGCATTAATGAAGCATAGAAACTGAAATTATATCCGTCTGGAGGGGCATTTGTTCAAGGTACAGTAAAGCCCTTGTGCACAAAACTGTAATTTGTGCATATCCGATTTATTTAACTTTTAGAATCCCCAGGCAGTGACAGAGGACAGGTCTCATGAAGACTGTGTTTCTGTTTTTCTTGCTATTCAGCAGCAAAGGTCTCTGTTCCCCTTGCCAGTTCGTCTGCTTTTACAAATAGCTGTAGAGAGCCCACCTAAGCCGTTAAGTCTGGTCTGGAATCTGAAGAGCTGGGAAGTTGAGCTGATCCCAAAAACTTTGCATTCAGTGGAAGGTCACATCTTTAAACAGTTGTTGAAATCAAAGGGTTGTGCTCTGACACACAAACTTAACAGATCTGGTTTAAAGGAGCCTGTAACACCAACTGTCCTGGGGCCAGGGTGGTGGAGGACACTGTGTTTAACAAACCTCTCCCCTTCTCCCCTCCCGCCTGGCTGGACACACAGAACCACCATGCCGAACTGGGGAGGTGGCAACAAATGTGGTGCCTGTGGCCGCACCGTCTACCATGCGGAGGAGGTGCAGTGTGACGGGAGGAGCTTCCACCGGTGCTGCTTCCTCTGCAGTAAGTATTCCCCTCCAAAAACTGTCCTGGCATAGCTGGAGAAATCATAGCAGCAAGGTGCTGGTCCACAGGAGATATCCCAGGCTCAGGTGGCACCTGTGATGCACTGGGGATGGCAGTGGCCAGGGATGGCTTTGCCTATCATGTACTGGGCTTGATTCCTGCTTCCCCACATACTTCTTGGGCCTGGCAGTCCCAAAGGGAGAGCTTGTCTCCTGGAGAGGTATTTTCCTACCTATTCAGTGTGTGAGGGGTGGGATGCACCTCTCAGAGCAGAGCATGTCATGATTTTCTCTTCCATTTGCACTCTTGCCAGCCTTTTCTTCAGGAGTCTAAGGGTTCTTTTAGATTGGAAACCTGGCTTAAGTGTTGCTCATGCAGAGGAAAAAGCCCAGTGGCAGACCCCCATTTGCACTGATCTGAGCTCAGCTGAGCTTCTCCTGGTGGTCCCTGGGGCTGGCAGTAGCTGAAGGAACAGTTATCAAACTGCTGCCCTGGAGTCCTGCACAGACCAGGACACCAGCATGCTTTAGCACAGCCGAGTTGTTGATGCTTTAGCACAGCCAAAAGCCTAAACTTTCTTGGCATGGGGGCCCGTGGTTTATTTCAGATGAAAGGAGTCCAAAGCATTATTTTCCAGTCCAACCAACAAGTCCAGTGAGGCATTGAAAATGGCTTAAAAAAAAGACCTCTGCTTAGATGAAGGGAACAAAGGGTCCCTGTGAATTGGAGGCTCCTACTTTGCAAACAGACAGCCTGTCTGTCTGAATCAGAGAATTTTACCTTATTGCAAAGATGAGGTCCTGTTTTGCTCCACTTGCTGGTGATCAATACGTGTGGGCAGAGCTAGGGTTTAGCCCTCTTCATATAAGCTGGTTACAGCTGGCCCCCTCGAGCAAGTTTGCTGTTAACCTGCTGCCTAACGTCAGCATTGAGAACCTTGGCGCACCTATGCTCCTTTCCCTTAGCTCCACAGTGGTCACAAAACCCAAGGATTAGATGTCTTGGCTGCTTCATTTTAAGCCTTTTATGGGAGTTACTATTAAAAGAAACCTGGAATTTAAAGTCAAACAATGGCTCTACTGTGTCTGAATATATGCTGTTCTTTAGTGTGTAGTTCTGTTGGGGTTAAAGTCTGTAGACTTAACAAACATGCATTAGTTGATTTACTTTATTTGTGTTTTATAAAAAGAACCTTGGAGCTAATGAATGCCATAAGCAAAGGTCATCCAGTGTTTTGAAGACATTAAAATTCTTTTTAAACAGAAAATTCATAAGGCCGTTTCTTTTTTTTTTTTCCTTCCCAAATTCTTTATCGTGGGCATAATGCTGTTGCGAATGGAAAGAGCATGCAGTTGGCATACAAAAGGAGGTTTAAGAAGGAAATAGTTCTCCCTTCTACTGTAACCTTGAGTAGAGTGCTTGCATTGTGCTGAAGGACAATGTAACAATGCCAGAAAAGCACAGCCCCTCCGGTGACAGCTGTGAACCAGCCCCAGCTCTGCCCCAGCAGAACTGAGGTGGGGAGGGGTGGGGGGAACCTTGAAACTTTTTTTTTTTTTTTTCCCCCAGTCCCACTCTGGCCAAAAGGGCAGGACAGGGGCTCTTCTGTACTGATAAGCTTTTGCTTCATGCTGTATGGCATCTGTCAAGGGAAACGGCTGACTGCTGTCTCTGGATTTCTGAGCAGCCTCGTTCATCAAACCACAGCAAGTTTCCAGGCTTTTAAATGTCACGGTCATGAAGATGTGGGAGGGAATACAACCCTTTACAGGGCTAAGCATAATTCATGAATTGAAAGGGCAACTGGCGCTCTCTCTCTAATCTCTGGTGGTCCCACAGCCTGATGAGAAGAATTGTGGATGGGGAAACCTATAACATCACTTCTCACTTGATATTTGGCTTCCTATGTGTGCTGATGGAAATGGTCCCTTAAGGAAGTTTAACTATTTTATTTTTTTTTCCTCCCTCCAGTGGTCTGCAGGAAAAACTTGGACAGCACAACTGTAGCCATTCATGATGCTGAAGTTTACTGCAAGTCTTGCTATGGGAAAAAGTATGGCCCCAAAGGTTATGGATATGGCCAAGGGGCAGGCACGCTGAACATGGACAGGGGAGAGCGACTAGGCATCAAGCCTGAGAGGTGAGTGAACTGGGTTGGGGGGTGCGTGGTCCTTGCCCTTTAGTACTGTTTTCAGAGGAGTCTCTTAGGCTGGGGTTTTTTTTAGTTCATGTTGCCTGGAATAGTAATGCTACAAAATACCCCAGTGTAGCTGAATGCAGGGCATGAAACCCGCGCTGCACAAAGCTCCCACTGGTGACTATGTGAGTAGGAACAGTACAAGCAGGAGTTAGTGCAGGCAAGGATGCACTAATCCTGTGCATGAGCCATAGGGGACTGGATTGTGGAGCTGCTGATGAGCCCACAGAGGTGACTGTGGGTCTTGAGTTGCTCTCCTATATAAGCTGGAAATGTGAATGTTTAACAGGTTCTGGCTGGGATGGATTTAGACAGCTGAGAATCTGAGGCTACAAGAAGAATGATTTTTTAATTGGCAAATGAAGACCCATTTATGCTTAATTATAGCCAATCTAAAAGGCCCATGAACATTCCTAGTCTGATTAAGTTCTTGCTGTAAAGTAAAGCATGTGGAAAGAAACTGAGGTATGCCTTACAACGTGCTTCATTCAAGTTCCCAAATTTTCACTCAGTGTTTATGTGATACGTGCTCTCCAGCCAGGTTCAGTGATCTGTTCAGGTTTCAGGAATTTAACAGAATTCTTTGTACCTTACTATCTGAAAGATCCGTGTCCTGATGCAGAATTCAGCACATCTAGGTAAGTGGAAAGGGGAAGGCTCCTCAGAAAACTAGCCTTTACAGGAGCTTCTTTTTATCCTTTGAAGCATGGCCTTTCTCTTTTTGCTGTTGTGGCTTTGGTTTTTCTTCCTGCCAGGTGTAATTGGATAGTCTTGCTGTTAACTAGCTTCTTCAGTTTTGCAAAAGTACTGTACTGTGTGTTGGATTCTGCTCTGTTCATGTTGCTAAGAGAGCAAGAGGTCATTTAGTTAAAGAGTAGAGAACAAAGAGTGTCCTGTTTCTTTCAGCACCCCTTCTCCTCACCGACCCACCACAAATCCAAACCCTTCAAAGTTTGCCCAGAAGTTTGGAGGGGCAGAGAAGTGCTCAAGGTGTGGTGATTCTGTTTATGCAGCAGAGAAAGTAATAGGAGCTGGAAAGGTAAGGAACTGCATGTGCTGTTTTGTACCTGCTGTATAGATTTTTCAAGTGAGCAAGGTGTGAGATGTGGGTCCCAGTAGGGAACCAACTGCAGGGTCGTTACCTTAAAATTGCATCCTTTAGCATTGGTAACAGTCAAATCAATCAACTTAATTGAACAAAAAGCACTTGAAATGCAGGTTGATGAGTGATCACCTTAGATTTCAGAGGTGAAGATTCAATATCATCTAATGCCAGACTTGAAGCAAACTGTAGAAGCCCTCTCCCCCAGAAGAGGGAATGGTCTTGTGGGGTGTGCAGCTTGTGAGAGATGCTCAATGTTTCAGCAGCAGAAAGGGGATGTTTTCTGAAAATATGGTGTAAAGCCACATGTCATGCTACCAGCTGTCTTACTCAGTCACTACAGAGAGGATGCTGTGTGGAATTTGGAGCTTTGGGGCCACTCAGATTCTCTTGTCTGCTACTGGTGCAGTTTAACTGCTTTTTATCACACCAGTCGTGTATAAACAACGCTGATGAACATCTCTCCAGTTAATGTGGGTTTTTTACCAACTCGAGCATCATGTGTATTTATACTACCTTTTTTATTTTATCCCTAGCCATGGCACAAAAACTGCTTTCGATGTGCCAAGTGTGGAAAAAGCCTAGAATCTACAACCCTAACTGAAAAGGAGGGAGAAATCTATTGTAAAGGTGAGGAAAGAAACAAAGGTCATTTGTTTGTGGTTCAAGGTAATATGTTACAGGAGCAGATGGTCAGTTTATTCCTCATATAAGAAACTTTCAGGCTCATGTCAAGATGGGAGTGCTCTGCAAGTTATAGGAATAGAGCTGAAAAATGAAATAAATAGTACTGAAGCTGCTGATGTAGCTGACATCTGCATTAAGCAAAACTTCACATGCTGAGAGATGCAGCGGCCTGTGCCCTGTACCTGGGTCAGAGCCATCAGAGTACGGAAACAAGCCAGCGGGCATCCTGCTGTGCCTTCATGCGTGGCATGGTGGATATAACCTTGATATGCGATACTGAATACTGTAGTTTGATGACAAGTGTCTTACCAGATACTGAGCCACAGAACCAAGGTGTGAGTTGCTTTCAGAGAGTGGGTTGGGAGCTACACAGACCCAACAGCCCTGGCTACTGAGTTCAGTTGGGGCAGTTAATGAGGCTTAAAATGTTTTCAAGTGTTGCTTCCCATGGGGTTGTTGTAGTGGCTAAGGGGAAGCAGCTGAGGGGCTTAGCCTAGATGGTGCTGTTCTTAATTAACATGCCAGACAACTCAGCTACTACATGTTCATCTTTCTTGCAGGTTGTTATGCAAAGAACTTTGGCCCCAAGGGATTTGGGTATGGCCAGGGAGCGGGTGCCCTTGTTCATGCCCAGTGAGGGGGCTACAAACCCATGACAGCTCTGTGGACATCCTGGCAGAAGGAACCAAGAGTTTCCTAAATGTTACTAACTACTGTGAAACAGGTACTAGTTACTGGAGTAACATACATCCTGCAGATGATTTAAAAAAAATTCCACACACTGCTTTTTTCCTTGCTTTGTGTATCACACTGTAACACTTTTAATACTGAGTATCAATTCAATAAAGCTTTGCTTGTTGATATACCCTAAAGCCAAGTGTTGCCTGCTTTGTCAGCCATGAAGGGGAGGGGAGTGTTGCTGAGGTACTTCAGGCGTGGAGATCCGATGCTTACTGACTTTGCTGAAAGCTGGATGTACATAGCACTGGTCATGGCCTTGAGAGGTGAATGCCTGTCCTCCAGTATCACACCATTAACACACATGCAAGGCCACCAGCTGCTCACTCTGTAGTGACACAGCTCTGAAAGGGATAGATAAGGGGTAGCTGGGTGCCTAAATGGCTGCCCATCTCTGCCACAGAAGCTCTACTAAATGTAAAATGAACCATTTTCACTGTAATATTGCATGGAGTTACCCATGCTTTGGTATTGAGGTGCTCCTATGCACAGAACTTACTGTGCAGAATACTCCACAAAGACAGCAGCAGATTAATACCATCCCTCCTCAGCAGCTGGCCAGGCTCTGGGCTATCCTGTCTGACTCAGGTTTAAGAGCACCTTTTCTTGGTAGCGCTAGGACTCTGAAAACAGGGGAGAGTTTTGGCCTCCTGAAGACAAGGCAACTGCAGCGCAAAAATAGAGCAGAAGAAAATTCTGTCTTCAAATGCTCTGGTAGAAAATGTGACTTGAACTGAAGTTGATGGGCAAGGAGTAACCTTCACAATTCACTGTCAGCCAACCCAGCTGCAGTGAGACACAGGCTCTCTCGCAGCAGCTACCCTATGCCTGCTGTTCTGGGGGGAGGGGTGGGGTTCAGTTTCAACTCTCAGCATGCCCAACAGAAGTTAATTGAAAAAAAGAAAAAAAAAAAAAAAAAATTCTTTTTTGGGAAACAAACCCTTGATGAGTGAATTTATGGAAACACCTTCAAGAGTGGGAATGCTGCAACAAAATATTAAGCAAGTGTGTTGGTGCAGTCTAATGCCGTTTCCAGCAACATCTACAACCATGGTCTGAGGCAGTGAAGCAGTGCAAACCAAAAGTCTAATAAGAATACATATTACTCAAAATAATACATAAAGAGCATTCTCTACAGGTTACAAAGGAGTTACGTGGATAGGAGAAAAAACAGATAGCCGGCTCAAAATGTGAGCTTGTACAGTTCACAGAGAGGGAAATATTAGAGCTGAAAAGGACAGGCAGAAGCAGCACACATTTCAGGTGGGAGTGAGGAAGTAAGCAACAGCACAGGCTGGGAACCCTGGGCAGGAACCTTTGGTCCTGCTACTCGTACTGTGGACATTGCTTTCATAGCAGAAACATCTGATTTTACTTAAAGGCAGCTAATGGGAGGTCAAGGCACTGAACTCTAATCAAGCTGTAATGAGGGTGCAGAGGGCAGGCTTCTTCCCAAGTAAAACAAACCCAGGAACCAGCTTTCAAGTCTTCAGGAGCCCACCCATACCTCCTAAGCACAGCAACTGCTCTAAGGGAGCATTGCAAATCTTGGATGGAGATCTTCAGCACAGAAGGTCAAATGTCTTTTTTTAAAAAAGTACCTTCCCTGCTCTCTACGGGACAAGCCAAAGGGTGGTCAGCAGAGGCAAGCCTGGATACAGCCTCTCCAGCAACACTGCTTGAGGAAGGGGAGAACAGCACCGACTGTTCTCAATGTCAATATCAAACCCACACCCAGTAGGAAACAGAACTTTTTATCCACTTTAGATGTGCTCTTAAGTCATAACCTTACGCTTTAATATATATTGCTGGTTATAAATATCCAGATTAAACGCCAACTTGGACTGTTACCTTGTTTCTACTCAAAACAGCGTGGACCAGAAGAGTCGAGGTAGTCTGTCTCTTCCAAGTGCCACCGAGAAGCACACATCTTGGCCACACCTCCTAGTCCTATGTGGATGTCTGTTTTACCCTTGGAATACCTCAAATATCATTAAATATATACATTTGGCCACATGAAACATTCCCTAGATGGAATTCTCCCTTAAGAAACGTTACCTTGCCAGCACGCTTTGCTCAAAAGGCAGGAATACCTAATTAGCAAATGGTAACTTTAATTGGTAGCACAAAGGTATTCTTTGCCAAAACCCAGTGTAATAGCTCACAGGATTTCACATCTGCACAGAACTGGGTGCATGTTATCTGTAAGACACCTGTACATCTTTCAGAAAGACTGTACTAAAATAAGCTGCAAGATGACAGCTATTTTCTCATGGTACAGCTTCTGAAACCGGGCAGAAACAACACTGCATGAAATCACGTCCCAAGTCAAGACAAACGCTGCATCTAAGAGTCAATATTTATTTGATTAATAACTTACAAAATTTAACAGATTTAATTTATGTAAGGAGAGCTAATTTATTAAACATTTTACAGATTTTTCTTTTGTTCACAATGTAATACACATCAAGATCTCGACAGTATTAAAATAATACTTGGCACAGTTATAAATAAAGAATATACAAAAGAATCCATAGCTTAAAATGTAGTGATGCTGTTTTACACATTATTTGAAAAAAACTCAACCAAACAAACAAAACAAAACTGGTGGACATCAAAGAATACAAAAACCTGCAAAGAAACAGCACATGTTTAGGGCCACGACAAAATTCCTATTTGTTCTACCTATGTCAGATCAAGTTGATCTGATCTGCTGTTGGTCTGGATCAGCTTTGTTAATTTTCAGAAGCAATGCAGTTTTGGTTCAAAAGTGAATTTTAAGTTTGATAACTTGACAGAAAAATGCATAGTTGGCTCCCCCCTGCTTGCTTTATGATTTCACATCAAACAATTCAGTGTTACTCAAGACAAGTTACATTTTTCACTGGAAACTTCCTACATCCCAAATCCATCATATGCACATTAATTTTCACAACTACCTACTATTGCTCAAATTCTGCAGGTCTCAAGAAAACTGTCATCAGAGAGCTACTGACAAGTAAATAGTGCAGAACTCGCAATGTGCTTCCAAAGATCACCTCTTCTTTTGCAAACCTTTTTGACACGGAGTGCATGACACAATGCATGGCAGTTAATGTTACTGGGCAACTAAAACCAAAACTTGTTATCATGTACTGAACTGCTCTTCTGGTGGCTAGGTGATACTTAATAAAGTGTACTGAAGCTCCTCAAGTCAACCGACCCCCAACAGAAATGTAGAAATAAAAAAATAAAAGAACAAATATGCAGAATATCATTGGTGATTTAAACAAACCACACTGTAAAGTCTTCATGCTTTTTTCTGATTAGGAAAAAATATGAATAACTGAAGTCAACTGTTTTCACTGAAATAGAAATAGTCTTCTTCATTAGGATTACAAATTTTGTCTGACAACAATAGCAAAAGCTTCTTGCCACCCCTCTACCCAAACCTCTCCTGTTAAAACTGTGTCCAAGACGATGTTGATTTTTCCAGTATTAAACATTCAAGTACTCTAATGCTGCACTTCTGTAAATCCTGATATCTGGTACTTGCAAACTAAGTGTGTGTCTTGAGATCAATGAACAACTAGAGAAAAAATGTTTACTTGCAAATACTGAACATCAACTATTTACAGTTTCACTGCTCCTCTTACTAAGGCAAGGGCCGGGAATACCACTAGATTGCTTTATTACCTGTAATTTGAATATTACAGAAAATGCTAATTTTGCCAAGCATCAAACATGCAGTGAATTTGCAGGGCATAATGCCTATTAACAGCAATATTGAACATCACTAAAAGCTCATTAGATATCTTCCTACACTTTTTTGGTTGAATAAAATGAAAATGAGCAGCTTTAAATACACTAAACACACACTCACAGAGAGAAAACTATTTGATAAATTATTTATATACAGATACACATTCTTTACACTGGTCTCAGACATCTGCTTTCAGGTCCCTCCCCAAATTCCCCTCACAGGTTCCTTGAACCACTGGGTTGCTACAGCACTTATAAGAGAACTAACCTGATTCTCAGTCTCTCTGTAAACAATAGTTAAGGAAGCAGTGAACAATTCACTATGAGTGAAAACACCATAACAAAAATCAGTGCATCACATTCAAGAAAAGCCCCTTTGGAATGCAATTTCAGATCATTCCTTACCTTCCAAACATATCTGTAACATGAGAACTTAAAAACAGAAATTAAGGGCGATTTCCACGTGCCAATACACCATCTTCTTCAGAATGCTGCTTTGCATTTTCTGTGTGCGCTTGCAATTATGGGGATTCTTTTTTTTTTTAAAGTTTGATTCCTATTATTTCACATCCCAATGAAATAAGCATTTCAGGCAACTTTGGGTTCTTCTTCTGCAGTTGCATTCAACTTAAAACTACCTTGTCTTTTTATAACTGAGACTTTTGCTTTCACATCTGTGGTATCCCCCATGCAATTTCTCTTCCAACATGTCTCCAAATACACTACACTGTACTGTATGAGGACCAAACCTAACACTAAAACATTGCTAGTTTGTAAGTTGCTTATACAATTACTTCAAAGATAATGACTTTTTCGCCACTTTTTTTTTCCCTGAACATTATATACTGTAAACTAATTTTACAGGTGTATCATGCATTTAGCAGGGCTTTAACTTGACAGAAAAGCTTTCCTTATTGGCGCAGTTGTTTATTTCAGACTACATTATTTCAGAACAGGGTTATTACAAGTATTTAGTTTTACCACTAAATGGTGGCAAAAACAATCATCAAAAAATGTGGGCAATGTAGTTTTTCTCAACATTACCTGACGTGCCCTACTGCTATAACTTAACATGTTACAGGGGATCCCCACCATACAATGTTTTTAACAGTACTAAAAAGCACATTTTTCAATTTACATCATACTACAGAAAATCTGTATTAAAAAAATCACATTACAGGAACTACAACATAGCGATCAGTGAACTCTGTATCATGAAATTTAGTTTTATATTCTAGATTCTTGTTTCAGTGGAATTATTGATATTGGGATACAAATTTTTTTGCTCAGCACAACATAACTACTTATGTCAATACTTCAGTAATCTCATGCTCCATTGTGAAAGACCTTAAATAAAAAACCCAACAATAAATACTGTGAATATGCTGTCATGAATAATTCTCATGTTAAGAACTGTTAAAATCCCTTTTTGATCTTCCTCCTCTTCCATATCAGGTTTGGCAGTTTATTCTGTCCATTTTTACTTTCGTTAATAAAATTCTGATGAAGAGAAGGTACCTTTATGATTCATCATCAGCCCTACACATAGCATGCTACTCTTCAAGGTATGCGGATTCGAGAGAGAGAGAGAAAATTTTTCAGGCACCACTCAGTATGATATGCTCACAGGATGAAGGTGGTGCTACACTAGCTGGTAGCCTGATCCCGAAGTTTGGTCATATTCTATTGTATACTGCCTTGTCCAGTCCACAATAACAGGCCGAAAAAGACCACAGCATCTGAATTCAAAGAAGTCTATAATGTTCCTTATACATCCATGGCTAAAAATGAAATAAAAACACATGTTAGTAAGCAGTATCATGGCTCATCTAACAAAGTACAACAGCTTTTGCCTACCTATAAATTTCACTATTCATCCTGTAAGTTCCTAAATTTAGAAACTCAATTCAGTTCAGAATTATCCTTGTGCTTACTGATGAGCAAGTTCTGAAACAAAAAGCGTTAGTCATGAGACTGGTGACTGATCATTGGACATAATCAAGACACCAGCTTTCTTTCACTATCTACCAAAACTGTATGGAGAAATATAACATGTTATTAGCAGTGCACCATCATGTAGCACAGCATGGTAATACAGAACCCTTTCTAAGAGGAATGGAAAGTTGCATTGTACAAATGGATGCAAGACAAAACAGCACAAAGTGAACATCTTCCTAGAATAATTTCCGTCTTTACTAATACCTATTTTTGCATACATACTGGTTCACCTGCTGCAGGTCTAGGATCAACCAAGTAAGTCCCTTGACAACACAAAATTAAGAAAGCATTATCTCAATTAAATGAACTATTCAAGCAATTTCTGTGGCTGAATCAATTAATTGTCAAATATTTAAGAAAGCTACATAAAAATTCCAACATGCTGGGGTTTTTTCACTCAATTACACATGGGCTGAATAGATTTCTGGAAGAGAAGCTCATGTTATGACATATGCAAGAGCAGGCCTGAGCAAAAGAGGAGATGACAACTATTTGATGTCAATGTTTCATGTGACAGGTGATGCCAAGTCAGTCATCTTAGACACCTGGTGTTATTTTCACAAGGCATTCTTATAACAGCAGCTATTTCAATGAAAATAGTTTGTGAATGTGACATTAATTTGGGGATCAAACCAGCAGTTTTTTCCCATCCTGTGCACCACTCTGTTCTTCAGGCAAAATAATTATCTGGTTTTGTTACAACTCTAATCTGTAGGAACACTGCAACAATACAGAGATGCTTGTCTGCTTCTTACTCAGGTTTTGCATGAAAAGATATTAAAAAAAAGATTTATTATTTCTATCACAGAAATCCATCTGCAACATAACAGAATGGGTCAGGTTGAAAGGGACTGCCGTAGATCATCATGCCCAAGCAGGGTCATCTTAGAGCACATTGCACAGGATTGCATGAATCCATGCTGACTACGCCTGACCACAACTCCTATCTCCTTTTCCCCAGGCGGCACCTGGTAGAAAAGCATCAGCTCCCACAGGAAACAGCACATGCAGCAGGATGACACATGCTTCTGTTCTTTCCAAGCTCTTTTTGTAACATGCCCTCAACCCACCAACAGACCAGCCTCATGCCTTCATTTATTTCTTGCCTTGGTTCCACAAGCTACTCCATGCCACCATATTCCCATCCCAATGCCACTTCATCTCTAAGCCCCCCTCTTTCATCTTGCACCCTCACCCCTAGAGAAATCAGAATCCCAACCTGCCCTTTTCCACACTGATGCCCAAAAGCCCACATCTCACCCATGCAACACTCGTGCCAGTTTCCCCACAAATAGCTTTGCTCACGCTCTTCCTCATGAACAGGAAGAAAGTGCAATCTCTTTTCGTACAGAAAAGAGAGAAAGGGGAGCTACTGCACAGAGCAAATTCAACAGCACATTAAGTATTAATCAGGAGAAAGTGGCCATTGTGGAAGTGAAGATCCAGGTCAACATCAACATGCTGCAGTAAGCAACCACCAGTTTAAGCATTTGCTTTACAAAGAGGATATTTATTTCCCCATAAACTCTACAGCAAAATATTTCCACTGCTGGAAATAATTCTTTTCTGTGTTTATGTATCCTTACACTACAAAACATTTATCACTTCCTTTAACTGGATAGGAAGTGTTACTGTAAAAATAGCTGACAGATTCAGCACTTCGAGTAGAGAAAATGCTCTAAAAGTATTTAGCTATGTTCTGTTTCAACAAGCAGTGCAATCCCAGTGTATGCAAGACCACACATAAGAAATGTGTATACACTTTAAAACTTACTTGAAGGGGCTTTCAATAGATGTGGTTGTAACTTTAAAGTGCTTGTATCTTCTTGCATTCATTCTTTCATTTGTTGTGATACCCAAGCAAGATATCTGAAGACAGGAAGAATAAGTAAATAAGAACACGCAGTCAAGTCCTGCATGAGCCAGACTGAAAAGGGCCAAATTTACTGGTTTAAAGTCCTTCTTCTGAAGCAGAAATTTTTGACTGAGGAAATTATCAGGTCCAAACATAAAACATAAGATTTTGAAATTTATATATGTTGTAAGTGATGAATATTGTAGAAAAAGCAGGACAAAACTTAAATGTACTGAAATCTTTTACCTAGGTCTTAGAAGTTAATTTCTCTTTCCAGGACCTCTGGAGAGATTAAGTCTCATTGTTCCTTAATGACAAGACATACTGAAAGTCTTTCAAGTGTGACTTCCCTTAGCAAGGATGAAGAAAATTTGGGTTTGGTCAGATCAGAGTACAGTACTGTGGCCTCAAATCACACTGAGGCAGTGTAAGAAATTATAGCACCTTCTTTGAAGGTGATGATGATGACACAGCATTATTATAGATCTTATCCTCTATTAGTCTTTATTGCCTTTCTCTGATCTGTTTTACTTCTTTGTCATTCTGAGAATGGAAAGCAGCAGCCAGATACAAAAAAAAAAGCCCAAGTGAACGAGAAGTGAATGATGCCTAATACTGAGGGAGAACACATGCTTGCCTACAGCAGCAAGGCTGAGACACCAAACACTTGGTCTTGCACAATGCACAGGAAAATCTAAGTGACAGAACTATTTCATATTCTTATGTCACTCCCAAGACTCAGCATTACAAGCACTCTTCCATACCTGATACATCTGACACATGAGTAACACAGCCACCCACATGAAGTGAAACACACTGTTTAGAAACATCCAAAACATCCACGGAGAACAGGTTGCGATCTGTGTAACATAGGTCCAAAAGCCATCCTTTGTGTAACTTGTCTCACAGTGGAAACCCCAGTCTACAGAGAAATAGTGTCAAAAAATATACAGGAGATTTAAGGTATGTTTACTGTACGTCAACATAATGCCCACATTAGAATGTGATAAATTAAATAAGAAAATGACAATGTGCTAAAATAGTTTTACTTCCTCTCTTTTCCTTTCCCAGTTCCTTGAATACATGCCATATGCACATACTTGGCTGCGATGAATCAAAAAAAGGTCTAGGACAAGGAAAACATCATCTTCTAAATTAAAACACCCAATATAGTCAAATATTAATGTGCAGTTCAATTATGAAATAAAAATATCCAAAACTCTGATAAGGCAAAAATCCATAAAAATCCCTACAAGGAGATAATGTATTTAGAAGCAAGTTAAAAAAAAAGAGCAAAAAAAGGCAAAACATCACATTTACTCACAAGAGATACATCCATAAATCATCCAGCAGATCATAAAAAGCAGGAAGAACAGGTATCCCATAAAATAGCGATGGTTCCCTGCTCCTAGAGTTGCACAACAGGGATCAAATTACTATACTGTCAGCAGAAAGACAAGAAAGTTTCACTGCTTGCTTAGAAGTACTGCTTATTTTTGTACACAGAAACATCACTCTCCAATATTAAGCCAATATAACTTCAAGACAGTGAAATTAGCTGGCTTATTCTTTTTACTTCTCAGACAACAAAGCCATGTTTCTTCAGTTTTCTTCAATTTCTGTCACATTACAACTGCAGTTCACTAATTAATTTGTCACCTCTTTCATGAACTAATAAAATTATTGATAGACAATATTTAGAACAATGTTGGTGACAGCTGCTGCAAAGCCCTCAGCAGCTACCAATTACACATCAATAAATATTTTTTTAAGCCATTAAAAAGTTGTCAGACTGCAGAGTTCACTTCATAAAAGAAAGAGAAATATGAACAAATATACAACCTTTCTTGATAATAAGCTAACTCACACCTTAGGTTTAGCTGCTTCATGAAGGTAGCTAAAAATGAAGTATCCAGTAGAACTTGTAAAACAAATATATATAACTGAACCAATGAGGTCTAAGAACCTGGCTATAATAATGAATGGGATAAGAACTACTCTGCATTAGACCAAAATTTAAATGCAAGAAAATTCAGTTCCTAAAAGACTGATCTATTTTTAACATTAATAGAACTAAAATATGCCTCTTATGTCAGTACATCATAATTCTGAAGGGCTCAGCCTTCCTTCTGTTTGTAAAATATGTCCAGTGTTGCAATCTTCCAACAGCTCCAGGCTGTAAACTAAACCCACAGAGATGATAATGGCTACAAAAGACTTGGCTGTCATCATCTACCAGCACAGCATTTACTTCTTCATTATGTCATATGTTTTCCCTGCTAAAACAAGAGCATCCTCTGGAGGCAGAAAATAATCAAGTGCTTTTAGCAAGTGAGCTGAAAGACTGTATAAATAAGAGATGAGGAAAAACATACATACAACACAAGCTAGACTAAACACAAGACATTTCCTTGAAAATCAAACAAGTTCCTGCAGACATAAAATTATGTTACAACATTGCCTTAATCACCTAAGGGCATATGAGAAAGTGTTGGGAATGTCCCTAAGGTATCTTTTTCATTTGCATGCTACATTTCAGAAATGTTAAGTTTCATAAAAGACTTTTTTTTAAAACCACAGAAGTTAAACAGTGACCTAGAGGTCCATCTGAGAGGCATCTGATGAGGTGCTTCTTCCAGCAACATATTCTATGATACTAAACCAAATTCTGCCTAACAGGAAAACATAGGTGTGGCATTTGAAACTGTAAATGAAACAGGTACGATCTCGATCACAGTTAAAAAAAAAAAAGTCTTCAGAAAAAGAAAGCAGAGAAACTGTATTTTGAATAAGATTGGGCAAAACACAGCACCATGCTCTACAGTTTCACCTTGGGCAAGCAGGAACAGTCAGTTATCCTCTACATGTAAAACAATGCTTTAAGAATTGTTAATTTATTTTATATGCTTGTGCTTATATACATAAATAATAACATACAGTAAAGATAACTGATTTCTTACTGATGGAGCTATATTGCATGACTGAAACAGTTTGTTCTCTTCTTGATTTTTTTGGAGTGGAAACTTGATTGGGGGAACAATGATCATTTTTCTAAACCATATAACAATTTCTCATGTACACAAGACCTAACTCCTGGGTCACTGCTGTCAGAATAATAATTCAGTACAATGTCAATATACACCATGAGATGACAGTTTAAAATTTGGCTCTAGATACTTTCATGCTACTACTTGAAAGCTACATTTCTGTTGCAGGTCTGCACTTTGTGTTTGAAATATAACTACACGTTGAATAAAACCTGCTATTTTTAATTTAAAAAAACCACCCAGCTGTAAAAAGAACATAATCCTATTTTGATACTCCACTCAAAAGATATATATAATCACTTCTAGATATTTGCTTAGTGTATTTTTAACTATAATTCTGCAGGTATGAGGAAAATAATTTGCCCCAGTTGCCAATTTATTTATTTTTCAAACAGTCTGCACTTTTTGTCACCCTCTTCAGAGTGGTAAAAATATTCAAAGTCTCTTTATGTGCCAAGTTTTATCCCTAAAGGATTTTTTTTTTTGAGTGTCTGTAAACACTCTTACTAGATTTCTCAGTCCTATCTTTAGCCACATTCTTATCCTTCTAACACATTCCACACACATCCAAATTCCACCTTTCCATAAAGGCATGATTCATGTTTCCCTTTTTGGCTAACATACCACGAATGCTGTTTTAAGAATGAATTCTGTCTTGCATCAAAAGTCTTAGAGTGACCATGTAGCAATCTGAGAGACAGAGAAGCCATATAAGGTTGTTCAGACCATCACTCCCTTCAGTTCAGCTCCAGCTCCCATATTGTGATTTCCAGTGCTTTTTTTCCCAGCAAACTTTCAAGGGCCCTAATGTTTACTTTTACCTCCAGTTATCCCACTTCGTACACCACCACTAGGAGACAGATTCTGCTTTTCCATCATCACTGTTATTTAAAAACCATTTCCTCCACCTAACCTAATCTCATTACTCACATACTCTCATTACACACAAACTAAGGTCTCTCCTCCCCCATTTGTTTTTTTCTTTTCCATTTGGTGATTAAAATACTGGTTCTGTCACATTGACATGTACTCCTCAGCACTCTTGCAAAACAAACTGCCACTAAACAGTCTCCAAAACCTGAGCCCATGCTCCCCTGCCTGTTTGAATTAAAAGTTTCTTAATTCCAAGCTACAAATCACAAGTATCTCAGGTAGTAACATCTGTAGGAAAAACAAAATAGAAGGGGACGATATAAGTCGATGTCAGTGAGACTTCAGAGATGCTCTACTATAATTTAAATGCCAGGATTGACTATTGCACTCTTGATCTTCAGACTAAACTACTCTGATTATCCATTATCTTTTTGGAAAGACTACAATGAAGCCTTTATTGGCTGTCAACTGTCAGTGAAGCCAGGTCCTAATTCCTTCCCAAGATTAAAGTTACCTCTGCTGGAGTCCTAAAAAATTAACCCAGTGAAGCAAGATGCACTCATTTCCTAGCTGTGAAGTCTTCAGTGCTCCTTGCATAATAATGGTTTTCAAATAAGTTTCTCAAAAAGTATGACAGGGAAGAGCAGCATTTATAGACTTTATTTCTGTTCTATATTCATTCCCTTCATAATCACTGGGGAGAATAAAAGACAACCTGGATGGTCAAAAAGAGGAGAATACCTCAATAGGAAGTCATTCTGTATCTAACTGCTATAATCATGACATTTTTCATTACATATACTTTCCCATTAAATTACTGAATATTATTGGTGAAAATGAAAATTTAATCTTAATGTAATGGATAATAGTTGTGGAATTGGTAAATGCCTTTTCAGCAGTTAAGCTTTGCATCTTTTCATTACTAGATTTTGTGTAGGAAATTGAATTAGAGACAGTACAATTTTGAGGACACATATGTAATAGACAATGCAAATGAGAATAATGCAGAAAATCACATGTAGAAAAAGAATCAAGCTCAATATTGAGAAGTTCTTTGTTCTACCAAAAGTCCTCAACTGTTTTTCTCAGACTTTGGCAGAAGGCAAGTTACTGTCACTGTGAAACGAGAACAGAATAACCCTTGCACAGCATTTTAGCAAATTACTCACCTACGCAGTTACCCACCCATGGGCAGTGGTGATCAAACTTTGCTATACACCGATTGCAAACACCACAGTGTTTGGACCTCACCGGCTTCCGTATCTGTGAAAGTTATTGACATTCATTTAGAAAAACAAATTACTCTGATACATTTTAAATGGAAAAAAAAACAAACCCCCAATTTAAATGTAAATTGATTCTGTTACTGTTAATTCCTTACAGAACTTCAAATTTGATGCTAATTCTTAAAGCAATCCTAGCTATTAAACTTAATCTATACACTGTTGAACACAAACATCTTTTCAAGCACACTGAAATGATTTTCACAGTTTTTGTTACACGAAGGATTATTTTTTCCATACAAAGTTCTTCTATCACCTCCAGCTATTGAGCTTTATATAGAAACTAGCTTCATTTCAGCTTTTTAACAATGAAAATACAGAATGAGCTTGAATTCTATGATTTTGTTAGTATCATTTTTAACTGAGCTCTAATATAAACTCTTCAGATTATATTTTAAAGACAGAAATATGACTCAACAAGCAGAACTCAGTGGAACTTAAAATGCTAAATTACTCCCAACAATTTTTCTTGAAAGGTTATGTCTTGACAGAGGTGGTCTGATATATATCCATACACACACACACACAATTTTTAAAGTGCCACATCTGTATATAACTTTCCAGCTTCAAAACTGGGAGTATTAACATCAGTCATGTTCTACACAGGTCAGAGCTTGCAGTATAACACTGATAACCTTAAGAATTTTATATTTACTAGTTAACTTCCAAAGAAGAAACACATTACATTTGCTTCACGAAAATTAAGATTTTATTTTTTCCCTCCTTACTACGGCCAAATAGAGAAATGTACTTAATTTTTGATAGAATATTTTACTAGAAGAATAACATGATTTTTACTGTGAGTTACAGAGGTAGTGGAATGCCACCTGTCTGTGTGCATAACCAATCATCTTGGTAGACATACTGGATACTTGGATTTTGACAGGAGCAACTTATTTCCACAGTGATCAGTTTTTTTCCTTACTTACTTACTGTTGCAGTTTTGTCGTGTACAGACGCTATTTATAGAAAACACCACTGAAATATTACAAATAAATCTGCCCTTAAAACTGCATTATCAAGGTCAAATATGTGCTCATTACAGGAAGACTCATTTTGGCTTAGCATTAAAGGAAAAAAATAATAGTAAATGCTGAAATTGATTAAAAAATACACTACCAAGCATGTACTGCAGAATATACTGAGGTCCAGACTTCCTGTCTCTGCAAGTTCTACTATTGTCTGCAAGAAAAAAAATAGTTCTTACGATTATTTTCTCTTCACAGCAATGCAAAGATAACTTTCTTAATTAGATGATGAACACTAAGGTACCTTGACTGAAATCAGTTTTCCTCTAAAATACTAAACTGGTTAGGAAAAATTTATGGAAACATTTCCTCAAAGTAACCAGTAAAAGCCGGCTGATACTAAAGTCTGAAAGCTGGACTACTTTTTCCCCTTGTTTCTAATATTTCCACTTCCTATTTGCCCAGGATCCTTGCCCGCCCGCCCCCTGCCCCCCGAACTGTAACCCTTCATATTCCCTCTCCAACCAATCACTGCTATTCATAAGCCCTTCCAAGTCCCTCTTGAAACTTGCCATGCAACTCTGCATCCCTTTCTTACCCCTTCCCCCATCATCCCTCACCGCTCTAACATTTATCAGTACAGGGCTTGACAATAAAGGGCCTCTCTCACAGGAGTGACTTTTGCAAATAAACCAGATGAAAAGACAGCAAAAACCCCATCAAAACATACCTACGGTGGTTTCAATGCTGCTGGTGTGACTTTTGATGCCTTACACAACTTCATAAATAGTGCCTCTGATTTCAGTGAGAGTATAATACTACACTACAGACCAACCAAAGGATATGTACATGCACAAAAGAATGTACATGGTGTCTTGCTCAATACTGGAATTCAGTATTGTCCTCAAGCAAGATCCCAAAGCTCAGGAGAACAGAACTGAACAAGAGCAGATGAACAGCTTTTAAATAAAACTTTCCTGCAGACCCAGGAGCACTCAAGTTAGAGTCACATCATGGTGCTTTTTAAACCTTTGCCTATTTGCTATGTTTTTGAACTATATTAAGAGTTACTTGGGTTATTTTGTAACACAAGAAAGGATGTGACATATTAGAATAACAAACAGCTGTAACTTGCTTACTACACATTTCCAAACATACTTGGTAATCTGGAATTAAAAGAATTTTTTTGCTTACTTATTCCAAAGCTAAAGGCTAACTCAGCATTAAATATTTGGAGACAAATTATGAAAACATTAGGAAGTGCTACACTGCACGAAGGTAAGACACATGTCCTACAGTGGTTCATACCCCTGATAATAGAACATTTACAATGTGGTTAGTTGCAATGTAAGAAATCCAAAACATTCACAGCCATATGCATCTGCCTGAAGAAATTGCATTTTGCAATTCCTACCCAGTTCAACAAGGATTTTGTAACCATACTTAACTACTTAAGCAAGTAGAATTGCATATTTGTGCAATTTGCTGAATCAAAACCAAAGTGCCATTGCTGGCTATTCTATTTAATTTAGTTCAGTTGAAGGAAGAGAACTTAGTTTGGAATTTACTTTGGCAAATTTGCCATAGCAGAAATGGAATTTGCAGAGTAAATCTAAAACCTGCACACTGACAAACAACTCAGTTATCACCTGCTGGAGAATACAAAAGTCATTTAATCTACGGCAACCTTTCTTTTTAAGGCTTTTATATTTTCATTCCTACATAACATAATTCCAAGTGGTCTGATGTTGATCCACACAGGCGTTTTCACAAAAAGCCATGAAGTAAAAGCTCAAAAGTAATTTTTGGTGGGATGTAGTCTTCTAGGAAACTTAAAATTAACCAAATGCTTTTGCTGCTTGCATAATTGAGGAAAATTCAGTGCTCAGTTTGGCTGCTGAGAACAATGCACTTCAACTTAAAAAAACCCTGAAATGCTAATAATAATGATATAACATCTTGGAAAGGAATCATGAGATCATCCATATTTTCTCTAATATTTGTGCCAAAATAAAAGCCCACCCCAAACCTCCACAGGTTTTGGTTGTTTTAGCCTCAAAATGTTTGTCAACCTAATACTTTTAGACACAAAGGTAAGGAAAATTAAAGGTGTTTAAAAGTCTGGAAAGATTTTATAAAATTCACTAACACTTTTCTCAAGATATATGTTTCAGTACAGCAAAAATCTGAATCTTCACATTTTCCTTTTCACCCAACTTCTTTTTAAACTTTTTATCTTCAAAACTTTAGTTACAATTTTATTTTGCTACCTAAAATTACCGATATGCAATTTTGCACCAGTCATAGACTTGAAATATATTCCAAATGTAAAAAAAAAAGAAGAAATCTGGAAGACTTTTCAAGATTTTAAACTTTTTGTTATACAATTTATTGAAACGTAGTGTACTGAACAGCAAACTACTCCGATCAGCTGGTGGAAGGCTGCTGAAGAGCAAGTTTCACATATCTCACAGCTTTACCTTTTTCTTTTGTTCTTCCGTGGCTTTGATGATTCCTGGATCAGATTTCCAGGATTTTCCAAAATTGTAGAAAAGTGCAACACTATTAGCAAGGAATGGAAGATGTATAAAGAAAAAATTGAGATGTGTTTACAGTCAAGGAATCTAAAGTGGAAAACTAAATTTCATCTTGAACATACCTGAACATAAATCTGAAATAAAACTGAATTCAGTTAAATGTTTACTAATGCCCTTAAGTCAGTCTTCTGAATTAACAAAATTCAGCACTGCTGTAAGAACTACTTTGGTACTCAGTATTTCCTATTGCTCAAACTTAAAAAAATTACTTTTAAGAATGCTGTACTCCATAAGGCATTTTGAAAGCATTAATCCTTCTAAAGAATGAGTAATGATAGTTCAGTTTTTGTAACTATTTTCTCTTTTAATTAAATTAAACCCCATGAAATTTATCTTTTCAGTAACTATTTCCTGTTTTCACAAAGATTTCTGAGCTCTATTTATAAGATAGACAGTTGACTGCCTATGTCTTCAGCGGGTTGACATTCCGGTGAGATCACAGGATGGACTGTTTCTGGCCATAGAAGGAATTGTGCTGCAATGACCACTGTTGCATGGCAATCATGTCCCACCACCCCTTATCTCCAAGAAAGGTAGTGCCTGAAACCTGGTCCTACAATAAGGCAATATCCACATTTTGTATCAATGAAAGTTATTTTTAGCATACTAATATGTTTAATACTTAAAAAACCACAGGATTTATTATCCTCTAGAAGTGTTTATAAAATCACTTACCATATAAAGACAGAAAATAACCATTTGTTTTAAAATACATTTCCTGCATTGAATGTGCTGCCACACAACATGCCTAGTCTTAGAGCAATTGACATTTCTTCAGAGAATTAAAACATTTCTTAGCAATGATGCTGAAAACCCAAGTACTTCAGATATGCCTCTTCCACAAAAGGTGGAAAATAATTTATTCTGATAAACCTCCAAAAGACCTGACCAACCTGACTAAAGATACCTGCTGTCAGCTGTCAGTCAAAACTGCAAGAAGTGGCAGAAACCTCTACAGCATTATCCAAGCAAAAGGGACATCTACTACTCAGGCACAAATGACTGCATACCCAAATTAGACTATATTTTGAGAAACATACAGATCTAAGTAACTCGTGATGCCAAAGAACCCTAATATGTGAACAAACACAAGTAGGCCTCTTTTTTACTTCTGAAATGCTTGCAAAATCTCAATGTTTATGTGAAGTGTATCCCAAATACTTTTTGTTCTCCTTTTGGGGAGAGGAATGGGCTGTGAATTTGTAATAAAAATACTGTCAAGCTAAATCAAAATTGTAATAATCTGTCTTATATAGTAGAATATTAGTATTAGCTCACTAAAGGTTAATTTATCTTTTCTTTAACAAGATGCTTCCTGCAAGTTTATAATAGAGGGGGGAAAAACATCAGCTATACTATAACCCTAACACTCACAGTTCTGTTTTATACATTACAGATGAAAAGCTCTGACTTCAAAACTTTACATGATCTAACTTCTTCCTATTTTTCGTCTAAAACTACCTGCTGTCAAGAAAAAGCTGGCTCAACTGATTTGTATAGGTAGAGAGATACTACATTTTCTTTTGAATACTAAAAGAATCACTGCGGGGTTTACTGCAATAGTTAAAAATGTTTCTTCATTAAAAGTACTTTAATCAGACACCTGTTAAAACCAGTAAAAGTACAATTGAAAAGAATTACATGACCCATTACTAATTACCATGCATCATGTTTAGGCTTTTAAAGAAGATATAGGGAAAGATGATCTATTTTCTGTACAGTAAGAGGGTTTGTATAACCTTAACGCTTTGAAATTGTTTACTAACTAAAATTTGCACAAACTGCATGATAAATAAGCTGTCCATTTTCTGAACTTACCCTTCCCCCATTTTACTCCATAAAATACAGAGAGAACATAAAAGACACCCCAAGAGTCTGTTTTTCATGTCCTTTCATCATGGTGGTGTCAGATGAGTGCAATGCTGGCAATGTAGATGGTGGCAGATAAGGCACTTCTGTGCTGAGGATGGGAGATGTTGGGAGACTACATGAGAAGTTGAAAGTTTTATTCTCCAGGGTATTTCCAGTATGTGAGGCAGATAAACAACTCCAGTTGTAGGATTCATCTCACCCACCTTAAATGACTCAGTACGCCTTCACACACATCAGAAAGGAAAAAAGCCATGCCCAATCTATCTTCAGTATTAGGTCAGAGAAGCAGAACCCTACAAGTGGCTATTTTTTGCCACTGGCTATAAAGAATGCTTAAGCATTGAACTTCAATACAGATGTCCACACTAGTGGTATCTAAAATTACGCTGAACTCCTCTCTAAAATTTACTTCCAAAGAGATCTTAGCAACTTGCATCACAGCCATCTCTCAAAAATCCTGATATGTAAGAAACCTTTGTAGGTTTGCAATAGCTTCAGAGTAGGGAATTGGTTCTTCAGAGAGTGCCTCATGTACAACTACACAAGGAAAAAATACATTATCATATTAAAAGCTACAAAATGTATGATATAGCAGGCATTTACTTTCTGCCTTGCTACCAATTTGCTGTCTTTTATGCAGTTTCCTCAGTTTTCGTTAAGACAGACAAAGGAGAAACACCCATGAAGCACTTCCTACTTCTAGTCCTGGTCAATATCCTTTAATTATCAGAAAAAATACTAGAGGGTGAAAATTATTCCAGGAATCCACTTGCAACCAAAAAGGCCATCTCATTAAAAAAGAAAATTAAAACCAAACAAGCACCACACAACCCCTAAGTGAGGTAAACATGGGATGAGCTCATTTTTCATCACAAACTGCGTTCTCTTTAAAAAGCCCCAAATACATGCAGCTTCCAGCTATTAGACATCATTCAAGAACCTGAAATCCCAAAATGCACATTACAGGCCAAGATGCAGCCTTTCCACTAACTACAGATTCAGCAATAAATCCTTTTCTTCTACAGAGAAAAATCTGTGGCCAGTGTAAGCTGTCAGAGATCAATACGTGCTAATGTCACAGAATCACAGAACGGGTCTGGTTAGAAGGGACCACAGTGGGTTATCTGGTACAACCTTCCTGCTCAAGCAGGGTCATCCCAGAGCACATGGCACAGGATTGTGTCCAGATAGTTTTTAAGTATCTCCAAGGAGGGAGACTCCACAACTTCTCTGGGCAATCTGTTCCAGTGCTTAGTCACCCACACAGTAAAGAAATTCTTCCTTGTACCCAGATGGAACTTCCTGTGCCTCAGTTTCTGACCTATTGCCTCTTATCCCATTGCTTGGCACCACCAAGATCCATCCTCTTGACACCCTCCCTTTAGACATTCATACACATTGATGAAATCTCTCCTCTCAGTCATCTCTTCTTGAGGCCAAACAGGCCCAACCTCACTCATAAGAAAGATGCTCCAGATCCTCAGTTCATAGTATCTGTACATCTGGATCCAAGAGTCCAGGTAGAGAACAGCAGACAGCTACATGAGAAGCCTCATCTGACTGGGCATTTATTAGATAAAATACATTTGTAATCAGCTGAAACTCTGAAAAAGCCCTTCACCTCCATTTCTATCTAATATAAAAAAAATTCTTTAGCTTGGAAATACACTAAATTAATTTATCTCCTTTACCCTAGATTTTTTCCAAGGGTTTTTTTTGTTGTTTTTTTGGGGTTTTTTGGGGGGAGGTTTGTTTGTTTGGTTTTTGGGGTTTTTTGTTTGTTTTTTTGTGTGTTGGGTGGGGGGGTTTTTGTGTTTGTTTTTTTTTTTC
>VXBX01006243.1:34486-85952 GCA_013400415.1 Scytalopus superciliaris | reverse complement strand
TTTTTTTTTTGTGTTGTGTGGGGGGGTTTTTGTGTTTGTTTTTTTTTTTCTTTGTTTGTTTTTATTTTGGTTTATTGGGTTTTGTTTGTTTGTTTTGGGTTTTTTTTTTTAACTTAAGATGAAGTATTTAGACATAGGAACAGAAGTACTGGGTAGCTGGATCCGGAGCTTGGATTTTTGGGGTCTTCAGTTCCTCTAGAACCATGGCTGCTGGCTTCCTTCTTTCTACATACAAGGCTTTTCGCTGTTTTCCTGAAACTAATTTTGGTAACAGGAATTTTTTTTAACTGCTTAACTCTACCCATTAGCTTGTCACAGTTTTTAAAATCCTATGCTATTGTATCAGCTTTGTGAACACATGAAAATTATCATGAATTCACTTATAACCAGTTTTAAAATGATCCTAATCGAAAAAGTGTGCAGTGTTTGTTTTCTTTGACCTAAAATCCATCACTACGTGAAGTATATTTGAAATAAGATAATCAATACAGCATTAGTCAATGATGAATTATTTTTAAAGACATAAACAGGCTTATATCATCTCATTATCTCAGCATTGCAAGTAGTATGTTATAACAAAGAAAGCTTCCTTAATTGAAACTGCACACTTCCATTTGCACCAAATGGAAGAGGCAGAAACAAACAAAAAAAACCCACTATGAATATTCTGAGTTACAGCAAACTCTGACACCTTAGAAAAACAGGGCAGTATAAGAATATAAATGCTAATAAAGAGTGAAATGTGAAATTCTGCTCTCATATTATTAAAATTGCAATTTTAAATAAGATTTTTTAATTTTAAAAATAAAAGTAAATTAAAATATAGTGATTTAGTATGTAGGATTTTTGAGGGCATTTTTCCCCTACTCTACAAACAGCAGAAGACTAGAATACACTAACAGAGCAAGATATAACTATCCTTTGTTATAGGCAAAATATAGTTACAGGGAAGCAGCAAAACAGTGGCATGGAAGCATAGGACCATAAACTCATATAATATAGACTCATAAACACACATTTATTCCCTGCAACAATAGCATTTCTATTTTAACAAATATACCAGACTCAGAAGTTGCTGAGAAAAATCTGATAGAATGGAAACATTTACAAAAAATTCAGTACACTTTCATTAAAACCTTAGAATCGTTAAACCTTAGAATTTAGCACCTTATTTTTCATGTGACCATCCTGAAATTCAAGAAAATGCACTGCTAATCTTTGGGTTTATTTGTTCTTTATGATATGTCGCATCAACTGCCTTTTTCTGTCCCATTAGGATTAAACCCAGAAGACCCAATGATCTTCCAGACACAAGAGAAGAAAACTCCTACCTAACACACAAAGATTAAAGTAGCACTTGTGGCAATTAAGACCTTAATGTTATTTATAACAACGTTACAGTAAGGCATCTCCTGATAGTTCTTTAAGATTAGACACTTTTTTCCCGTAGCAAAAGACAGAATTTGTGAAATCTACCAGGACAGGTTTTATCAGTTGAACATTACAGAATATATAAAGTAGTACTCTGGTTTCCTGTAAGCAATCATATAAAGCTGTAAAAATACAGGATTTTCTTCTCCAACCACAATGCTGTGCCTCATGTTATAAAAATAGAGCAGGCATGCAATTTCTTTTTTCCAATAAAGCTACAGGGCAATTTTCCAGAAGACAAATGAATTTGGAATCTTATTGCAAAGACTTCCAATTAAAAACCACCAATTAAAGGAAGCTGGCCTCAAGCACTCAGTCTCTAAAACTGCTTGTCAGAGAATTGTGTCAGCTCTAATGAAAGCAATTAGTAACTGAAGGTTTTAGACTACTACTTCTGTGTACAAAAAAGACTATTGCAAAGGTTTTGAGACACCAACTCAGGACAGTATTTTATTGACATTCTGAAGTCAGGCTTTATTAGGGTAATTGATTGTTACTACTTCTAGTAAACAATTAACATCATTCTACGATGAAAAAATATATCGAATTTCAAGCTGTTTAATCAGAACACTAAAACAAATAAACATTTGGTACAAATATGAAGGAAATAGGACCTTTGTGATAAAAGCTTCACAATTTGATAGCCTTAATACAGGCCCATCATTAAGTTGTGTTGGCTGTGCAGCCATTTTAATTGATTGGGAGGACTTGAAATCAAGGTTGGACATGTTCTTAGATTTGCTTCAAGCTGATGTTATATCAGCACAAGAAAACCTTTCACAGCAGATCAACATTTGCAACCCAAAACATTTAGTAACATTGGCAAACATAAGTTTCTATTTTTAACTACTGCTTTTTAAAGTGTTTTTCATATTCATTTTGCACTTGCTTTCCTCATTCTGCAGTCCCTAAGTAAATTTGAGTTGAAACACAGAAAAACAGGCCAGGCAGAGAGACTGGTAGTAGGACCAGCATTTCTAAATAACTGTTTTGAGACATACTAATATTAATTTTTTTTTTTTTCACTTAAAAGCAATTAGATTTTAATTTTTAATTTTTTTTTTTTTTTTTAAACATGACATAGCAGTCATTTTCAGTCACATGGGACTGCTATTTACAGCAGCACCTTTGCAAACACGGTCAGAACTGAAGCCAAAGGTAGCATGGACACAGGGTTTCCTCTTTGTTCTCAACTCACAAATACAAGGCTCACTGCAAAACACATTAACAAGATGCCTAAAGTTATGCACGCTTACTATCCTATTTCATGGCAATTCCTTTTATGATCAAAAGACAACCACTTTCTAGAAAAGCCAAGCCATCATCCTCATAAAGTTCTCTTCAACTATTTGCAACTCTAAGAACTGTATTAAACATTAAATCTCTATTTTGTTTTCTCCTAAAATCACAAGATAGAGAGAAATCTCTGAGAAAGTTGTTTAAGAATTTGAATCTATCTCCTTGTGGTGGAAAACTGACATTCCTCAGTGAACTCTGAATCAATTTCTACCTCTGTGAATATGAAAAGCCAGAAAAAGATGGGCATATGCAGAATCTCTATAATCTAGTGTTTGTCAAAGGCTGAATATACAGTTATCAAATGTATCTAAAGTTCGTATGAAATGGAATTTCCAAAATCTTTAGGAAGAATTAAACATGAAACCAATTCCACTGAAATTAATATAGACCATGAAATGGCCTACTGGTTGTCAGGAAAGTAGGGTCTAAAAAATGCAGTCAATTACTCCGTGTCACCTCACAGCCAGAGAATATTTTGTAGAGTTGCTAATATTTCCTCTATGTAAGACATGGGTAAAACTCAGGAAATTTTGCAGACTACTGTAAGCAAATTTTGAGGAAAATCTTACACTTTCTGAAGCAAAGCAATGAAATAATTACCATTAATATAGAAAGCAATGTTTAATGGAGATTCCCTTTTTAAAATTTTTATTGGTTTACTTACTGTTATATATAGGATATAGCTGTGTAATTCCTCATACTGTTAACACGAAAAAAAAAAATAATTAGTGTATACAAAGAAAGGATATCATTCCAAAACCAGAAGAACCACGTCACATACATCCAGAATTTTGTTGCCAAATATATTCCAAGAGGCAGTGCACTGTGCATGGAGTGATCAAAGAATGACCTGTAAAGTAGCAACAATGTCACATGGTAAGTTTTGATTTCTAAAAAGTAAATCCTGAACTATTGCTTTAGAAAAGCGCTTCCTTTTTAAACTCGTACTATATGAGATATTGCAAAATACACCAAGAACCAGTCAAGACAGGTAGAATGAGTACATACTCATGCTAAAACTACACTGTGAAAGCAGTCAGGAAGCTATGAGATTCCCAGCCACATGGATAGTGGCTGTAAACTGTATTTACTTTTGAGATTCCAGGGCTAAAGGCATTTTGGAAACCCAAACAATGAAAACATGTTAAAATTACTTCAGTAAGAAAAAAGCTTAAGAGACCTTGGTGTTATCAGCCCATATACTTGAAATATTTCAGATTATTGAATACTAGTTTCTGTTACAGCTGCCAATTGAAAACTGGGAAAAAAATCCAGATTAATTAATTTCCCATATCACTGTATTTGCCAAGTTCTAAGACAGAATGCTGTTACTTTAAAAAAAAATAAATAAACTAAGCCATCAGAAATATTTTCACCTTCTATACTCTGGCATTTTAAAGACTCTTCTGAATAAAGCTGAATGTAGCTGAGACAAACTAAGTAACTAACTAGGTTACCCCATATTCAAGAAAAAAAATGTGCAGGGGTAAATCACTCTTTTCCAAAAGACACTGCTACAGAGGAGGCGGCTGTTTCTGCCTAAGGAAGCTTTCCTGCCTGGAACAAGGTATCTTTCCCAGAGGCAGTTTTAGAATGTTTCTGTGCACGCATTCCACAGCAGCTGACTCTCTGGGTATGAGTGAGAGAACACTCACAGACATGCTACAGGGCCTGGGCAGCAAGCGGGGAAGCCGAGGAGGGGGAAGCCACGATAAAGTCCAGGGAACAAACAGGAGGCTTTGCCGTCCCCTGAGGTGCGGTGCCATCTCGCAGCACTGTGAGGTTCTGTAAGTTTTCAGTGTCCTCACCTCCAAAATAAAACTTTTGAATCCTTTCCACTGCTTTGGCATTTTTGGGGGGAATACCTGCACATATTTTGCTTTACAAATGCTATGAAACATGAAAAGCCACACTCTAAACAGCTAACTCCTAAAAATAAAACTTCTTGCACCATCTGTCTAAACATCGCTAATACTGATCCATTTTGCTTCTGTGCTGGTGATTCCCTCAGAGTTGCCACAGACAAATGTGTGCAGGGAGCAGTTTCCATTTTGCTTCTTTACTTCCTTGCAATCTCTCTCTCTTCTCTAATGGGAGTTTCCTTAGGTTTTTTGAGAAAACCCTATAAGAAGCATGAGTTAATGTGGTGAGTAATGAGTGAACATACAGGACACACAGGACTTACTCTGCAATTTTTCTTTCAGTGAGTTCTGTGCATTTTTGTGTGTGTGAAAAATAGGGAGGAAAACACAGCTAAGCAGATTAGCTGAAATTCAACATGGAAAGAAAACACTACTGGAATAACAGTGGAAGTTTAATTCAAACCTGGGTTTTGTGAAAAACACTTCAAAAAGGATTTATACTCAACAATTACGCAAAGGATAAGAGAAAGTAAGAATGTTAATCCTGAACACATCAGGTAGGCCAAAAATACAAAACTTGACAAAACACAGATCTCTTGAGAGACTTGAAGAAATCTTGTTCTGCTTTTCTGTAGAAAGCATGGTTGAGGATTTGTATTGCCAAATAATTTTTGTGAGAGGAAATCAGCAAATTGCACAACCTCAGAGATGACAAAAGGGCCAAACAGATCATCTCCAAGATCTGGCAAAAGCTTGAGCATTCTCCACCTCCCCTGTGTTGTACTAGGTTCACTAAAATCTTCTGAACTTGGTTAAAGAACATATATATTTTCTTCTTTATACAGAAAGGAAAGAGAAGCAAGTGATTCTAATAAACATGATATTCAACACCAGAAAAATAGAAAGCTCCTAAGCATGAAGATAAAACAAGGGCTCCAATCTATGCCACAAGGGGTAACAAAAAGTAAAGGATAGATGAAGCAGTCTACAGATCTTGAAAATCCACTGGAGCATGGCTATGTGTGTGTGTGCACGCGCATGTGTGCGCATGTGTGCACGTGTATTTGTAGGTGCGTTTATATATATTTAATCATAATCACAACTAAAATTCTTTATCATGTAACAAAACATACAAAAAACCCCAATTAGAAAGTAGCTTTTTTCTTTAGTCACCCCCTTCCATAACAAGAGAAGCTACAAAATGTGTCTCTGACATAATTTCTCTCTTTAGATGCCTTTGAGTATTTAAATTCTTACTTAACAACAACAAAAAAAAGTTGAATAGCACACTTGCACATTATCTTTCTTCCACT
This sequence comes from Scytalopus superciliaris, assembly GCA_013400415.1. Taxonomy (NCBI): domain Eukaryota; kingdom Metazoa; phylum Chordata; class Aves; order Passeriformes; family Rhinocryptidae; genus Scytalopus; species Scytalopus superciliaris. The sequence goes on along the minus strand of VXBX01006243.1, from coordinate 80,047 downwards.
GTATTAACTTTTCCACTGACTGCTTTCTGAAAAATTCATGCAGATAACTCTTTGTAGACAGACATTCAGCGCCCTCCTCTGGATGATGGCTGAATTTCTGCTGTTCTGCTTTAGTTTCTATTAGCTCAGTGGTATTCACCCAAGGTAGTTTCATGTTTTGCAAGACAACAGAGCGTTATAAGAGCTGAAGTCACGCAAGATCTTTCCCAGAAATAGTAATAAAAAACAATTCCAACACGTACAAATTTAAGACTATCTATTAAATAAAAATTCCAGCAAAATACATATTGCATGCACATTAAACAGACAGTGTCCCAGTAAAACACTTACTTGGAAAGGAACTGCACCATAGCCCAAACGCCACCATACATCAGCCCTTTAATGAGCCAAGAATCAATGTCCAGGTCTGCTATAAACCCAACCAGCCAAATAACTAGGAAAGGAGTTCCCAGCATCACCTTCTGACGGAATTCCTATATAGAAACAAATACCAGTAAGGAACTCTACTTTCAGGAACAGACTGTATAATAATAATACCTTCTAATAAACAGGACAGTCACAAAAACTTAAATTTTCCAAAAGCTTGACATTGGGGGATGAATCTTCATAAATTTTTCTCATTTCCTATACTTATGCATCTTCAAGAATCTGCAAGGAAAATAAGCCTTTCTAAAATTTATAACAAATCAGTAACTTTATTCATTTTAGAACTGTCTTCTAAAGACTTTGTTGTTAATCCAGAATCAACACAACAGTAGCTTTTTTTTCAAGAGTCTGTCAGTATATAAACTGCTACACAGTACATAGCAATCTCAGTGAACTTTAAGGACTTCACTTGTAATAAAGTCATACCTTTATAATAAAGTCATACCTATGAAGACAGGGACTTTTTTGTCTTATACTATGTGGGGACAACTCCTGATAAGAGCACAGAATTCTTTCCAGATACTCAAAGCACAGTGACAATGCACATGTACACAGAATGCCATGTACAAATAATCACTGCATTATTACAGTACCACAGGGTTAAAGCACAGGCTGTAGCCAGTGCTTTAAGCATCTTGATGCAATGTATCTTCTGTCACTCAATGCAAAATAATACATAATTACAGAGGAGATCAGAGTTCAGGATACCTAAAAGGCTTCTTCCCTCAACTACCTGCAAGTCAGCTTCAAAAGTTTTGGCTAACTCCAACAATAGCAAATCACTTGGCACTTTCGTAACATTTAGTTAGCACAAAATCTAAGGGTAAGTGTGTGGAGGCTTAGGATTTTATTTCCTCCTGCCTTGAATAAAGCACTTTTTTTTCCTTTTGCAGCTGCTTCTGTCATAATAAAAAAACATTCCTCAAAGCTGAAATGTGGGAAAAACACAGTTCTGAACTGCTTTCCTTAAAAAAAAATACACATCCCCAAACCAATAGCAGCAGTAAGACTGATTTACAAAAATGTTATATTACTACTTACCTTATCAGCTTTTAGTTTTCTCAGAAAGGATGGACTGTCATATCCCTTTGCCTGCCTTGCTTCTTGTAGGTGATTGATCATCCAAACGTTCTTCCTCTGTTTTGCGAGATCAAGTGGTGATTCTCCCTGTCAAGAGTTTAAAAGTGGGAAACATCCAATTTAAAAAGAAAATGCATTCAGAATACTTTTGAAACAGAAGACTGGCTGGTAAAAATAACACATTTTAAATCAGTTTAATGTACATTCTGGCATACTTGACACCAAACATGACTCATTCCTTTTGGTCTTGTTCACTCTCTCATAACTATACATGCATGGACAAATTGAATAGTAAATGTGTGATCCTGACAAAATGTATGTCCTGACATAGCAATAATTGTTGCCTTTGGCATAGCACATCTATGTTTCACTATTCTACACACAGTCTACTAGTCTGTAAATGAAAGACTGTGTTTCCCCCTCAACTATTGACAGGCAGCAGAAATCAAGCAAAGAATAAGAACTCGTGACCCACTGGATCATGGAAACTCTCCCAAGTCTAAAGCCTCACTTCTCAGTTAATTCTCTGCCTTTCTGGCAGAGTGAAGGTACTAATATTATGGAATGCTTCTACAAGGATTTATTTTTTTTTTCACAAGCTTAATGTGCCTATGTTCATCTCAGTTACTGAAGTCCTAGGAAGAAAACAGGAAAGAATAAACTGATTGCTCATGTCCAACTATTTTCAAAACTCTGAGCTTCTATGCCGAGCTTGTGCTTCATGTCCTTTGGGTGCTAAGCCAGCAATGGTCCATGTTTTTTCTTCCACTCTTTCAGAAAAGACTGACAGACGAAGCAAAAGAGAAACACAGAGAGAGAACAGGGGCCAAAGTTGCCTACCAAACTGATTTAATTATTGTTTTTTAAACATTTAGGAAGAGAGCTAAATGAAAGTTATTGACTGGATCTAAAATCATAGAGGAGGCAAGAGACAACCAACTGCAGGTACCTCCAGCTTCAGTTTTGCATTTGACTCTTCCTCTCTTCTACTGGAGTTAACTCCCCTCCTAAACAAACCACTCATGGAGGCTTGAAAAATGGCTGAATCCTCCATCGCTCGGCCCCCTCCTAAAAAAAAAGTACAGACAGGTACCAGAAACTGAAATTACCCAGAAAGGGCAATAATCACTATAGACAGAAGCGATTTCAAAGATTAAAAACTACAGTTAGCTACCTATATCCCATACAAAGACAATGGGAATTGAGTACTTAACTGTCATTTTTGCCTTTGAAATCTTGCTCCAGATCTTTAGGAGAGTAAATAGCACAGACTACAGACTATGAAGTGAAGCTTTTTGCTGATTAATAGGACCTTGCACTCCTTCTGTGCAAGAAGTTTAACTAACAAAATCAGGTAAAAAAGAGTAACCTTTTGACTAAATTTGGCTTCAAAGTTATTTAGCCAGACGTTTAAAAAACAGATCAAGTTAACTCCACACTCAACATAAATGCCTGAAATCAAACTATGGTGCCTGCTTCATCACAAGTTTAATAGCTAATATCTGGGAAACTCCAGAGATGCTGTTGTTTTAATATCACCTTATATATCCAGACTGTAAAGATTACCTGTGGACAAGCAATCCCCTCTGGGAGTTGATCTCCCAAGTAAATCCTGAAGTTGTCTTGGGGTCCAGCTGAGCATCCCTTCCACTAGAGGGCCATGAGACACCTAGGAACTGCCTAGATAAAAAAATTGAGGGAGCTTTAAAGAAGTCTTTGACTATGCTTCTCATCATCTGGCCATTTTAATACTCTAGTATTTTCCTTGTATTTACAGTGGATGGCTGCCTTGCTTAGACAGCAAAAAAAAAAAAAAAAAGAATCTTAATCTAGTAACACACTTAAGTTTGCCAGCAAGCAATAAGGCTTCAATAGTCTATATTTAAAAGTATTTAAATAGAAAGAATAATCTGAAAAGTCATTACTGTAGGGAACTTTACTCACAGACTTACAAGGATTAGCCTAAAATACAGGGCATAATCAAAAAACTACATCTAAAGTTCAGCAAATGATTCATTAACAGATTTTAAAAAATCTTCCTTAAACCATAAGAGCTCATTCAGGTCTCTATCACTCTCTAGTAAAAAAAGGAGGTTCTGCTTATATTTAAATAAAATTTACAATTTTCCCTCAAGTCCCCAGTGATAACTTGACTCCCTGGGAAATCCTGTCCTTATCTGCCCTGTCTGTCTACTGACGTGACAAGGTAACTTCCTTAATAAAAAAATAAAAAAAAATTAAACAAAAAAACCCCATTCTACTTTGATTACTGAAAAGCAACTTCCAACTCTAACATTAATCTTGTTCTTCAAAAAGGAAAAAAAAAATCTTACTACCAAAAGTAAGTATTATTTTCTTTGTACCGTATAATATAACAAGGGCAAATACACAAACAGGATGAGGTCACTGCTTGTATAAAGCTTTGCTCTAGAATAAAAGTGCTGTTGTTCAAATACTTCACAAAATGTCATGCAAAGTAATGAACACCTTACTGAGATGACTGGTCCCAATTTTTTCCAAGCCTAGGCAGCCAGCAGCATGTGTGTCTTTCTAACAGACTGCCTAGAGCTGATAACAGTCAGAACTCGCACCTAATATTTCAGTCACTTCATAATTTGAAAGAGACAAACAGCTTTCAGCCAATATATTTCTTTAACCTTAGCTGTCCTACCACCATTCTTCGTCAATGAGCTGTCTGAGAAAAGACAGTGCTGCAGAAATCTGGAAGTGACTGCATCAGAAAGGAGCCCATCACAATTCCTTTTATTACAAGGAAACAGGATGCAGACACTTAACAATTGGGTTTTGGTTCAAAGAAAACTTTGCTGAAGAGTCAAAGGAGGGGCACAAAGCTGAGTTTCTATAAACCTATAAAAGTCAATCAAATTTTTATGTTTACTATATATTTACTACCACCTAAATCAGCATCTCTCACAAAGCCACTGCTGGGTGGCAAAACTGCCACTGCTCAAATGATTTTGATTGTCTGAAGATCCTAAAAATTTGGAAGGCGTGCAAGAAACCTAGACTCCATTGCAGAAGATAGGCAATGCTTAAACAAATCAGGTACATGTCTTCTGGCATGACTGGAAAGATCATGATCCAGCAGGTTCAAAAACCTATTTTTCTAGTGACTGCTGCTGTCTGTCAATAAAGTAGGCAAGACCATGAACTGCTTCAGGCTAGCAGATACTTTTTCACTTGGCCAAACACAGAAATTCTTGTTACAGATTTTGTAAGAGTCCAGAAATGTAGATAAGGTAATGACTTTAGAACTCTAATCACACTAATCAGTCTGTCAGGAGAACCATTATGACACACTGATTATTTTTTTTCCCCCACAAAAATACATTTATTTTTTACCATTAGGTGGCATAGAAAAAAGCTTTTCAACACAAGAAGTGAGACTAGAAGCATAATTCACCCACGCAACTGACCTCACAGACCAAGAATAATTGTATATTCATATCAGTGCATGCAAGAGGCTAGCTGATTTGTTTTAAACATGTGAAAAGCCATATGATTTCTTCTAATGAGTCTTCATTCATGATCATGAGTATTTCTGACATTCTAAAGTGCATGTAGGATCTAGAAAGCTATTAGCAAAATTTGACTGCACCTTTAAAAATGCTGTTCCATGCTCTTCAAGAAAATTGATGTGTACATGACTTTGGGTTTTTTGCATATTTCTATCACTCGCAGCCAAGCAAAATAGGCCCTGGCCATCTTAATCAGTAGGAAAAATGTGAGAGGTCAAATAAATTTAACTAAGTATTTAATAGTTTATAAACGTAGATTTACAGCTGTGTTTTCAAGTGTAACCACTCCATTTGTAACACTCTTTAAGTGGAAAATACAAATATTTAAAGAGAAATTCAGTGGAGAATATTTTGCCTAAAAGAGAATTCTTCTCTGATACCACAGAAGAAACAGCTTGGGTAGCGAAATGCATCTAATTCAACATACAGAGTATCTGGAGGTAGTGGACAAAACCACATTCAAAAGGCACACCTTCCAAGGCTGGAGAAGACTTACAGATTCCAAGTGTATAGCAGAAATTCTAACAGCTGTTTTGCAGGTCTAATATATATGCCAGAGATGGGCTCTGTTAGTGCAAAATCTAGCTTCATTGTTAAGAAGTTCTGGTAATCACACAACTTAAAGTTCAGATGCAAAAAACAGAGCCCATTTCCTAAATTTTACTCCTCCTGGTATTTTTAGGCCTCCAACTTCCTTACTGACACTGGGTGATGGACTAGAGCAGTTGTCAGCTCTGTGGAAGAGAACAGAGATGTCTCGCATCTCACACCAACAGTCACCCCAGAAGTTAACCAGAAGATAATCAGTCAGGTTTCCAATTTTGCATCCAAAGGCACAGGTCTTCACACATGCAGTCAGATTGCACACCCCACTCCCATATATTTACACATAATCACTGATACATTATTTTAAAGTGCAGATCTAGTGGTTATGCATCACTGCTAAGAAAAACTGATTTCCAAATGACACATTTAGTGGCATGGCTTTTGCTCCATCTTCATGATCTCATCATACCCACAACAACAACCTATTCTTGAGATTTATCACAGGCTCTGTTATTTCTGCCTCAAACCACGTACAATAAAAACAGACCAAGTGTTTACCTTAATATTTTGAGCATCAACATTAGCTCCAGCTTCTAACAGAAGACTAATAACTGTAGTATTTCCTGCTAGCACAGCCCAGTGCAATGCTGTGTTTTTGTGATATTTGTCTCCAAGATTAACAGAAACATTAAATGTAAGTAGTAATCGTGTTGGATCCACACTAGAAAAGAAAATTCTTGTTAGATCTAGAGGAGAGAAACTCAAATACATACCAACTTATAGTTCACACATTCAATTTCTACGAAGATCATGGATCAGGTGCACTATGTAATAGCAAAGTGGTATTGCTGCTGATTATAAATGAATCAAACTCTCCACCAAAGAGCAGTCACAATTCTGTTGCCTTTTAAAGGAACTCAGTAAAACAGCTTGTTCAGGGATGTCATGAAACACATTTGTTACACAATTGTGGTTTTGTGTTTACCAAAAAGTAACACTACTAGGACATTTGTAAAAACATGCACATCATCATATACTCAAACAACCAAAGTTCAAAACATGTTACATTTCCACTTCACAATCCAGAAGATGAAAATAAAACAGGATGATAATCTCAGTAATGGCATGTATTGGTAAAAGCCAGCCTGTGTTCCTCCCAAAAGCTGATGGATAGGCCCTTCCAAATAAGAATATAATTCAAACAAATTTGCTCTTTGGTGAAGTTTTGTTTGTCACCAGCTTCTTCCAATCATCCCCACAGAAAGATATGGATTACTGAGTACTTCTTCATAATATCTTCTCTCTTTAATAAGTCATTGTACTGGGTTTGGCTGAAACTGAGTTAATCTCCTTCAAAGTAGCTCCTATGGTGCTGTGTTTTGGATTTGTGACCAAAACAGTGCTGATAATACACCCACATTTAAGCTATCACTGAGCAGCGCTTACACAGGGTCAAGGCTTTTGCTGATTCTCATGCTGCCCCATCAGTGAACAGGCTGGGGATAAATAAGGAGTTGGGAGGGAACACTGGGACAGCAGATCCCAAATGCCAAAAGGAAATTTCAGACCATATAATGCTGTGCTCAGCAATAAAAACTGGGAGAAAGGAGGAAGCAGGGGACATTCAGAATGACAGTATCTGCCCTGCCAAGTAACTCTTAAAGTTGATGGAGCCCTGCTTACCTGGAAATGGCTAAACTTCTGCCTACCAATGGAAAGTAGTGAATGAATTCCGTATTTTGCTTTATCTATTAAACTGTCTTTATCTCAACCTACAGGTTTTCTCACTTGTGTTCTCATGATTCTCAAACCCATCCTGCTTGGAGAGAGTGAAGAAGTGGCTGCACATGGCTGAGATGCCAACTGGGGTGAATTCACAATAATCATAAATGAAGAAAGATAAAATGACAACTGTGGAAAGAACACTGACTAGTTAAACAACAGAAAAAAACTTCAAAAAAAAAAATCAGAACCAGTCTCTTCTGTATGCCACTTGGTTAACATTCAGAGAAAGTCAAAACTGCACACATTACCTATGTGTTCTGTAAGCAGCCCACATTAAAGGTGTCATTCCATTTTGATCCATCATATCTACGTCCTAAAAAAAAGGAAAAGAAAAAAACATTGGTGAAACAAGTAAGAACACTCAAGATCCAGTAGATACAAAGTTTGCAATGAGAAGCAGTATTTTAAGACTATCTGAATTGGAGAAACACTGACAGGCTTTTAGCACATAATCAAATAGTACTTAAAAAATGAAAACAAACATTAACACCACCACTGCCAAAACACAAGTATTCCAATGTATTTTGGAAACTAAGTTACAGCCATGTTGTATAAGACTAGACACTTCTAACTTACTATTGATCTTCAACATAAAAGATACATGTAGATGGTGTAATTATTGCATTCAAAAGCAGAGGAAAAGTAAAAACATGCACCAATATTTAAAAAAATAATTGATAAATTAATATAAATACCACTGTCTGAATCCTACACACTACTAAAGGCTCGTTGCCTCTATTTTCCAACTTGCAAAGCAATTTTTCTTTCCAATTTTCCAGTGTATCTGGGTATCAAGTTAATGGATGCCAGAAGATTTTAAAGTTTGGATAAAAGCCATTAATAAAAACAACCTACTCCAAAGTAACATTAATCTATAATAAAGTGGTGACTAAAGTGACATGTAAAAAAAAAATAAATAAAAATATTATTGATTTCACAGAAGAGAGGCACAGAACGACCAAACAGCACCATCCAGACAATTATTTTAAATACATCAGAAAGGATTTAATATCTACAGCATTTTTTCCTCCTTCCTCCCCAGACTCACTAACATAGAAATTGGTAATTCCTAAATACTATGAGACAGATAAGACTCTCAAGCACATTTGAGCAAGTTTCACAGACCAGCACTAACAAAATCATCCTAAGCTACCTTAATGCAGGACCTGAAGAGTTTTCCTTAGAGGCAATAAAGCTGTCAATATTTGCTATGCCACTCCCCTCAGTTCTTACCAGGAAAATTACACTGAAAGTGTTTCAATGAAGTCTTTTACTTCAGACTCCTGACAGAAACCCCAAAAATGAATGATGTTGCTTTGTATCACCCCCAGAACCTTCTCTGCTCCAGTACTCTGCCAAATGCCCAGCACCCTGGGATGCCTGTTGGTCAGAAACTACACAGACCCAGCCTGGGGATAGAAAGCTGAGACATTTATTGAACATTCATGCTACAACATATAGATCTGAGGAACAGGGTATGTTAATGAGGAGGTAGGACATATTAATAAGGGGGATGAGTTATATTATCTAGGGGTGAGGAAATTGAGTCACTGTATTTCATCATAGGGTCTCCACACTCGGACCACCTGCGGAGGAGACAAAGGGCCTCCGGATATCTTGCCTCATCTTATAAAGTCCTTCCATATCTTGCAAGATGAGACAGGGCTAATACACAGAGATAGCTGAAAACAGTCCTAATCCTCAAGGTATCTTCTCATGGCCAGGCTCCTGTCTTATCAAGGGAGGAACCTCTCTTGGTCTCTGCTGCCCACGGCCTGCTGCATTCCTGACAGTTCTTTTTCTGCTAAGTTTAGATCCCAACAGATCCCCACTCACAACATTGCTAGCCTCATCCTGGCAGTTGCTTTCCAGAAAATCCATTTTAGTTCTTCCAAATAATTGCTTTTAAAACGTCTCTACCCTGCAGATAACTTTGTATTTCTGAGTTTTTACTCTGTTAATTAAAAGAAAAAAAACAAAACAAAAAACAAAAAACCAAACCACAAAACTCCACAAAAAACCTCCAAACAACAACAACAAAACTCAACCAAAAATGCAAACAAACAAAACACACACAGAAAAAAAAAAAAAAAAAACCACCAAAAAAAAAAACAAAAAACCCAAAAACAAACAAAAAAAAAACACACAAAAAAAAAAAAAAAAAACCACCAAAAAAGCAAACAAAAAACCCACAAACAAACAAACAAAAAAAACCAAAACAAAACCACAAACACAAAAAAGTCCCAAACCTGAAACTGATGGAGGAGAAAGAGAACTGTTACTTGATTGTTCAAAAATGTGTTACATGGCTTGAGACTAGGATCCAATTCTGTTTGCCCACACTACTTGTACAGATTAGATCCTTTTGAGCCTACTAGGACTGCACAACTCCCTTTAACCTCCTATGGTTGAGATCCTGCAGGAAATTAGAACCCCAGCCCAACATCAAGTTCATTCATTCTTGAAAAGCACAACTTTGATTCACAGGTCACATTGTGTGAATAACATGCTTGAAACTTATACAAACTACTGTAACATGAACAGTCACACTTTCTTCTTGAGATTCCATACAGAAAAGTGCTTCTTAGTGCCAGCAGGGACCTGCCTGGCTGTAAGTAAAACCATTTCTTCAATGATTCCACCTGTCAAATCAAAACTGTACTTTGCACACTAGGTGACACTGAGCTAAAATAAAAAACAAAACCCATGAGCTCCAGACTATTCTCTGCACATAAATTACCTAGGCAGGCTACAGGTATTACTCATATTAAGCTACTTTGTCAGCTGAGATAGATCTCTTTTCAAAGGAACTTTAATGAGAAGCAAAGCAACTAAGATTGATTTGCAAGCTGTTGTATAGATGTAGCAAAGATGATGTAGCTGTGGATAGCAGATGCATGCTCTCACAAACTTCTCATCAAAAATTCCTTGTTATTTCCTTTACCACAACCAGAAAATAAGTGAGACATTTTAGAAAGGAAGCTCTATTCCTGCTTTTTACCAAAGAAAATGGCCTGAGGCAAGAAAGTAAACCTTCAGCAGCTGGTACATATTAAGAGACTGTTCACCTATTCTGGTGTGTACCAACAAGCATTTTAGCATTAATTTCTTGTTTAACTCTTAATCACAGATCAGTGTTCATGAAGGGGTGTACCTGTGCTGTCAGAACATGGTACAAGAACTGCAAGAACCAAAGAGTCCAACAATAGGTCACACCATGATCAAAAACTGTACATACTACTGCCCTCTATATGTGGTTCAAGTGCAAACTCTGTGGAACACAACTGGCAAAATTTTCACTTGTTTCTGAAGTACAACTCCTCTGTTTCTGAAAGAGAAAAAACCTTTGAATACGCAGAGATAAGCAGACAATCCTAGGACACTATACCAGATTCCACAAAAAGCTTTCAGAGGGGCAAAATACTGGGGAGAAAGAGCTTCCTGCATGAGAAAGAACTATTCTGCTGCTTAATACTACTTTGTGAAAGCAATATAATTACAAGGTAGAATTCTGAATAGCAGTTAGAGATCAGAGTAGCATTAGGTTTATTAGGACATTTAACAAGCAATGGTCCAACAAGCACTGTGATACAATACAGCTTTTTCAAAAGTACAGAAAGAATCAAGAGACTGCACTCAGAAGTATATTAAATCGCACAGAAAGGAACCAGGAATTAATCCCCTTTAAAACCATTACTGCTTATTTCACAAAACACAGAGCTTCACAGAAAATAACTATCATATTCAGAATCCTATTCTCCATAAGGGAAAGATCTTTGCTACAGAAAAAAGGGAAACAGGCTTTAAAAGCATATAGTAAAGATGTTTTATCAGAAAGGGAGATGTAGTAAGTCTGACAATATTTCTTAATTTAGGAAAGATGTGTGTTAATTGTTCAATAGAAGCAGAGATTTTGTAAGATTCCCATGGAATGAACTGAGTGCAGACCAACAAGCAAGGTAATACACAGAACTAAACCTACCTCGATCTTTCAAATAAAAGCTCTGTTCTGTATACTCCATCAAACACAGAGTCAGCTTTGACAATCATGAGGAAGAACACAAATGGACTTATAATTCCGTAAAGCAATGTGCTGTGAGTTGGGTCTAGGAAATACAACACTTGGTTCAGTGTCTTAACACTGGCCTGCACCTGGTGGAGAGAAGGAGCCTCAGTGCCAAATGAGGTAAAAGTGTTTAGGACCACTACTCGTGGGCTGCAGCACCAAAGTCACCAAGGCTGCAGGTACTGCAAAATTGCAGCTCTGAGAATAAAAATATGTACCTGATAAATAAGTGACAGTTAATGAAAGTGACAGTTGAACTGTGAGTATGAAACTATAAATAAGTTAAACTATAATTTTAGAACTATAATATTTCTTACAACATGATCTTAACCTACTAGCAACTTTATACTCACTCATTATCTGTGATGCCACAGGATGCGAACACATTATTCAACCATTTGACAACCACATCTCTGTCTTAACTTATTCCAGGTGAATGTTTGCACATGCTAGGTCCTGAGGTGCTTTTGGCATTTTACGTAATGCAAGCACCGTGTCAAGCAGTCAAATGGTATACTGAACATTTTTAAGTGCCTTCAAGTTCTTCTCAGTTTTTCTTTGTTGCATTTTTTTAAAACAATAATCTTACCTAAACTTGAACTGTGCTACAGATTCTGTTACTTGATATCTGACTATATCATGTACTTGACCCAGGCCACCAACTGACACAAACAGCATGAGCAAATTATGATACAGCCATGTAACAGACTCTCAAAATTCTGTAAGAGATAGGATTAAATAAAAAGCAACAGCTACCAGCCACTGCTGCCTCCTGACTCAGTAATATTTGTTGGCATGAAAGCCGGTTCACTTCCAACCCAAGCCAGAGGACATCTGACCAACAGTTCTTCCCCTACACTACATTTCAGAAGCAAGAGGACTGGACTCAAGTCTCAGATTGGAAATTTTACCATTGGCTGCTGCAGCCCAGAAGAGAGTGAAGTAACAACACAGCAGTTGGGTCCTGGCTCTGTCTCAAAAAGGGACAAGAAACTATTAGGAGCAACTTCTTAACCCACCTATCAGTGCATTATCACAGTTATGAAAGTTGGCTCATCCACAAAGGCATGACGACCAGAACTAACAAAGCACAACAGCCTACACTGACCTTTATTTTGACATTTGTTTAGCTGTCATTTACCACACAGGTACACAATAAGGTTCAGAGCAAGGGCAAGCCTCCTCTTTGGATGGAAGAGAACCTGGTCTTTGTAAAGACAAAAGGCAAAAAAGTAGTAGTATATAGGGTCAGCCCATATAGGCAAAAGTATCAATCAAGGCATCATAAAGAAGGTAGGGAAAGAAAAAAGGGACAGGATTAATGGTCTCATATGTACTAATAAAAGGAGAATTAAAAAATAAAATCATGTATTTCCTGTAGTTTCTCTAGTTGTATGTAGTATAGTTAGAGAACTAGGAATTTAGGGATTATTACAGTGCTATTAGTAATTTTTAAACACACAAAACAATACACCATTTTAAAGTTGAACTTTGTGAAGTACTTTGAAAAACTGCTGTTAAAATTAATTCAAACTTACATCCCAGAAAGGATACCAAAATCATACTTGATAACATTTGAGGCATTTAGTAAGAATCAGCCTTTTAAAAGCTATTGATAGGGAGAGCTGTTTCCAAGATAATAGGTTGCAAATTTTAAGGCTATTTTTGTGTCTCTATGTATGTACTCATGTAAAGACACACAGCTTCTTTTACATTGAAGTATTATATGCTCAAATAACTAGAACAAATTTGTGTATAAACATGAGGACAAACAAACATTTACAGGGAGATTTCATAATCAGAGTAGAACACTTTAAAGACCATTAATACTTCATTAATGCTGTGCTTTAAACAAGTTCACACTTGTATAATATCAGCAATATGTTTCTGGCAACATAAAACCCACACGCAATCACACATAATTTTTCAAGAAAATACAAAACTTGTTCCCCATGGAAACACATTCCTCTCCAATCATTTTTTCTTACAAAACAGTGATGATACAAAATAGGACCAGACTCTTCCCTTTGCCTAGCTTACTCTCTATCATACACGAAGTACAGCCTTGCCAAACAGTTATCAGATACAAACTGAATACCACATGGAGCAATAGCTTGGGCTTTTTCTATGTACAGGTAAAAATAATTTTCTGCAGCAAATTTAGTATTTGTTTTACATAGACAAAACCCACTAATTCCATATTCTACACGACTTACTGGATCATATCTCACTAGGTATTTGAGAGAATATAAGAGGAGGGCTTTAACTTTTCTATACAGTTTATACAGTAAATCCAATTTGTGCTTCAGGCACATACCTGTCGGTGAGTAGATCAACAAATTACAGTGCAGGGTGAGTAGCAAAAATATGAACCAGTTTTTGAGCAGACAGAATGACAGATGGGGCACAACAGGAACAGTAATGGTTTCACACTATATACACACTTTATAATCAGCAGTAATATAAGAGGGTAGCAAGAAAGGTATGGGGTTGTTCAGTTTTGCTTCCATTTACACATGCAAGTAATTAGGAAAACAATAATAAATTAAAAGTTGTGGACTGATGTGTCATAGATTTTTTTATCCATGTATAACTGATGATTCTGTGAAGAATACGTGCTATCATTGTCACAGGTACAACTAAAGATTAAATTCATTAGAAATAAAGAATGGTAGAAGAATAACTGCTAGACTTTCCACATACTACACTAGACCGGTGTGAATTAAAGCCAAAGTACTCAGACCACTATTACATGAAATTAATTCAGTAGGTGGCACATCAACACTGTAGTCTACAATAAAGGACATGGAATAATTTTTATATTTATTCAGGCAAATATTTTGCATTTCCTGAATAGTAGGTATTGATTTCAATTGTTTTCCTACTCTAAATTTGAGTAGAATCTGTTTAAATATGACATGACTTAAAATTTACCTGTCCCTTTGCTATCAGGTAAGCAACAATCGAAGTATGTCCAAACTGGGCAGCCAAATGAATACAGCTACATCCTTCTCCATCAATTAGCGACGGATCTGCCCCATATTTCATCAGCTGTACAACCATGGATAAGTGACCCTGTCTAAATGTAACAAAACACAAAAACCAAACAACTGAGTAACCACATACAGAAAAACTATTAAAATTTGAATACTGGAATACAACAAACATGTTTAGCAGTAATTACACTACCAGAGCTCCTGCACCTTAACTCATACTTTGTAAGCAACAACCGTCATGACCTGATTCTCCAACTGAGTAAGAAAACTCATTCATATGAGCAAATTCTATGCAGACAATGCATTCATCACAAGGAATTAATTTTAGATGTACTGTATAGTAAAATAGACTATCAACAAAAAAAACCCCAACTTATAGTTTAGAAATATAATCTACTGTGACTTCTTCCAATCCAGCTATGAAACCTGCTATTTTAAGAGATGTCAAACTGGCTAGACACTGTCACTTTTTGTGGGGCTTGTGGCTTATCTTTCTACTGTTAAAAACTAGTGAAATTAAAAACTAGGGGGGGAAAAGGAAAACTGGAAGTCTACATTTCCTCTGCACTACATTAAAAGATTAAGCTTTTTTTTTGGCATAATGAGCATAGGCACATCCTGCTTTTAGACATGGTGCCTGTCAGTACACAGTTTCTGAGATGAGCAAAAAGACCTTTTCAATTTGTCAGAAGCAGCTTCACAGAAGACTTCACAGGAAACAGATTACAGGTATGAATGAACACCAGGAAATTTAATCAAGCTTTTGTGCTATCAACACAGAATCACAGAGTGTGATCCGTAAAACAAAGAAATATAGAAGCTAAAATCTTTAATGCAGGCTAACGTGCAAGTCTTCATCTTTAGTAAACACATTATTTTGATACACAGTCTTCTAAAAGCTAATTGTCTAAGTCTCCTTTTGCCATCTACAGTTAAAAATATTAATATGGACAGCTTTTCTTTCTTGCCTATTTCTAGGCGGTTATCTGAAGGAGTTAAGTACTGCTCAAAGCTGTCTTCAATTTTTGCAGCCATTCATCATTCTCTGACCATCTTGTACATAAGAAACTTGATTTTAAGTATATCTTAAAAACGCAAACGCAATAGAACACTGTAATGTAAATGCAATAGAACAAGGACAATGTCACAAAAAATCACCCAAAGACCCATCTGCAAAAGTGTTGCTGAACTTCAGAAGACTTGACAAAAATAAGATCTCCAAAGTATGAGTATGCCAAGGTGCCTATAAACTCTGATTTTACTTTACTTGTTTTCTTATTGCAGCAATTGCCTTCCTCTGCATCAGAAAGAAATAAGACAAAAACTGAATCATATGCAGAAAGCTTCTCTAGCTCCAACATAGCACATTTGCAGTGAGCTCAAAGACTGAATTAATTCTAATACAAAGTACTCCCATAAAATACAGCAATTTCATAAAACTATCAGTAGCAGATTTCATGTTAAGCAAAGAAACAGAGACAAAAATTTCAGAAGACTTTTTCCCACCTTGTTGCCCAGTGAAGTGGCGTAGAATTTAAATCTCCTCCAAGCTGATCAACAATAGCACCTTTTGATATATAGTATCTGGAATAGCACAAATAGTAAATATTATTGCTTGTCTTGGTTAAATTGAAAGGACACAGTGAGCATGTTTGATGTTATGCAAAACAGGCAGTTAGAGACCAGAACTTTTTCTTGTTATCATATAAACTTCCTTTTCTAGATGTCATGCACATACATTCAATTCTTTGCCTTTCTGACATGGGCTGGGAAAGTAGGGATGCCTCCTACTGTGTTTTAAACATGATACTATTTCCTAGTTTGAGTCTAACATAAAACAGAATACTTGCTATATAAAGTAGTACAAACTGCTACGGCAGAAGGATTTAAGAAATTGCATTCTTCTTAAATACTTAGGGGTTGTTGCATTAAGTAGAATTCTGAAATACTGGCAAAAGAATATGCTGTCGGAAGACATGAACATTTATAAAAAGATGAGCTACCTGTAGTAACAAAAGAAGTTACCCATTTTTAACTGCAACAATTCATAGTTATAGTCATTTGCACTGTTTCTGTGAACTGCTTTCCTTGCTGTTTAATCTGGGACACTTACCTGGCAATATTACTTTTCCTTTGTGAAAGAAAATGCACATTTTAGAAACAAATTAATGTTTCTAAATACAGGCCTTCCCAGAAGGCTTCTAGTTTTTCATTCACCAGTGAATGAACCTTTGAAAAGTACTACTTAGCTATAGATTCCTAAGTGCTTGCACATTTCAAGCACCTGTGCCTACAGACTTCACTTTGAAAATATCTGTCAGGTATATATGAATGCTGCTCTTCCGCCCACACAAACTGTCCTTCAAATCCTCAGAATTGAGTTTCTGGCATCTCAAATTCCTCTAAGTGTTTCAAGACATGGCAAAAAGAAGGGCAACAAACAGAACAAATTGAAAAACATTATTCTTAAGTAACTACATTCATTTTCTTTAGTGCTTATTGATTCAAAGAGTGGAATTTCAAAAACAGCCCTTTTAGGAACCTTTAGAAACAGAAAAATGCATTAACTGTATATGTCCACACTAAAAACATTTAAAGAAAAAGTTCTTTTTGCTTTAGAGACATCAGACACGATTGAATGCTTCATCAGATTTGCCAAAGTAAAAACCAGTTTGTATGACAAACATCTGCTCTGGTTGATGCAGGACAGTCCACTCCTCTGGCCTTCAACACTAAAACAACAAAATATCAACATCTCTCTGCTGAAGTTAGGCTTCTGGATTTCTCCATGAGAACAGCCAAAGATTTTGTGAAAGTCTTAGTTCACATAGGTGAAAACACAGAGTATGTGTAAGGCAAAGAGACAATGTGATTTTTTTACAATGAAGTATCAGCTACCAACCCAGAAACTTGAAAAAGACACTGACAAATTATTTGGTCCCCTTTGGGAAGGAGTTCCAAAGGAAATTTTATCTAGATAAGACAGCACTGAGAAATTCACAGTCAAAGCTTGGATTCATTTCTCTGATGTGACAGCCACTCACAGAGAGGTGAACACTAAACAGATTGTCTTCATTCAAACACTGGTCCTCGCAGAAACACAGAATATGTTCAGATTCTACTGAGCAGCAGAACTGCTTACTGATTAGTAGGTTTTATTTAGATGGAAGAACTTGCCGTTTGACAACTGGGAAAAGACAAGGCGACAATCTCCTGCCAGATGGTGCATTGAAATAACATTTTATGTTTCTTTAAGTTCTTAGTCTAAGTTGAGACTTATCACTGCATTTCAGTTTTGGTACACATAAATGGTGAGATTTTTCTGCAAAACCAGGCTGAGAACTTAATCTCCTTGTATAAGGACATCTTGCAGAAGGAATTTTGTGCTTGATGAGAATGTCCCTGAACAAAGAAAGAACTGGGCAATTCTACTCTCAGTGAGTCATCTAAGCTTCTACCAGAAGATGCCAGGTATGCAAGTCATATTTAAGCAAGCTACTTATATTCAAAGCAAGAAGATCTGCTAAGAGGCTGGCTTAAGAAGAAAATACTTCCGCTTATCTCCATGTTAGGATCACTAAGACTTTGCCAGGTGTTTGAAAACTACCCCAGCTTGCATTCAGGGCTTGTGGAATCAAAGCGCATGCAGGCACTGTTGCTAGAAGCAGGAAAAGTAGAAGAGAATTTCTTGTCTGGAGGAAGTTTGATATAGGGGATGGGGAAATGCAGGTATTAGATAACTGTAGAGACATAAGGCCATTTTTCACATTATTTCAAAACTGAGTGGAAGAGATACCACTAGATCAATGTCATGATGAAAACACAATTGTGTTGTACACACTTATCCTTGATCCTACAGAAATATGAAAAGGTTCAGTAGTTATCCTTACCAATGGATTTCACCATTACCTATGTTGAATCTGAAGTGTCACACTAGATGGGATCAAGAAATACTAAAAATAGGAGAAGTCTAATTCCAAGCCTGTCGTCTCCACAGACAAGCTGCTAAGGTACTTCATTGGGAAGATACTATATAGCAAATACCCAGTAAGCAAGACACTGAGATCTGGTATCATGAGAGCAGATGACTTCTACTCTATCTCTGTAGTACCAAGCTTAATAGCCAACATATTTAATGAAATTATCCACTGCACATAATGGGGAAATAGTTGAGACTTGGGGAAAGATGTGATTGGCTTAAAATAAAGCAAACCAGAATAATTTCATTCTAAGGAAATAAAACAAACTAGCATCTTGCAAAAAAAGTGAGAGAGTGCACAATAAGGACGGTGATATAAATGAAAATAAATCAAGAACCCATAAAGACAGAGAAACTTAGAGTGTGAAAACTGCATCAGGAGAAAGGAATTTATGATACAGTTAAAGACATCAGTAGTTACACACACTCTAGTAAACAGCACCAAGAAAATGCAATGCTGTAAGCCACAGAAGCAGAGATGTATCAAGAAAGGGACAAGAGCTTCGATACCCTGTCAAGAAAAAAGGACGAGCTACATACATTAGATTTATAGACATTCATTATCTGAAAAAAGAGAAATCAACATTTTTAAGGACACAAATAATTTTTGTTTAACTTAAAGTATAATACATACTTCACCAGATCTATCCTGTTGTTGATTGCAGCCCAGTGGAGAAGCGTTACGTTTTCTTTGTCTGGTTGTCGTACATCATAACCAGCTTCCACCAACTCTCTACATCGTTCATATATTCCATACCTTCAAGAATAAAATAAGATTTGTCATAGCTCTTACACCTGAGATAAAAACGCATTCATCAAACACCATACTTTTGGTCACAATACGAAATCTTCAATAGAAGAGAAAGGCAGAAGAAAATGTACTTCCTGTTTCTATATGGCAACAAATCTCTTGCAACAAGAAGCTTCCACTGGCAAAAGTAACATTAATCAAGTCAAGATTGTTTTTGCTCTGGACACAAGAAAGCTTGTGTCCAGAGCAAATTATATGGCAGAGCAAGGCAAAATGTCTATCACTAGTATACCAAACTTAAGTAACTCTTCACTTCCCAGGGACTCCACTACATTTACTGTCCCCCCATTTTCCTTCCTTTCCAGCTCTTGAAGATCAAAAGAAAAAGCTTAGTCAGCTGATTTAACAGTATGTTCCTAAAATTTAACATGTAACATCATCAAGTCAATTACAAACACTAACAGCTCAAATATTTCCCACTTTCCTTCTCAGACAACAAATAGCAATCTTCCTGATACAAGTTAGTACCATTTTCTTTTCTAGACTACTTCAAAATTCTGTAAATAAATATGAAATTTATTCTTTCATTAAAGAGGACTATTAAATGTGATCTACCATCATTTGAAAAAGAAATTCTGCATACATTTTTAAAGTTGAAACAAATCAGGAAGCATAAACATCACTTAGGCTTCTAATGTAAATAATGTTTGTTTCGATGTTTACACTGTTTTACCACCTATTTTTAGTGGCAATAAAAACAACAGAGAAGTAAAGCAAGTAAAGTCTATATCTCATTATCTGCACAATCCTTAGCGATTTCTCAGGTCTCAAGGAGAAGACTGACATGCGGGCACACCTTGA
Source organism: Scytalopus superciliaris (assembly GCA_013400415.1). Lineage (NCBI taxonomy): Eukaryota > Metazoa > Chordata > Aves > Passeriformes > Rhinocryptidae > Scytalopus > Scytalopus superciliaris. The sequence goes on along the minus strand of VXBX01006243.1, from coordinate 60,018 downwards.
AATCAAGGTCAGTGCCTTGTGACACCTGACTTCTGCTAAAGCAGAATTTTAACAGTCTCTCAAAGTAGGAATTTAACTAATTTTTGATATGCTGCTTCTACGTTCTACAGAAGAGACAGCCTTAGACAAGGCCCTTCTGCCTCACTTGATCAGCATGCGTAACTGATGCAGAGACCTTTTCCCTGGGGTGGTTACCACTGCTGTTTTTTCTTTTACATATTTGAATGGAACCTCAGTCTGGACAGCTCTCCCATAATGAATCCTCCAATGACTCAAGCCAACAAAACTCAAGTGCTTTCCAAGCCTATCACAGGTTTAAAGCACAAAAACTAGTTGGACACTACTAAAAAAGTAGTGCCCTAGACATAACAGCCTACTTAGATTATGCTATTTTCAATTTCTTAGGAAGTTGCACCAGAAATTATGAAAAATGTTGGGAATTGCTGTCATGCCTATTATCTTTTCTAACCTTACAAGAGACCAGAACAAAAAGTACATACCAAGTGGCAACACACTTGTACAGTCTGGTCCCTCAGACTGACTGAAAAAGCAGCAGTCATGAATAATTTTGATAATAAAGTTCTGTTTTCAATCAGTTGAGGGCAGTGGAGAGATGATGTTTGGTTTAAAATGACTTAAAAATATGCAACCACCTAGACAAGATACACAAACTCAGACAAACTTAACTGCCAGGAAAACTGATGAGGTTCAAAGTCGAGCAATCCTGAGCCACACTATCTTCCAAAGTCCCAGTCTAGATGAGTGGTGTGGCCTAATGATTGCTTATACAAGTAGCTTAACACTTAGGTATCATTCCTGATTTCCCATTTCAGCTGGAAGGGCCACTGAAACAGATTAGGACTACTAAAGGCAGGTCAGCCAAGAACAAGGAGTGAAAAGATACAGAAGAGACAGGGGGAGGAAGTACTTCCAAAAGCAGGACAGTAAATTTGGATCTTACTACAGTACAGCATCACACTAGTGTATTACAGCATCTGAAGGTAGCCTGGAAAGGGATTCATTAACCATTTGTTGACAAGCTGTTCTACTCCAGTCAGCTGTTATGACACTCCTTTCTACTGCAGACACACCTGCTGCCTTCATTTAAACTACCAATTAAAGGCATAATGTAAGAAGTTACTGACCTAAACCCCTGCTATAAGATTTTACAGTCAACTGCTAAAAAAAACTGTACTGCCTAAGGCTGAGTTTAGTTGACTTTTTGCCCTGCTTAAGTCAGTAGTACTACACAAGTAGGAATTATATTAATAAAATATTCTAAGCTATTGGACACAAGGACACAATAATGCTAATTTCCTATAAAGGGTAAGAGGCAATCACAAAGTTTTCATACAATGGAATAGGATTTTTGTTACATGTACTGGTTTTGGCTGGGATGAAGTTAGTCTTTTCCACAATGGCTTCTACAAAGCTGTATTTAACATTTGTGAGTAAAACAGTGTTGATTAACACACCAATATTTAGCTATTGATGAACAGTGCTTGACGCAGGGCCAAGGGATTTGCCATTTCTCATGTTGCCCTGCCTCCAAAGCTGGGGGTGCACAAGAAGTTGGGAGGGGACACACCTGGGGCAGCTGAACCTAACTGACCAAAGACATATCCAGTATTGCATGACAATGTGCTCAGCAATAAGAGCTGGGGAAAGAAGGGAAGACATTCGGAGTCAAGGTGCTTGTCTTCCCAAGCAACCATGTCCATGTGATGGACATGGCTGAACACCTGCCTGCCCATGGGAATGAATTCCTTGTTCTGCTTTGCTCGCCTGTGCAGCTTGTGCTTTATCTATTAAACTTTGTTTATCTCCATCCGTAAGTTTTCACTTTTATCCTTTTGATTGATTTTTCCATCCCATCAGAGGGGAGCAAGCAAGCAGCTGTGTGGGGCTCAGTGGCCCACCAGGATGAAGCCACCACATCACTACTGGCCAGATACAGAAACTGTACGAATGGTTTAAGATGAGTGTTCTATCAATAAAAAAAAATGAACCTCCTTGAAAGTAACCTTGAGACCTACTCAGGTTTTTGTCAGACCGTGCTGCCAAAAAACATATAACCAAGCACCTGTGACAGTCTTAGGGGAGGGGAGCAAAAGGGAGGGTGGGGAAGGGTCTCGGGGAGAGGTTGGAGGGGTTATTTGCTCACTTTGCTACTTTCTGAAGAATCTGGTTTCAGAGACATGAAAATAAAGAAAAGCTGTGACAAGCACGTGACTCGAACCTACAGCCTGTTGAGGCAGAATGCTGTTGCCAATGCCCCTGAGAGAATGCTCTAATTATGCTCCACTGATGTTTACAAGCACCACCTTCCAGAACTCACCCCCACACTGTTGTGAGGCCCTGGGCAAAGACTGCTGCATGGGTTCAGATACAACAAGCAATAGCAGGAAAAGATTCCTTCTTCAGGCTTAGCATCATAGACTTCCCATTCTCCACACTGAAAGCCAAACTGCAAGTCACAGGTACTTAGGACTACTTGCCCACAAGACAAAACATGAAGTTCTGCAATACATCAGAAGAGTCTTACCAGTGAAACAAAGTTCTTTCCAAAAGCAATACTGAGAATAAGTTATATAGCAAATTTTTAATTTAAGTCACCATCAGTTTGTCTGTTCCTAGCAATTTATTTTGGTATCTTGAACTCAATCATAACTGATTACAAAAAATGTAACATACAAGGTATAATTTAATGAATTTTCACTGTATTGAATTGTCAGAAGAAGACTCAAGGATCTTGACAGACAAAACTTGCCTGGCAAAAAAAAAGCTAGGAATTTACGACAATTTGCTCCTCTTCCTGAAAACAGCAGGCTCTCAACCATTAAATAAAACACTGACTCTGTCACAGTTATGGTTTCTTGAGCCCTGTCCTAGAAATGCAGCATTCTTCACTCAGTTACAACCTACAGACTTCTTCCATCAATTTGCTGAAGCTGACTTCACCTTGCCTTTTTCTGAAGGTTCATGACGCAGTTAGGTTACAAAATTACAAAGTCACCTATTTCAGACACTCAGCATAATCGTGTTTGTAATGCTGTTATAAAGGGCTCTATGCCCTTCAAGAGGCAGGGAGGGAAAGATTCAAATCCTCACAAGAAACTGATGTATTAATCTAAAAACTATTTTAGCATCTGAATGAATTCTAGAGGGTGACACTGTAAACATCAATGTGGAACATAATAAAAGCATATTTTTGAGGTTGTCTTGAAAGAAATAGGACTAGTCCTTCCAGACCAAAAATACCACTGTGGAAGCCCATTTTGCTACCACAGTCTGAGCTATTTCAGTATTTGTCATCACAAGTTAAAGATATTCTGACCTTAATACTTTGAAAAACCAGTACCCTATCGCTTTTCATAATTTTAAATATGTAATCCATCTTTTAATCTTTGGTCTACAAACACAGACTCTTAAAATACACACTGCCAGCTTTGCTGCACGATTAACATTAAATTTGGCAGAATAATAGGAAGGAATCTCTCTACAGTGAGCACATCACCATGCCAACAAAGAGTAGGTAAGCCAGGAGCTCACTCCCTCACCTTGCTATCACTGTAACTCACATCAAAGCTGTTTTAACTGGAAGTGCAATTAACAGAAAAATGATCTTTTTTATCTTTTGAAATCTCCTTCCCATGAATGATGGTGGTTAAATACTAACAAAGCCTTTAACACGTTCCCAAGGATTTTTGTGTAAAACAGTAAGACAGCTTTGTTTTCAACAGAAAAGATATAACTCAAGAGTTGCTTAATGAACCATTAACAGCAATGTTGAAAGATGAGAAATTCAGCTCTTAAATATGTTCCAAAGCCTTCCATTGTCTAGATAGTTGTGGCTTTATTACTAATGTGGTTAAAAAAGTCCCATCCTTCCACATGAACTTCAGGTACATTTCACTTTCAGTAGTACAATCAAAGCCCATGGGCATAAATGACCAGGAATAATGGATATGTACCTCTGTCCTAGTCTGCCCACTCTTCCCTGTGAGTAGTTTAAAAAACAAACAAACAAACAAAACACAAAACAAAACAAAAAAACCCAAAAAAAAACCAACAAAAAAAAAAACCAAACCACAAAACCAGGAGTAATTCCTTTGGACAACCCTTCCAACTTGGATTATTCCAAATACATCATCTTTTTTTTATTAGTTACCCTGTGACTGATGAGAAATAGTGATGAAAAAAGCATATTCTCAAATGTATCCCACAATTTTTTTCCTTGGCAAAATTCAGCATATTTCATATCTTATGCTGCAGTATTTCACAATGCACACAGCTTCATTTTAAATTAAATTATCTTCATGAATAAAACTAACAGAAAAGTTCATCTTGTGATAATGAAATCATAACACTTGAGCACTAGGAATCAATCTTCCAGATGTCACAAAAGCACTTGTTAATATTATTAATGTTTAATACCCATGTTCATAATGGTTATTATACGTACTTTCAGCGAAGCTGGAATTTGCTCAAGCTCACTACAAGCCAAAGGTGCCTATTCACTCTCAGCAGAACTGAAGAACACAGTGCAAGGATTAATGTCTCAGATTCTGTTCTCCTAGTGACAACCCATCATTTACTTCTCTACCTGTGCACATTTGCTACTTCTCCTCATTTTCACAGCTTAAAAGACTTGAAACAGAGGCAGCAACTTTTAAGTTGTTAACACAGTACCCTTCCTTAGATATCATATTAAAAGTTATGACTCCTGACAGAGGGCTACTGCTGCCAAATGAGATAGAAATAAATGCACCCAACATATCGCCATTTCACTTTTAAATCACTTATGACTTTTTTTTTTCCTTTAGTAACACGACTTCATTCCCTTGGAGCTCCAGCAAGAACACTGATTATCAAAGAGGAAAAAAAAACAAAGGCAAGCAGAGATAATTTTCTTACTACGCCTCTGAAAACAGTTTTTCAAATACAGATCAGTGGCCTGCTTCTGTGTTTAGAAACACAGGGGAAACTTTCTATGAACAAAATTTTTCTTAACCAAACATAAGATGACAAAAAATTACACACATATTCTTATACCTGCAGATGAAGGACTGAGACACTACTACTTTTAAAGCTACATAGATGCTCTTGGACATGGTTATAACAAAGACAGTGAAAAGTGTCCTTTGTGTTTATAGGTACTAAAATCAAACACTATCACTTTTACTCCAGCAAAACTCTCTGCAAAATAAAAACAGAGACTGTGTTTGATATAAAGCATGCCTAGGGACCCGGGTCTGCAGGAGAACTTACGAGGAGCATAATAGGGGAAAAGTACCAATACCAATGAACTCTTTTCAGTGAGAACCAGTGTTTTCTATACAAAGTCTTAATGTGATTACAGGAGGCGATTAGATTTGTAGCTCTTAGTGTATGAGCATGTTAATTTCATGTGTCCAATCTACAGATTAAGAAGATAAAGCACTGAAATAGTTCAGTAAGATATAAAACAACATATAAATACTTATGGAAAAATGTATGGAGTTTGCAAGCTCTTGTTTTTCCTTGCTGAAGAACAAAATTAAATGCATTTTTTTGCTAACATTATTTTAATTCTCTGTAATTTAGTGTCAATAAAAATATCTCAAAATAGAATTCAACAGCCAAATAGCATATATAAAACATAGATGAATTTTAAAGATTTTCATTCCATTTTTTTTCATCATCATCATCTTACAGTTTATGGAACTATGTTCTTGACTTTCATGTATATTGCAACAATAACATAACTAGTTACTTTCACAGGAGAAACTGGACTTGTGGAAAAAATCACCCAAACCAAGAGAATGAAAGTTATTTTTAAACTATTTTGCTACATTTTGCTTGAACTTTCTGAACTACTTGGGGGAACTATTCCAGGAGACTGCTGAGTGGCCCTTTTTCACAAAAAACTTTTTCTGATATCTTGCTTATATTAGTACTGAACTAAAAAGTAAAGAAAGTTAGCAGATATTTTAATCTAAGTGAATAGTGATTTTTGAGGACAAAAGGTAGAGGATAAGATGACCTATTTTCATACATACATATGATATGTTTCTCTACATGTGAATAACTACCATCATTTTAGTAGAAAAAGTATATATATTTAATAACACTGAATTAATATGTTAGCAGCATTATTTTACTTTAAGTCTTACAATATTTGGTGGGTTTGCTTTCTGTCTTAAATTTCAGAGATATTTCCCTTTACAACAGACATTTTATATAACATGGCCTTTAAATTCTAGTAAATGCTTAAATAAAGGTGAATTCTCCTCTCTAGTCAGGGAATGCTGCCTGGATACCACAACTTGATCATGTTGACAGTCCCCCTTCCCTGTAATATTAACCTTTAGGTCTATGAAACTGTAGTCCTATTTGGTGAGATGTCATCTACTGTATAAATCACATATCATGACTGGCAAGGAACAAAACTGTAACTCAGAGCCCTTGATTCTTGGTTGAGGAGACCAGAAAAGAATTTTAACAATTCAGTTGAAAACACAGACCAGCCTAAATTTGAGGGCTGGTGGGGGAATAAAGTTGTTTTAGGTTTTCAAACATGCAATGAGCATCTAAGAATAGAAGCAGGTAACTTGTAAAACCACTTCTGCTGTCACACTTCCATGCTTGTATAAGAAGCAGCTATAGTTTGATACTGTGCCAATATTTTAACTTCTAAAAATCCCCCAATATTAGTATTATAGGTTGCAGTATTAGTATTAAATTATTTAGAGCAACAACTGCAGAGTCAGTCAACATCTGTTTCAGGAAGCTAAAATACTTACAACTCAAAACAAGAAGTGAAGGAAAGTACATACTACCAAACCTAAACTGGGCCTGTGTCACATGCAGATCTGCAAAGCTGCTTTCAGTTGGGGAAGGTGTCTTTTAGGAAAAAGAAATTTTCCCTCAAGAAGAAAAAGGCAAATAGCTCTGCAAAACACAATGATTCAAGCATTCAAATTAACAATAAAATAAAAATCTTACAATTCTCTACCTTAGCTCATTGAAGAAAAGTGACAGTGGTGGTGGTTTCTTAATGGCAAACAACAGCAAACTAAAAAGGTAGTGTCATGACAACTCTCCAGAAAGTCTTGTTAAGTAGTGTGTACTGCAGGACTGTGTAACAAATTTGTGTAATTCATGTACATTAAGAACACAATTACTAAATCTGCAGTTTACTCCTAGAATCCTTTGTCACAATAAACTCAGTTCCCTAGCAGAATCAGAAATAATGAAAGAAGTTACAGACACATATTCTTTCTAATCTATCAATCAATTAAACTGCTGTGTATAAATGTTGCCAACTTACCTCTTAATCATCACCTACAGAAAATAAACATCAGTACCAACAGGAAGAAAACCTCATGCTGTCTTCAAACAATCTGTTCCCTAATCGCCTATGTTTACAACTTAACATAACTTCTCCCCTGTATTTTCATACAATGCTCAGATATTTGTCATAACAGTAGTTTTGCAGAATTCACTATTGAAATCTTCCGCAATTGTATTGACAGTTTACCTTCCACTTTACTCAAATAATACAACCCGTTTTATTTTTCTAACTAATACAGACACAGACAAATCTAACACTCAAAAATAAACTTACTGTGTGGCTTTAACAATGTCCCAAGTGCTGTAATCATCAATGTGACTTTTCCGTCCAAGAGATTCACTGTATCCATGGTTGTAATGGCTTTGAGGTTTTATTTCCTAAAAAAGACAAACTTGCTTTTAGAACACCCAAATCAAAAAGTTTCTCAGAAATAAAAATTTTATAAGCAAAACTAAAGCTACTTAAATGTGAGGGAGGTACACATTTCTGCATTTTGGAAAGCAGGCCACCATATTCCCCAGTACAGAATTCAAACACTTTACAGAAAACATGACTTATAATTGCACAGTTCTGCCAAATCCCAGACTAGAGTAATTTTACAGAATGTTAACAAAATGTAACAGCAATTTGCTTTAGTTGTTTTTGGGTTTGTTTTGTTGGGGTTTTTTTGTTTTGATTTATTTTGCTTTTATAAATGAAACTTAGCTAAAAAAGCTATTTGCTGTGAACTGACAAAGTCTCACTCTGTTACTACAAATAAATGTTCTATTTCAAATAGCATAGTCAAATACCTTCCAGAAAACAAATAACTGGGAATGATTAATACCACTGACTAAAACCTACTGACACTTTACTGATTCTTCAACTCCAGTCCAAGCTTCAGAGGTTATCTGTGTATGTTCAACCTATCAGCCTCAGAAATAAATGGAATGACCATGAGATGTTCTTCACGTACAGCTCCCTGACTTAATTTTGTTGAACAGCAACACTTCTAGGCTCAATGTTTCTCTGGATATATTCAAACATTGTACTGACAGATAACTAGGCCAGCAACACATCATTTTTCTTTACAAACTTCCTGCACGTCCTGCATGGACGGTTTTCTATTTGTTACACATACACAGGGCCAATCAGCTATAGTATCAGCCATACAATTCAGGACAGCTACATAAGGTGTGAAAAAACCAAAAAAGTAGCAAGTTCTCTGAAAGTTCTAAAAAAAGCATTTCAATTGATTTCATTAAAATGCATTATTTACTTTCAGTCAGTTTTCCCCAGTATATACTCACATGTGCTTAATTTTTTTCTTTAATCTAAACTTGGAAACACTTTTAAACATCTTAGGAATGGTATTTAATTAAAGGATTCCAACTTCCAGTTAGTTACTGAAATGAGTGATCACCTGTTCACTATTATGCTAGACACATTTCTTTTTTTTCCAAAATAAATTAGTTAAGACAATGACCATGTAGGGCACCTAACCTTAACAAGGATTCACAGCCACAAATCCCCAGCACCACTTTTCCCAAGAGGTAAATGTTGCCCTGATAGCTTAAGTGACTAAGAGATATATTAAGGCTAGGGAGACTTCTATTGCCAACATGAGCAGGCCTCCCCATTCCTCACATTCCCTCAGTTATATGCTATAATTTCTGCAAAAGGACCTGTTGGTCACACTGAGAAGTAACTTCCTATTATGCCCAGTTGTGGCTCATCAACCAAAGTGTTTTGTTACTTCCTGGGACAACATTAACCAGCTCTCTGTTGACTGGATGGGAGTTTAACGGCCCTCCAACTCTCTTAATCCAGACTGCTACTCATCTTGGCTGTAAAAATGCAATGCCTTCCTGGTAACTGGATGCTGGCAATCCACTCTGTTCTTACAAATTTCTATCATTAAAATTATTTTAAATAAGTGTTTCTACGCTGTATGTGTCTTTCAGAGAAAAAAAAAAAAAAGAAAAGAGAAGAAAAAAAGGGAAGACTTAAGACCGGAAACCACATTTTAAATACTTCATACTTCCAGATTTCAATATACTGAAGTACCACTTAAGCAGAAGTCTGAAAGCTTTGGATACCAGTTACAACCTCAGAGTAAACTATCAGGAAGTTAGTCTACTTGGAAATCTGAAAATTCCCAGTGTTAATTTAAAAATTTAATAACTTCAGTAGAGCACATTTCTGTTCATTACACACAATATACCTATTTCAGACAGGAGGGAAAAAAAAATCTAAGGCAAATTCTAATCCATTAAGTACATTTTGCAGTACTAAATTAATATAATAATTTATATAGTTAGACAAATTATGACATTTTATACACTAAAAAATCTTTCAAGAAACTCAGGCATTTAGAGCTTTAAAACTAGAACAGAGTAACACTGACAACTAGTGCAGCAAAAGTCTTCATTTTGAAAATAGATTTATTCTTATACATGACTTTTCTTCAGAAAAACAAATTTTTCCATTTCACACAATACCTAAATGATCATCAGATTATATATTCCCTTGACCACAGTGTTATTCTGTGTCATTTAATTTTTCTTTCCAAGCCTGAAAAACTAATGAACCAGTTAAGCATTGCCAGCCCAGCAGGAAGGTTGCTCTGTTGCCATCTCTACAGAAGAGACAACCTAAAAATGTAACAGTGCATTTGCTGTCATCCAGTTGTCTCCTACAATTCAGAAACACACAGCTTCACTTTGTATTTGAAGAAGACAACAGCTTAACCAAACCTTTTTTTCCCCAGTTATTAGAAAAGTCAGAGTGTTATTTGGAGTAAAAGATGCTGGAAAAGACACCAGAGATCACTGCAATTTAAAAAAAAAAAAAGTAAAGTAAAGTATAAGAGAAGGCTAAATTGATTATTTTGTCCCACATGACTTTTTTTCTTCAAAAGCAGGATTTATACTATCTCTATTAACCCATTATTACACCACACAACTGCAGCACAATTTTACATATCCAGTTGTAATACTCAGACCATGAAAAGCTAAAGGATAAGTAGGCAGAGGCCAGAACAAACAAAAAATTCATTGTCCTGGAGCATCTTGATGAGGAGAAAGTAGTTTGATGTATTTCTTAGCCTTCCACAGCTTCTGCAGGGGAAAAAGAGTCCCTTCTAATCTAACAATTATTAAAAGCAAACTGAGAAACTTGGGCTATTTTTCAGTCAAGTATTACTGTACCAGAGAACACTATTTTTCTTAAACTGCATTTTCCTGACCACTTCAAGCATGCAAATCAGGTTTCTGCTCCCTTGAGCCTGCACTAGCCAGTCAAGAGAACATTTCCAAGCAGTGAAAATTTATGTCCTAAATTAAGCCTAGAGCAATCATGAAATCACAGTCTTATGATACTAATGTTTTCATAAAAAGGTTCATGGGAATACAACAAAACCCTACATAGTAACTATTAACCACGTAAATTCAAAAAAGTCAGATGACATTCCTTAGCTACTCCTACAGCATAGGTACTACTTTTCTAATAACCTAAAACTAATGACAGTACCCTTACCTTGAAAAAACATATAATCTTTAATTTCCTTTTGTACTGATAGTGTCTCTGAAATACACTTTTTAACAAAATTTGCAAGTTTCAGTACACATTAATGCAAAACAGCTGAAGCGGTAAAAGAGTTGGATTTGAGGCGATAGCAGGTGATGCATGACATAACATGAGTAAGCAAAAAGCAGTTCTCCCTCTTTTCCCCCTGACATACACGAGCAGCTACAAGCCATTTGTTTAAAACAAAGACTCACAACAAATAAAGTGAACCCTAAGTTTCGTGATTAACTAGAACAGTTGAGTTCATATTTTAATTTAAGAATAGTTGAAACAATGCCTAAAATCCTGAAATATGAACATCACATCCTCCAACATCATACCACAGTGTCTTCTATACCACAGTGTGAACTGTGGAAAAAAGGGTGACTTCAAACGTGCCTGAAAAGAAAACGCAAACACCGCTCATTTTGGAAGTAAATATTTTAGAACAAATTACAGGAAAGCATATAAAATCTGAATTCTCACCCAATACAGTCAGTTCTCTGGAGCTGGGACACAGATTCCCAATCTTAGATTCAAAATTTATCACTCCATATTACCTATGACACTTGGGAGTCGCACGTTGGCTCACAGCAGCATGCTGGCTACTGTCAGTGTCATTGTACTGGGTTTAACTCTTACGTGGCACTGTAAGTGCCTGGTCTATAACTGTCATCTGCAGAGTAACTTCTAGGTTCTTAAGTCAAAAAGCTGCCAGGAGTTAAAACAAAAGAGAACCTAGATTTTGTGAATCACAGCAATGGTTGATTCACCTGGTGACAGGTTATTTGGACCAAGTCAGTGAAAATAATGCTGTTACACACCACACTTGGCTGACAAGGCAAAAATGAAAGAAGCAGGGCAGCAGCTAGGAACTGAAAAAAAATTTTTCAGGGTTCTGAAAATCCTGGGCATGACTAAGGCACAATACTATAAATGCAGAAGAGTAGTTTCTCCTAGTTTTCTTCCTGGTCTAGAAAGAAGGATTCAGAAAGAAATAATCAAAGACTAACATTAAGAGAACATAATAGAGGCCCATTTTAACTGGGCGAGTTCCCAGTAACAGGAAATCAACTGATAGCCTCAAGTAGGAGATCATTAAAAGACCTACAACAAGTGAATGCAAACCAGGTTATCTGCTCAAGGTGTTATCTCTGTGTCTACCAAACACAGCTTGCAAATTCTCTCCTTGAACCTTGAGCTTTAGATTTTGCAGTCCAGGTCAGTCTTAGGCAATTCTGAGAATAATTTGGTTATTTATGTCTCTGTTTAGAAAGCCCACTAGTTTGATTAAATATCAACTTGGTAGGAAACTAAAACTATTGCATTCAACACTTAAATGTCATAACTTGTGATATCCTAATAGTCAGCCAACACAATTCAACTTATAGCCACCTTTGCTTTTTCAATGGCTATATATACCCACCAAAGGAAAAAATTGAAATAATCAGACTTCAAATTACTTCAGCCAAACTTTACAACCTTATGCCTCACATGTATATGATCCTATTAATTAAGTCACTTCCAACTGAAGTGCAAAGCTCTTAGCACTGAAACCCAAAAGCACATTCTTAAAACTCACAAAAAGTTCAAACTATGACCTTTTAACAGAAAGAAAAAAAAATCCTATTATTGAAAACTATAATTTCTAAAACTACACTAAAGACAAATAAATGTTTTCTGAAGCATCTGTTGTTCAAATAAGAAAAGAATAAATGTAAACTCTTCTTTGTATCTGCCCAGCCAGTGGTCAAGTTCTGCCATGTGTTTCTCCAGTTATTTGAAAAGAATCAGAAAAGCAGAATATCATGATTGTTTAACTTGACTACACTATATTTTTGCAAACTTAATCAGAAAGATCTTCAAATGCCATTATGGAAAGTAATGAATTTGTCAAGGATAGTATATTTAAACTATTAAGATAGCAAGAGGGACTCAGTAGTAAGACAACCCAACATCTAAAAGTGAAAAAGCTAAGCCTAAATATGGAAAGATGTCAACTCAGTTACTTAATACAACTTGTAGACACCAGAATTCCTCATAAGTCTATAGATGCTTAAAACTATTTACCCATTATCGACCATGTAAAAGACATGGCTTAGAACAAACCACACCAAAATTTAAGAACTAGCAAACATTTAACCTTTCTAACACGTTCTTTGGCAAGCTTTCTATTTTCAAATGTTTAACATAGGAATTTAAAAGACCATAATTTAAAAAGCTGGGGATATTAAACACAATTATTTTTTTATAGACATTACTACCAAATATAGTCGTTTCAATGCAGGCACAACCATCAGCTGGCTGCCCTAACCTACCAGGGCACGTCTGTGAGTGGGCAGCAGGTTGCCTGAACAAGCTGCCTGTTCCCAGGCATCACACAGCCTGTTCAGCCCCAGCAGCACCAGCTGAGGTGGTGCTACACCAAGGGGGAATTTGCCCAGTATTAGTCACTCTGAATCAGCAGCTAAGCTAGAAAGAAACCACAAGTATGACATTCAGACAGCATCTCTGCTTCGGGTTTAACAGAAAATTAAAACAGACAAAATAGAGATTACTTCCTCCAACCTGCTGCACAGAAGAGAAAGCTCAACTTTACCCTACAATAATCTAGGTTACTTGTCCCCCACTATTAAAGGAACAGAAGTAAGCAATAAAAAGTGAAAAGTAATGATTCTAGGTGAGAACTTAAATGCCTAAAAGAATGAACCTCCTCTAAGTTCATACGCTCTCACACAAATTTTATGAAAATACTTAAAATTCTTGAAACTACTCTAACTTTCTTTAAACATATGATATGACAGATTGATAATAAAGTAACAACATAACATTTTGAGCCTAGGATATAAACCACATTTACAAATGGCTTCAACAACATTCTTAAGTGTTAAAGTATTTTTCCTTTTATGATGAAAATATTTATTTCAGGAAAATTTAATTTTTCAATGATGATCCCCTGTTAAAAAACACTGCCAGCTAATTAAAAGATGAAAAACTAATTGAAACCTGAGCACATTTGTTCTTCACTATTTTGCTCTTTAGTGACAATGGCTCTTCCCCAGCTGAAAGTCAGGAAAACTAAGCAGAAGGTGGTAAAGCAGAGCCTGATTTCACTGATTTACAATAAGCAGGTAGCAAGCACTAAATCTGCACTTGTTTTATTCTGTTTCAAGGAGCCATTTCCAAACATGACTTGAGCCAGATTAGCAGTTCACCATTACTAGAAGAGAAAGGTCATTTCTCTGCCCACTGTCCCCCACTGCTCTTGGCTCCACGCTCCTGCTGCCTGACTCAAGCCAGCTCTGGTATGCAGAGCTGTGGCCACACTGCGCCCACTCAATTCAAGCGAGGGAAGGGGGCAGAGGCATCAACAACAGAAAAAACTGAATCTTTTACTAGGGCAGCAAGTTGAATCTGTTTCTCATATGAAAACACAGGCTCCAGAGTCACTAACAGAGGGAAAGCAAATAAACAGAAGGTAGCAGGAACATTTTGGCACCCGTTAGTTGTTAATTTGACTAAGTAATCATGGAACAACACACTCCAGCTTTTAAATATTCAAGAAAGTCAGGCTGACAGCTTGAAGAAAATTATTCTACTTAGAAATTGCTAGAGTTGGTTAGCTTAGCAGTCTGCAAGAAAGGCAAATTTTGCTTATTTGTAAGAATCAAATTTGGTTCCCCAATTACTACCAAGGGTCACTTCCTCTAGATGAGCTTCCCACTTCAGTGACTATCGTTTGACAGTGTCCTAATCACTCTTACGCATCTGTGACTAGTTTGTCATCACTCATTAGTCACAAAATGTGCAGACTGCTTGCACAGACGCACAAGTAATGCAGTGTAGAAAAAAAAACCTCAAAAGAGTGAGAATAACGCTTTAAACAAAAGAAAAGGTGTTTTGGAAAAAAGAGCACAGAACAAAAGGGAACCTCCTCTGCAAAAATAAGATTGGGAAAGAAAATAAAGCAAAATAGTGCAGGGGAGAGAGGAGGAAAAAAAAAAAGTGTTAATTTTTGCAAGCTGTGCTAATACCAGCGTTCCCAATCAATCCTCATAACCAAATGCACAAGTAAAGTTATGCTCATTTCCCCATAATACTCAAAACTTGTAATCTCTTCTAATAAAAAAAGCCTAAATGAAATAAGCTTAAGGAAAAATTCCTGAGAATAGCATTCTCAGGAAAAAATAAGAAGTTACGCATTAAATAAGACGAGCAAGACTGAATTATTCTGAGAGAGCAATTTCATAATTCACAATTATATATAGCAGGAGGATATGAATAGGTCAATATGCCTGCTTGGACATAAGGAAGGGAGGAAAAAACTGCTGCTTACAGCTGCCACACATGGCTCTGGTAGCATTAACAGATGGCTAGGACTGCTTTTCCTTTAACGTTATGCAATATCGCTGCAAGGAAGCGATACCATGATCAAAATCAGACACTCAAATGCTGAATGGTGACCAAGATAATTGAGGCTTAAAGAGAAAATACTAACAAGTTTTAAAATAAAAACTTAGCAATAATAGCATTACCTTCCATAAAATATTGCATACTAGTGCTTTTGTTTCTTAATAAAAACAAAGTAATTTCTTTTTCAATTAATGACTACACTATTTTCATATCTGGCTGCGGTCAAAAGAATCATAACAAAATTGGAAGTGACCGCAACTATTTCAAAGAAGCTAAATAACATAATAATCCTCATATATGTATGTTACATTTAGCAGGGACTGAAGATTAGTACTGAAGAACTCCTTCACCCATATTTGAGTGTTCAATTTCCCTGTTCTTCATTTACTACAATACAGTATTTTTTAGTTTGCTCTTCCCATTTTCCTCCTACTTCTAAAAAGGTGCAAGAATCTACACACATAAATCTGTATGTAATTATTTACAGATTATAAACATACACATTCATTTATATACACAAAAAGACTAGTCATTCATGACCTAGCATTAATAAAAAAATGCTCGCAAAATAGATGCAAGCAAATCAATCACAAAAAAATAATATTGTTGGTATTTTAACACTCTTAATGATAAATCATCTTCTGAAGTTTATGATCACTTTCCTCTTCCCACTCCTTCACCTAATCTGCAACACAGAAAGTCACAGAAGCAGAGGCTAAAATGATCATGTCTTAATTTTAGAGAGAATCACATTTAATTCTATATAGGCATAAGGAAAATAGCTTTTCCTTCTATGGAAACTGGTTTCTCTCTACTGCTGTAACAGCTAACCTGACTAGCTGTTGACTGTCAAGTGGGAGCAGTCTGATCCTTCTCATATTCATAAGAGGTTCTAGCCAAAAAAAGAATTCTGTAGGGCTATGTAGGTTCATCATTTTGAGAAGCCAGAGTGTTTAGCAGCTCTGAGTTGTTAAGATTGTCTGAACTGGGATGATTCATATACACCTTCAGTTTAGCTGATAAATGCTAGAGAACTTTCGCCTAAACTGCATTACATTCTCCACAGAAAAAAAGAAAAAAAAAAGGTGTGCAATACTGCTTTTTCTTTTTAATGCTCAAGTGATCCATTAAAAAAAAAAAACACCCTAGTGTTTGGCTTGCAAAACACTTTGACCCTTACCATTTCCACTAGGATTCTCCCTGCTCCCTATTGCAGCATTAAATTACACAAAATGGGTGTGACATGACAAAACAAACTTCAATTCAATGTTAATTCTGTCACTGTCTTCCATTACTTTTGACATTTTACCACCTCTTGTGAAGTCTGTTTGGTTTATCTCCCAAAGTTTCGGTCCATTTGCATGGTTTCTTGACATGCCACAAGAAAAGATGCATTTATGAAAATCCCTGGAGAAGCTAATTATAGAATACACAAACAGTGGAAAAAATCTGTACCTAATACTCTTGGGTTTTTTTGAAAGCAAGCGACAGTTTAAGCTGACAATGCTTTCTTTAAAAGGCAGCAAAATAGTTTGAGAAAAGCTCCATCTCAAACACCATAAGGTGATTCCTTTTGGTGACACAGAGTTCCACCCACAAGCAAGTGAGCCACCACACAGAGAGCATAATCCTGCACGCTCCCCAAGCAGATCTAATTTTTTACATAACGAGTTAGAGATGCTCAACTACAGCCCTTAATCCAACCACTCTCCGCAGAGGTCAAAGTTCATGTGATTTAAAGCACAGCTGGTAATGAGGAAATTTGTTTCTTAAAAACAACTATCCACAACCAATCAACTGCTTTCTAGTTATTTCCTTACAGATGCTCCTAAACTGAACAGTTATACTTCAGGAAGCAATAGCTTCACAAATAAGCTTTTCAGAAGGCCTTGTATTTGCATATATAGCACCACCACCAAGTGCTATTTAAAACAGCTGTGTTTACTAGCAATTTTAAAGGCTAAAAAAAATTAGAAGTTTAAAATACTATGGTTTAAAGCTCACTTGTAAGCTTTTGTTTAGTCAGCCACTTACATTAACACATACATACATGTTTTTGGCTCTCTTTTAAAGGAGTGTTGCACTGTGTTCTCAGCAGAACACAATTCTTTCAGCAGAAAGGAAACCTTTTCCAAGTGAAAATTTCCAAATGAAATTCTAAGTGATTTACACAGGTTTAGGTCTCACAGTATGAGCTTGCAGATCCCTCAACATAAAAAAAACCCCAAAACATAAAAATCCCTGAAAGACCTAGCAATAGTAGTCAGTCATGAGATTTAAGAGGGAAATATGCAATTGGTTTTACATTAAAGTGCTGAAACTCAAAAATGCACCCAAGTTTGTATCCAGCTGATACTCAGCTACTTGGAGAAAAAAATAGTTCTCTTTTTAAAATTCACAGAAAAGGATATTCTTAAATTTTTTTTTCAAAGATCAAAGATCAAGATTTTTCATTCAATTTTCAAACCTGCTAACCTCAAGCCAGTATAAAGATTAAATCAAGAATTAGAGCACTGGCAAGTGAACATTACAGAATGAACAGTCAGCCTAAGTACAGATGCTCTTTTCTCCTTGGCAAAAACAGAAAAAAAGTTAGTACAAGTGATGTTCAACACTTACAAAAAAATTTCAATTCACCATTCCCATCACAACTTTGAAGCAGGAAATGAAGCTTCCCATTAACAGTCTTAGCTAAGTTAACTCCCATTCTCACAATAAACACCAAAAGGTGTGTATCATCACAGTAATCTTCAACTTTCTGCAGCAAATGAGACAGCAAAGTAATTCCACAGTCTCACAGTTAAGAACAGTCTTATTCTATCCAACTCATCTTCCAAACCAGTCCTGTCACCTCACCATCTACCTTCTGTTACTACTGTAGTGCACTTGATCCTACCATGAGTAGTTCTAGTGAACTGGCAAAAAGTTATTCACAGAAGTTTTTTTATTGGAGGCATTTACTACCGATTTACTTCCCTGAACTGGCTCATACTGCAACCAGACAAGCATCACTGGCAGATGAGTGCAGCTGGAAGAGTTTAAAGGTAGGTTTCACAAGCAGCTTAAAAGAGGCTAAAACTGGCCTGCCATCAGGCAGTGGTCACACTCATGGTCCCAGCTGTACCTTCTCCATTAATTCTTACTAATTCTCACAGCAGCACAGTAATGGTTTCAGTTCGATCAGGTCACAGACTCACAAAGCAAGTTCCTCCCCAGTTCATCTACCAATTGCCACACAACTGCAAGAGCTCACCCCAGGAAGGGGAAGGGCCCGTGTCTGGGTTCCACCATGGCTTTAGACCATCTTAAGCTCAGTTGTAAAACTCACATCCTTCAGAGGCAGGAATACAAATGTTTTCAAAGCACTGCCATGCCCTCTCTCTTGCTACTGTGCTTCCTCCTTCTTAGTCATTGTCCCCCAACCTCGAGGAGCTTTCCAAGCTCTGACCACAGCATTCCCACTACCATCCATTTTTGGTACCTTTCCCCCTTACAGGGACAATCAAGAAAACACTTCTACAATCCTCAGAGCATCCTACGTGTGTAGGAAGAAATTACTAGATTTCAAAATTGCACAAGACAAATTGTCAAATGTTACACCACCTACTGCGCATGACAGGCCCAAGGCTTCAATTCAGCCATGCTCCCTCTGACTTGAGAAAAAGCTTTCTACTTTGTGCTACAGTGTCATTTGAAACAGAGCCTAGCATTTCTCTCAACTACAAAAATGCCATGAAGGTCGCATCTGTATCTCATACTGTCTTTGAAAAGCCACAGAAAACAGTGTGCATGCTGAAATACCAATTACTTAGGCTGCTCCTACCTAAGCATGTCCCTACCAATGGCAATACTGTTCAGCTTCAAGCAAACAACAAACAAACATTTTCCTCCTTAATTCAGTAAATCCTCTTCCACATTTGTTACTTTCCTGAGCAAACAGGAAAATATAGTGAAATAAATGCTGTTGAAAGACTAATCTTCTGTGAAATCTAAAAGGAACAAAGTATTTTCTTAACAAGTCAAGGCAAATTGAATCAACAGAAATTTGGGTCAAAACAGACATTTATCACTGATGCTTTAAGAAGGGCTGTCTGAGAAAGTTCCAAATCAATTACTGCCCAAATCACAAGAAAACAGGTAGAAATTAAACTGTAAATAATTGAGATCTATTTTAAGTGTTTTACTAGATGCCCAAGAAGCCACAATTTTATCACTGAGAAAAATCCCACAGTGCTGAAAAAATGCACAGTTTACAAGGAAAATGAGAACAACTGTAAAAAAAAAATAATCTTGTAAAAATGGCAAGAGAAGCATTGACAATGACCATAACAAATTAGGAAAATTCCAAAAACTGAAATGCTAGCAAAGGAATACAATACATTCCTCTCCCTAGAAAGGCAAACACTATCCTAGCAACAAAATAAATTAACAAAAGTTGTGAAGATTACAAAATAAGAATGATAGCACTGTAATAAAAACACAAACCCACAAATTTGGAAATGTTCAACAAGTGCAGAACAAAAACTGTCTAGTCAGAAAATTTAAATCATATCCTGCTGCCACAAGAAAGTGCTTTTAACAGTACAACAAATACTAAACCTCTCTAAAATATAGGTGTTTTGGGTCAACCATGTAGTCCAAAATATGTAAATATTTGAATGAATTGAATATGTGAATGAATGGCGTTTCATTAAGCCAGAAGAAACTGCAGTGACGTGGATAAAAGATGACATGAGTTATAAATGGTTACCATTTTAAGCTATTGCTGGCTTTTCTAGGTTTTGATATAGAACTGACAAAACCCCAAATTCTAGTAAAGCAGTAGACTAGCAAAGACTGATACTGTGGCTTCACAGGAAATTAAAACTGGCACTTTCAGTTCATAAAGCAGTAGTCATGGTCAAATACAGTTAATGTCCGAAGTGTTTGATTTAGTATTGTCTGATATTTTAATCAAGAAATTAGAATATAAAGAAAGCTAACTGGTCTGTCTCATGTATTAAAAAACCAGAGGTTAACAAGCTTGATGCTTATTATTTGTTTCTTACTGTTATACATACTGTCCTAGTTAAGGACTACGCTGGTCAAAAAAACACCCCTCTTGATCTTTGTAATAGTTCCCATCTTTAAAACCTCAGAGAAGTGTTAATATGAAAACACTACTGAGAGGACAGCAAGCAATCTTCAGAACCTGTACCTTGACCCCAGCCTGTTTCACCACTGCCTGCAACCTGGAAGTAAAGAACACTAAGTTATACAGCCGGGGCAGGGGCGAGCGGGGGTGTTGGAGGCGGAAGGGTGAGGCTCCAAGCGGGTACAGAGACAAAGGGGCAATAAGTAATATTTGGTTTCTGATACAAAGTCCTGTATCAGTGTTCTGATACAACTTGGGGAAGGTTGCAACATGTTTTTCAAACATCAACAAGACAAAGTCCTATATAAAAATGAAGGTCAAGCCTAGAAATTATCTCAAAAGGATGGAAAAGACTTTGAGGTGGGTCATTATCTGGGCACAAGCACAAGCCCAATACAAACCGATGTATGGGGAATCACAGAATAGCCTGGAAATGACTGGAAGGGACTTTGAAGTTCCAACCTCCCTGATGTGGGCAGGGGCACCTTTTACAAGACCAAGTTGCTCAGAGCTCCATCCAGTCTGGCCTTGAAACACTTCCAGGGATGGGGCATCCAGAGGGTGCTTTACTACAGCAACTGTGTGAGTGCTACAACAGCACTCTGCTGTCAGGTTCAGTCCTGCAAGAGCTACTGCACAGAGAGCAAAGCCATGAAAACACTGAAAGAATGAAAGAACAGGAGAGACTCAAAAGGATCAGAAGGACTTCAGACTGTCACAGCAGTGTAAGGATCTGATAATCATCAGCATATTAAATAAATAGACAGACATATATTTGGATAGCTATCTCTCAAGATGTAGTGAAATAAACAAATTAAATTCAGACTAGAAACAGGTTTAAATCTTAAACAGAGTAATTAAATTTGGGGGAAACTCTCCCAGCTATACAATATGATTTATTACTGTAAGATTTTGTTTATTTTCTTTACTTTTAAGTAGCATTCTGGCAATAAAACATTAAAAAAATACCTTAGTGCCTGTAATATAAGGTTGGATTAGATCTGCAGTCCTCTCTGGCCTCAAACTCTGAAGCTACCCATGCTACATAAAGCAAGGATCAATCTTCAATATTAAGCATGCTAATTTGTCTGAGACTTCACATTTCCATTCTCCTTTTTAAATAATATAATAAATGATACCAATCTTTGAATGAGCTCACAAATGTAAGACTAGTCCCTGGAGTGATCCTGACTAAACAACACAGTAAGTCCTGTCACTAGGGCAACTAAGAACAATCTTCACCCCAGTACAGCCCTGAAAAAAACCACAGAACCCCACAGGAAACA
Organism: Scytalopus superciliaris; assembly: GCA_013400415.1. Taxonomy (NCBI): domain Eukaryota; kingdom Metazoa; phylum Chordata; class Aves; order Passeriformes; family Rhinocryptidae; genus Scytalopus; species Scytalopus superciliaris. The sequence goes on along the minus strand of VXBX01006243.1, from coordinate 38,303 downwards.
GAGTTGGACTGTAAAGTCAGGGCTTTCACTGACATTTTAAACTGAAAAAAATAGAGCCAAAGCTATCTACAATAGGTTTACCTGCTTTCTTCAAACTGTCAACAAGGAATACAAGGGATACCATGCTTCTAGCTTCCTAGGTAGTTACAAATTGAACTACAGGGAGAGGAATGACTAAAAATGAAGGCTTCCAGCTGGAAAAATCCCTGTCAGACAGAGCCCACAACTCTTAAAATTTCCTTCCAACTTCACAGGAAGACTCTTCTCAGCCAAGACGTTTCTAATGCCAAAAGAGATCTGTAATAACCAATAACTTCATTCTTTCTCAAATATCTCCCACACCACCTGATGCTGGTGAATGCACTACCTGGCAGTAACAAAACAGGTCTTTCTCTCCAGTAACAGTTCTTACCACTTAGGAAGAGATGCAGCCCACAAACTCTGAAATACCTTTGGCAGTTCAGCCCATATTAGGCCACACATCTAGAACACTTTCCAAACACAAAGAAGCAATACAAACAAAATTCATTTTCAAAAGACTTCCCCCTTCCTGCCCCTTGAATTTCAGAATAAAACATTCAAACCTATCATCACCTACCACAGAACAAGCCATTCTTGTTTAGAAGACCAAAGGAATTTCAGTTCAGAAGGACCACTGGTCTCTTAAAATAGTTTGGTCAAAGGATAACAAGCACAACCAGCGTAAGTAGAATTCCCCTACTGAGGCCACATTGTATGAAAGGAAGCAGAGCTTGCCATTCTGTCACCAGAAACCTGAACCCTGGGAGAAGGAAATAAGCCAGCAGGGACCACTTAGTCCAGTGTTACTGTGCCATCCTAGGGTGCTAGGCATGTCTCATATTGGAGCTACCACCTCACCCTGCAGGGCAGCCAACACCATGTCCACTTGGAGACCTACACACACAGGGCTCCCTTTGGTCATCCATGCACTTAACAATCCTGCAGAATAATTCATGTATATGAAAGAGGTGGTACATCAGTCACAGAATGAGGGTCACTCCAACACAGTCTACACTCCTCTATATTCACATATTTGAAACACTGCTCAGTTATCCATTTGTGGAATTAAAAAACTTGCATTTGGTCTCCAGAAAGGCATCCAAACTCAAGCTGAAAACATTAAGATATGGATAATCTACCACTGCCTTCATTTCTTTGCTACAATTACTACTCATCTTTAGCATTTATCACTTGTGGCTTTCAGTTTGATCCCACTCAACTTCACTTTCTAGTCACTGGATCCTGTTAAGCATAAACTGAATAAAGCACTTGATCTCAATACAAAAATATTCACGAGGAGAAAAAAAGGATGTTCCTCACTATTTCAAACAATGTGAATGGTGTTTTTGTAAGCATTTTACCACAAGGCATTATTATTCTTAACTCTTCCAGACTCTTCATCACTTAACAATGACTTTTAAAAGACAAAACTTCATCATTAGCATTACCACACACTCAGCCAAAAATCATTTCCTTGTTCCTACATATTTTTAATCAAAGGGTTATACTGGGAACTTCTGCTAAACCGTTTATTCATATTTATATCCCACCAGCTAATAAATTTTGGGATACAATCCCATGGCTATGTTCTTTATCTTCAATGCACTCCTATGAATATAGCTGCACTAAGGTGCACCTTGCTTTACTAGCATAACTCTACATGAATTCTAGATGGTTTTGTACAGTTCTGTCCTCCCTCCTTAGTGCCTGTCTTGTTTGTCTGCAAGTTTTTTTAATAACAATTTTGATATTACTTCCAAATCATTAATGAAAAAATTTGAGTCTAGTAGACGACTTCCTCTAACACTTTTAGGACCAATGACATCCAGGAATAATCCTCTCTAACAACTGTTTCCAAGATGTACCAGTTAGCCAGCAGTTCTCCATGCATTTATCATCTACTATAAGGTCATTCTATAGTGATTACATGAGCAATTGATGTTGTTATACTTCACCACTAAAATGATTTTCATGAGCTTTGTTGTTCCACTAGTACTCTTACAACTGGAAGAAAAAAATGGGATCTACACTCAAAAATTTTGAAAGTAATCCAAATTATTCAATACAGAGTAAGTTAACACAAGACAGTAAGAAGCAAGTCTCATAAGAAAAGGCACAGAAAAAAATAAGTGGGAAAGATACACGACACAGACAACAGTAGCATGAAACATAACAAAACTGGTAGGGATTTTAACAGTCCTATAAAAAGCATCGGTTTTAAATGTATACAAATGTTGGAAGTGACTAAAAGCTCCAACATCACCACTTACATAAGGACATAGTGATATTTTCTTAAAAAGGCAAAATCACCAGGTATTAAGGCCCCTGACCTTCAAAAGTGACTGAACACAGATGCACTGCATTGCTCAGTGGGCAGGTCTGTGACAATAACGCTCTGCTATGGCACAGAACCCTCAAGTTCTTAAAAAGCATTTTAAAAGAGCATTTCTGGAGTGTCTGTTAACAGCCAGTCTGTCTCATCACCAGCACGAAAAACATGCTTCTCTTTTAAAGCTTATCTGCACAAACAGATTTTAAGGAATAAGGGAACACCTACTGAAATCCATGTAAACATTACTCTGTAAATAAGTTCTAGTCAGATACTCAGCATTTCCAGAAAAATCATACAAAACTCCCTCCAAACTAGTCAAACAAGTGATATTTACTGGATATTAAAAGACTCAGGCTGATGTCAAAGGACATTATGTATATTATCTTTCCGATGTTTTGCACACACATTCAACTTTATACAACGAAGTAACAGGATAAAATTCGACCAGATTAACTAGTTAAAACCACCAACTTAAACTGAGATATTTTAGTTTGCTAGATAGCAATTACTCAAAATTAATTCAAAAAATACTAATCTTCAATCCTTAAAACACAATGGTTTTCTGACAGTCTGCGGATGACTTCTATTCCATTTTACAGTTTTAGACTGCCCACGTAAAGTTTCTGCAAGTTGAGAACACTTTCTTTCAAAGAACATCAACATTGCAGTCTACATTGTTACTGAAACCTTGTTTCACTTCGGAAAACCATCAGACACTGCTAATGAGGGTAATTCTCGAGTTAGTCTGAAGAAATATGTAGCAACATTGTATCTAAAATAAATTCCCACTCCCCCCCAACCCAAGACACTTATTTGGGGCTTACTGCTTTGCTACTTTACCTTCAGAGCAGAGGGGTCTATTCTAAAGTCATGAGCACACTTCAGAGAAGTAAAGCGGGTAGGATACACAACCTCATACAGAGGCCCATGGAGCCTCTTCTGTCACCAAATCAACGAAAAGCGTCTTTTCGGATGCTGTTTCAGGAAAAAAGTACCATCTGCTCAGGGAAAACTGGAGCCTGGCATACGCACTTAACTATTCTGTTGGCTGAAAAAATCAATTCTCAGAGTTCTTAATGTATCAGGTGACAACTCCGCGCGTAAGAGCCTTTCTAAACTATTTAAAATACATTTCAAAACAGTCATACTATTCGTCAAGAACGCACGCGTGCCGGTGCTAAAGGCGGCCGGCACAACAGCAGGGTAAAAAAAACCAAAAAGGCACGGAACGACCTCTACCCGTCACCTGTGCCCATTGCCGGCCGGCCCACGCACTGGCGAAGGCAGACGGTGTGCTCTCCAAGCAACCCGCGACACGGGGGTGCGGGGGTGGGCAGGCCCCACCTCGGGCAGGGNCCTTCTCGTACTCCTCCAGCGGCGCCGCCATCTTCCTGCCAGCCCCGCGCCCGCTGCATGCCGGGTACTGCGCGCGCGCCCGCCCGCCGCGCCCCCCCCGCGCCCTCA
>VXBX01006243.1:0-34394 GCA_013400415.1 Scytalopus superciliaris | reverse complement strand
AGAGCGGGGGTGGGGGAGAGAGAGAGTGAGTGTGAGGGAGTGTGTATGTGTGTGGGTACATGTGTGGGTATGTGCGTGTGAGAGCGTGTATGTGCGCGTGTATGTGCGCTTGTGTCTCTGTGTGTCTGTGTGTAGGTATGTCTTATGTGTGCGCGTGTCTCTGTGTGTGCATATATATGTATATGTACGTGCGTGCGTGTGTGTGTATGTATATATATATACACATATATGTGTATGTATATACATCTGTATACGCCCCCACACTGTATATACACGGTATGTGCATGTTTGTTTGTACACGCCCTGTGTTTTTGGAGGTACCAGTGTCAGCGCGCCTGCAATCGACATTCGGCATAGTTTGTGTTTGGGGAGGCACTCAGATTAATTAAGTTCGGCACAAGTTGGAATGTTAGTCCAAGGAGAGTTTCCCTGTGCATTTGATGTAGATTTGGTTCCAGACTAAGCAATGTCCATCCTTTATTCTTTGGGAATTACCTTCACGCCCACTGGGCAGCCAAGAGAGCACGGGGAGAAATCAAGCAGGGTTTAATAAGGTTTTTGCTCTCAGATGCGGGAATGTTTGACAATTCCTAACAGTCCCAAGGATGCCTGGAAGCGATTCCTTCCATTCGTACCCAACTGGGGCACGACTGTACCCAAACTGGTGGTTTCCTACACCCCGACACACACAACACTGTCCAGATGGCCAAGGATGTGCTGCAGATTCAGGGGGCAAATCATAAAATAGATTTGGTTCTGTTTAGCTGGTCATTTCTGTTCTTACAGGCTATATAATGCCAAGATTAGGAACCCTAAAGCTCTTTATTTCAATTTATTTCTTTTTAATAAATTACATTTTAATAACAAATGTTTTGACAATTACAGAATGCTATCACTGGTTTGACTGTTGCTTTATATTGCTATATCTATGGTGTTCCCATTTGCCTTTGTGAGAAAGGGACCTTTAGATAATGCATTTTGTTGTATAATAATACGTTAAGCTCATAAGCCTAAAACCCCACAGTGATAGTCTCTTCATTACTCTTTCCTATCTCATACAAAATGTAACAGAGAAGCACTAATAAAATCTGACTGCAGCATTATTAAAATGTTAAACCATAAATGTCTTTTTTTGCTGTATGTTTAAATTCAAAATTGCCGAGAAGAAGAATGACATAGGATTTAGAAACTGGGGGTGTGAAACAGGTCTCAAAGCACATATTTGAAACCATAAGGACTGAAGTGCTAAAAGAGCAGAACAAGACACAGAGTATACGGGAGAGGATCTTTTTTTAACCATCTATATTGTTAAATGTACTAAGGCTTAGATATAATTTGCAATTTGATTTGCATGAGGAAGAGAATTTTCAACCCCCTGCAAACCCCAGAAATAGAAATCCTATCAATCACGACAGTTCATCACTCCTATTTCTAATAAAAGTAAGGGTGATAAAATAACCAAAGATCTTTATAGTATTTTCACTATGCAGATCAGTTTTCCTTGTAACTCTGAAGAACCTGTGCTTCATCCCATGGTTCTGAACTGCTTTGTAAACACATCCTCTGACATCTGTCTAGGTATTTATAACCTGTTCTTCACCTTTTAAAACTAATTCTGTTCCCAGATACATCTGTACAGAAATTTTTTGCCATTAAAACTGAGGCCTTGTCTGTGTACATACTTCATGTGCAGCCTATTATATTCTTCTTCAGAACCAAGTGTCCCTTTTACCACCAACAGACAGCAGAAATAGAATACAGGAATGTGCTAAGGTGTCTGTACTAGAGGTCTTTGCTCAAAAGCTAGCGGTGGTTCAGAAGTTTAAAAAGTTTTACACACTTCAAGCATTCCCTGTCATCTCCTAATCTGTAACACATTTACATGGAAACATGGTTCTTCACTGTCTTGCATTGCCATTAGAGACAAGTTAACATTGGTGCAGAGAAAGCAAATGGCAGATACAAACCCAACAATCTGCTATGGTAACAAAGTTTGCCGCTATTTTCCACAAATCTAAAAGGCTGTAAGGTTAGATGTTTTTCTGGACTGCCAAAAAATTCACTATATGACCTTGAACAATTATTTTACTCTTCTACGATTTACTTTGCTCATTTGTAAATCAAATACTTTGTCCTCTAATTCAGGGGAGTACTCTGGGAATTTATTATCATTGCAGAACAATTTTATCTCTCTGATTAAAGATGCTTTGTAAATGTCAGGAATTATTGTTGATCAATGGTAGAAAATGCTCCTCTATGTGATTGCACTGAATGGCCCATAACTGATGTGTGAAGAGCTTTCCGTATTGACCAAAGAGGTTTTATCTAATTCTACTCACTAGGCATGCAATAGAGACAGGTCTATAATATTGGTTAAACACCACACACAACAGAAAATTATTTTAGGTTATCACAAAAGGAAAACAATTCACCAGTACCACCAACTCACAGATTTTCTTCCACTTGTTTTGCTTTGCATCAATTGGTGTGAAAAGGGGCACAAGGTCTGGATACCTTTTAATTTTTCAGGTAAGCCTAAAGACAGACAAACTGGGAAGTAAGTAGCATTCTCTATTCTGCAACATGAATTTTATCTCCTTTAACACACCATTAGGAAAAAAGAAAACCTTTGGCAGAGGCAAGACTTATTTATAGAATACACATCTGTACACGTGGTTCAGTATTAGGGATGACTGTGCATCTATTTTAGCTTCTATCTTCCACTAAACTGTGAAATGTGACAGTAAAATAAAAAAGCATTTAGCATACATGGCTTAGTGGTGGTTTTGTATTAAGCTATTACCACTTAAAACAACCAAAAGGGCGACTAAACCATGTTTGCCGTTGCAAGTAAATATAGCAATTAAAGCTAAGTGTTTATTCTCAAAGCAGGCCAAAACTTAAAGTGAAAATGTTGGACTGTCTTGGTAAAAAAATAGGTAATAAGTCAAAAGTACCCTGCCTAACCCTGCAAGAATGAATATCATTAGAAGAGCTGTGTGTGTCTTTCACTTTTCATACACAATTTTGATTAATCCTATACTAATTAATATGTCATGAGGTGGATTTGTCACCACGTTGAGGCTACTCTGAAATTTTCCCTTGCATAGTGATCCAAAAAACTAGCATCGCTATCAAGGGCTAAAATATCTGGGGAAGCCATATCATGTCCCTGCTCTGAGTATGTTTGCAGAGGGGCTATGACTATTGCCTTCATTCTTCTCTATCTACAGTGCATTTTCTAATCACATTACTATTTGAGCCTTGTGTTTTATGTAATGGAAATGAAACCCACCTATCTAAATGTGTATACCGAAATGAACATATAGAATGTGCCATCCTGCTTGGGTTTGTTCAAGTCTATGATTTTTCTCTGTGTTTGCTACTAGATGGAGAGCACCCGCTTCTCACAGTTCAGATTAGTTTGGATGAAAGCCTGTGAGTTTGGGTGACAGCTCCATGGAATTTGTCTTTAAAAATATAATCCAGCTCAAAATGCTCTCAAAGCAAGTGTATTAGGAGAATATTAAATATACGCTGTTGATAACAGGAATCAAATAGTGAAATTGTTCAATACAGTGCCTCCTGTAGCTGCAGACACTGCTTCTGTGATAATATTTCAGAGCTCTGACAGTTGTGTGGATATGAATGAAACATGAGTGACTAAACGTGTTTTTGGTCCCAACTGTCTGCTTCTTCCTGGAAGGCAAAGCCATCAGATCTCTCAGTGGGTCCAATCCTGAGCCACTGCAGGCTTCAGCCCTCTTGTGTGTGGTGACATGAATCTTCAGTGTCCTGGGCTGAAAGCCATGGCAGTTCAGGATTCATGATGCGATCGAGTGTCCTTACTCAGAGGTGGCAGTGTCTGTCAGGCAGCACAGCTGGGGATGGCAGCCACTGGCCGTGTGACCGTGCATGTGCTGCCACATGTCAGTCAGTGCTGCAGTACAAGAGAGCAGTGGGTGATGTGATTTGCCTTGCTATTGAGTGTGGTCAGGCTCTTCTCTGCACTGCCGGTGAAGAGGAACAGTCACCGTGGCTACGTTAGGCAGTTTGTTTCTGAGGACCACAGAAAAGAGTCTGACAGTGCTCTTAAACCAGTTTTATAGCAACGTGTTTCTGAATTCCAGTGGTGGTCACCTTGATTTACTTTGTTGTGAAGCGAGGAAAGTCAGATGCTGTATTTATACCATCCTTTACTATTTGCCAAAAACCACATATCAAATCAGGCACTTCAGATACCATAAAGCAATCCTCCTAAAATAGGGGAGGAATGTTGGAAAAATGCCTTCTGAACTATCATCTGACCTCTGGGTGCTCCCTCAACCATTGCAACCTGTAGCATAAACAGCAAGGACAGGGGTACTAAAAGGGAAAGCCACCTTCTTTCCTACTCCTCCTGAGTAAATCTGTTGGGAGGCAAGCTTCTTTTGATGAGATAGGAAGCCATAATATTGTCTACTGGTCTGCAAATGATAGGTGTTTTGCAGGACTATTAGTATGGAACAGGATGAGCCTGCTCAAGGAAGTCTGCTCTTCTGTTACATAGCCTGTTGCTCCCTTGGAAACACTCCCGAAGGTTGCTAGTCTTAAAAGAGGCCCAATGATGATGTTCGAGAGGAAACATCAGAAAAAACAGTGTATTTGTACTATTTCACTCTCACCTTTCTGGCAGGAACAAACTTTCCATTTGACCCTTGGAAGCTGGAAATGCTGTTGCAGTGGTGAAATTGTCACCCATTTCATTCAAATGGAGCGTTTTCTGCATGTAGTTTCCCACAGTATAATTGGGCACCAAATCGCTATATTAAATTACATGCAGGGAGCTTTCCCCATAAAGTTAGTAAAATATAATGCTGATGAAATAAGCAAGTATAGAAAATTGGGAAAAAATATAAAGGAGGGAAGCTTTTATCAAAAATAATAACAAGGAAAATTAAATATTAAAACCAGAAAGTTTCTGATATTGGAAAGGAGAGGAGAGCAGAGCAGAGCAGAGACTGCAGTTGGAAGGGGCCTACAACAATCATCTAGTCCAACTGACTGATCACTTCAGGGGTGACCATTTGTTTTTCATGGGAGATTGGAGATATTTTATTTCTCTATGGTTGGATTTTTGTGGGTTTGGGGGTTTGTTTGTTTGTTTTGGTAAAAAACAAATAATTGACTAATTGAAGTACTTAAAGCATACCATGAGAGTATTCAAGATTAATTATATTATTGGAATTAAGGACAAACAAAATAAGCCAACAGAACTCATGAAGAATTAATCACCATTGCACACAGGCAAGTACTCTAAGCATGGAGGCCAATATGAATTAGGCTGTGCTTTAATGAGAAAGCGTGGCAGCATCAACAGTTTTCTGACCTTGAACAAGCAAGGATACATAAGAAGCAGAAACCTCTTTTACTGACTCAGTGATATGATGGGGGGGAAATGGTCATAGTTTTAGGGTTGGATTTCCTTTATTAGGTTCATATAATAACCATCAGAATAGTGAAGCCACTAAATGAAGAAATAATCTCCACAATCAGTCTTTAAAATAATAAAGTAACTAAAATATATCAAACATTCAGAAGGCTGAAAAAGGCTAATCTGAACAGCAAATTTAAACATGTATCCCTAATATTCAATAGACAATGCTAAACATCATGCTGCATGATGGTATTTTAATTCTTAAAAAAACCCCAAACTTGGGGTCCAGAAAGTTGTATGTTTAGATGGTGTATTTTGGAATCACTAAAGACATCAAAATGTACAGGAGGTGCATAGCAGGTATAATCAAGTCTAGGAGCTCTAGGAAATGAACCAGTGGCACCGTTTTTGGAATAACTGCAGGAGAACTGAGCTGTCACATTAAAACTGACAGCCTTGTTACACATCTCTAATCTGCTGTGTGAAAATCTGGGTTAGGAGAGGATGGAAATCTACAGATGCACTATTCCAAGTCTGCCTTTCTGAGCTTGCAGATGAAAGTCAAAACCCATGTCTGATCAGAAACATCAAAAAAACATGGGCAATGTAGATAATTCCAAAACAAAGTGGATGAGTTAACCCTCTTTCGTGATACTTTTCTAAAAAAATAAAAATTCTCTAGATGCTGAGACATTTTCAGTGTAATGGCTGTGTTATCTCCCTTCCTATGCTGAGGTAACAGTCAAAATAGCATCCATGATTTCTGAAGCTCGATGGCACACACTTCCCTCAAATTGCTGCAAAGTTTAAGACTCTTTCAGCCCCTGTTCTCAAAAATGTCACCACTTAAGGTGATTTTGCAGCACTCTAACTGCACATCTTGATGGTAATGGGAAGTGGCAACACTTGGGAACTTGCAGGACCTTGCTCACCTTGGACTTCATTTACTGCTGGGGTTTTTAGTGGTCCTAAAAAAAAAAGAAAAAGAGAAAAGGCTCACTTCACTTTAATACAGTGGAACTGCAAGATTTAGCATGCAGAATGGTATTAGATGAGTATATAGCTGGGCTTTAAAACTGTTACAAATGGTCACATATAATATTAACTAAAAGTATAGTATAACAAAAAAAGGTAAGAGTTTGTTATACTATAACTTGCTCCTGCTAATTTATAAGCTATTTCTCTTACGTTTCAGCATTTGCTAGAAGCACGTATATACATATGCTTCCATCAGGTCTTGGAAACAAATGACAAAACATGTCCATAGGGATTGTTACACCATAAAATTGAATTTTAATAGAGCAGGAGAGGGCTGACAGCAAAAATAATCAATTTCATCTGCAAAGTTGCAGGTCGGCGTATTGCAACTGAGAGCATTCTGGCAGTAAAGTAGATGTGACCTCCCCAGTGTAACACTAACCCAGTCCCTGCCTGTCTCAGAGGGAGAAGGGGTAATTCCGTGAAGGTGAAATGAAATGTATTACAGATATAGTAGCCATACGCTTAGTTTCTTAGGAATATCTTCATTTTTCTTGATAGCTCATGTCTGGCGTTCTCAGTTTTTAGCACAGTAATTCTTCCTAGAACCATGCCCCATATCTCCAGGCAAAGGAGCAGAGCTGCTGCCTCCTGGCCAACCATTGGGCTGGGGAGGGGGACAGCTGGGGGCCACTGGGACAGCTTAGGCACAGCACTGGTCACTACCCTGGGGATGGGGACAGATGGGCAGAGCTGTGGGGAGCTGTGGCATCTCTGAAGCAGGGACTGATGGCCCCAGGGGCTGACATGGGGTGGGCAGTGTGGGGGAAGACCCAGGAGTGTGGGGAGGGACAGCCAGAGCTGGTGGGGCCATTGACGCCTCCATGTACTCAGTAGATCTATAAAATCCTCTCTTCTGACTCATGGTTCATTTCCCTCGCAATTTTATGGCAAATATTTTCCTAGCATTCCTGCCCCAAGGTAGTCTACTAGAGCAGATAAAAACATGGATACCCACAAACTAAATGATTACCTACACCTTCTGCAGTCAATTACCTGTCATCACAGGTTTGTTCTGGCACTCATACAATATTAAAACTGAAAAAAAGTGATCCAAACCCAACTACACTGCCTAAAAGCCTTTCTGGACATTACTGTGTCATGGAGGGACAGGCAGTGGTTTGCTGGATGGAGCAGAGCACAGAGAGCCCTGGCACAGGCTGACCTGAGCTCAAGAGCCCTCAGGTGCAGCATGGAGCCACTGTATTTGTTGAGTGGCAGAAGGAGTAACTGAGCAGCACTTCTGTAGATGCCAGAGAGATTATACCTTATACCCTAAGGCTCCCAGATCCAGAATTAGCAGAGCCAGTTCATGTGAACCCATCTTGTGGCTGGGATCATGCAGAGCCAGCTGCACATGTGGTCAGAGATGCACATTAGAACCAAGTTCCAAGGACTTTTGCAATATTGATTTTACAAGAGAGGGACAACAAATCAAAACAAATCATCAGTGTAACGGAGAAAATGAAGAGACCTCAGACAGTGTAATGCAGAGTCACTACACAGAAACACAACTCATAGCAAGCTATGTTGTATAAGCACTGTGCTGTTTGGTTGGAAACTCAGTCAGCCCTTATGGTTTGCCCTTTGCATATGTTCAGCTCCTATCCTAAACCCTGGGTAGGTCCAAATAAAAGGCAGATCAGAAATGCAGCAGAGCCACCTGTAACTATCAGTCTTTTCAAGAAGCAATACAGGAAGACCCACAACACTGGGACTGTGGTCATTCTAAACCTGAAAGCTATCTCTTATCAGGCTTGAGCAGTTCAAAACTATAGCTGTGAGCTCCTTTCTTACCAACACATGGATTTTCCTAGACACAGTCAGCTGCCAGAAATGGAAAGTAGGCAGCTGGTAACCTTTGCAAGAAATTGGGTGCAAAAAAACCCCCCAAACAGTGAATTTGAAACATGAAATATTTTACTCTTGACCATGAATATTTATGTCCTTCTCAAATTTGCTGCCTGGCAAGAATGAAGGTTTTCAGAGTTTTTTTGGTGAGATAGGTGGTTCATGATGGAGCCAGTCCAACTCCTCCTGTGCACCCTAAGTAGAAAACAGCCAGTTCCTCTCTCTGTGGGAAAGACCCTACATTCTGCTTGCAAAAGCTATTGCACTGTTCAGGCATCAACCTAAGAGACACTGTGTTAGGCTGGGAGAGTATGTGAGTGACCCCAACAGAGGCTACTGCCTTTAGCACTCCCCTGGGAAATGATGTAATTTCCCTCCCAACCCTCTGAGAGGCATGGTTAAAAATTACCTTGGCTCCAAAATAATGCAGGTGTTTCTGAAGATAATATATTTATGCAAAAGGATGCTGGCTTGAATTTATGTGCATTTGTTTTGAAGTGGTATTTCAAGTGCTTGTCAAATGCATGGGGAAGAAGGCATTCAGAATTACAGGATCAGTAAATGAAAAAAACTTGGCAGCAATAGCATCAAACTGTGAGACTTTTGCAGACATAAACCCAGGATTTTTTCAGCAAAATCAGTAAAATCATTGTGGTGATTAGCCTTTTAGTGAAAAACCTAATGCTACTGTCTTACATGCTTGAGTAACGACTCACTGGAATTATGTTAAGAAAGTCTATTGTGATAGTCTTGCTATTTTATTTCTCAAAGTGTTGTTGTTTTCCAGGTTTCCCATCTTCTCCTTTGATCCTAAAGTATGTCAGCAGTCTGTAGTCTTGGCAACTTCATAGCAGCCAGCTGGCAGGACATCTCCCAAATACTGAAACTGAGAAGTCTAGCCTGATTCCTTCACATGCTGTCCTTTTAATTCATTAATACATGTATTCCTTAAAGTATCAATTTGAAATATTTCATGTGCAATGCTTCTAAGAAGTCTTATATATCTATGACATGGCTACTGTGATGACTAGAGGAAAGAATGGGATTTAGACTTCATATTAATTGGAAAGCTGATTAATGAATTTGACACCTTTACCTGAAAGTTGGGAATATATTCCTGTGTAGTTTTGCTGTGGAAAATGCAGAGCCCAATGTATAGATATGAAGTATCATGTTCTGAGGACAGCATTAACGTGCTTTTTCAGTGGTGATGTCTACGGGGGTTAAGAGTACCTACAGTGGGTGAAGTTTTTCAGGATAGGAAGAGGACAAGGTGAAAGGCTTGGGCAGAAAGAACAGCCAAAATATGAAAGCTTGCAAAATTATCTGCCACTCTGTAGCCTGTTATTCTGCAGCAAAGAGGCTGTCTAAGAGAGGAGCCCGGCCTCTCTAATGCATTATAACAGAGGAAAAAAAGAGATACATGTTCTGCTTATCTGCCATGAATCAAAAAGAAGGAGGTCAGCAGGAACATGAAATGAATTTTTATGAGAATTTTGAACATCAAAAACTGCTCCCTCTTTCCTGGGTTGTCACTTCAGCTCTTCTTTTTGTATTTATATTTTTCACTTCTAGTGGGAACAATTAAAAAGAAACAATGAGCCTCTGCTGTCCTGACATAAAATGTGCAATAAAATCTAGTCTCTGGAAGAAAAGCCTAGAATCCATGGGGGAGAAAATACATCCTCTTGGCAATTGTTTAGCAATGGCAGAATACTGAAGACTCTCTGTGGATATGAGGCATGAGATTATAGATCTAATAAAAATGTCTGTAAAATAGAAAGTAATTGAGATGTTTTAGAATACATTCAGCTACCATGAACAGACACAATAGGACAAAAAGCTATCAGTCTGCTTGAAAGAACAGAACCAGCAGCCTTGCAGTGTTTCCTTCAAGGACAATAGTGGGTTTGGGGGTTGTTTCTGTACTATACCTTGGAGGAGTTCTCAGCTTTTAAAGCACAATAGTGCCAGAGTGCGTCCTGTCAAACATGAATAATTGAATTTGAACAGAAATGCAAAGACTCTCAAAACACAACTGAAGACTTTGGAAAGTACTCAGAGAAAATATACAGGGTAGGTTTGCTACTCCTGATCTCATTCATATCACTAAACTTGGCCTGTCTCCACTGAGAGCTGTGAAGTTCTGCTGGTACAAAACTTCAGCAAAGACAGCTGTGAATCAGGCCCAGTATTTGCAGGGTCCTCCCTTAGGTGAAAGGATCAGTGGGTATCTTTGCAAGCACTGATGTAGACAGTATGATATCATGAATATCGATGAAATGACTTAAGATTTTCATCAGTCAGTGCTCTGAGATCAGCAACTGCTCTTCCCATTTGCTCTAGTGACACATTGTCACTCTATGATTGTGCTTATTGCATTAGGCACTAATGAACCTCAAGCTCTCTCCAAACCCACAGTGCAGATTGCTGAAGCCTAATGACTTCCCAAATTGTTTGTTCCTTGAAGAGCTCACCTATGGAGTGAAGCCAGGTCCTGCTCTTTGCCAGTAGCCTTGTCTAAAGCTGGCAGCAGTCTCAATAAATAGGTTGAGAAATAAAAAGAGGAACAGAGAAGATGCAAATTAAGGGGTGGGCTACAGGGGGTGGGGGGCACATGAGAAACCAGAAGAAGGTCTTTGAGTAGAAAGGAAAGAATATGAGTCAGTAAGGCTTTGGAGGAAAGAGAAAATGATGGACAAATCATTACAGCAGGCAATAAATGGTAGAGAAAGAAGGGCACTAAAGAAGCCAAAGAAGGGTGGCTGGGAAAAGAATAGGGTGCTTCTTACTCATCATCTCTTGAAAAGAAGTTTTCTTTTTCACTAAGTGTTTGTTAATCATAAAGGAACTGCTTTTTAATTTTTCAGTTGTACTAAATCTTCTATGGGATTTATACTGCCTACAGGCTGGGGTGAGGGAACAAGGCCATAGGGTCTCATGCATCTGATGTGGAATACTAGCCATAATGTTTTGTTTCTCTGTGATTAAGCAGTATTTGACTTTTAGCTTAGCTGACTTCAAAATGTCAAGCATAGCATCAAAGCTTTGTCTTTTTCTAGTGTTTACAAATCCCAGGCACTCAAAAATGGAAAAGAATTTACTTTCTTTCCCTAGGGCTTTGCACAAAAAATCTATTTCCAAAAACAATGCACACAGAATTAGAAAATCAGGCAACAGAACCTCATTTTTAAACAAGCAGATGCTATTAAAACTGAAGGCTATGTGCATAGTGTGCTGTTAGTGCCATTGCCTGAGAAGTGCATGTTTAAGAGCGGGTTTACATTCACAATATACCCCTGGAAAAGAAACACTCCATGCAGACAATTACTCTTATATATATGTCTGCATTTCTTAGTCTCCAACACTATGAGGACAAAATCTATTCATTTAAATTCCTCTTTACTCATGCTGGCTAGTCATTATTTCACCAGGTCTGGGTGATATCCAGTAAGGGGTTCAAGACACTCGAGATGCAGAAAACATCCTGTCCTGTCCAGAAAAAGGCTGTGTGTTTGTCTGATTTGAAAACCCATTGACTATTGATGACTCAGGATCATCAAGAACAGAAATCAATGCAGTATGCCACTAGAAGGCTAATCATCTGGTCCAGCCTTCCAAAGATCTTCAGCAATTTGTTTTCTAGGCTCAGTGGTTCATGCAATTTTGAAGATAAAAATCACGTTACTTTCACTAACATCCTCTTTGCTTGCATTGATTCACTGTTTCTGACCTAATTTAAATGGTTACTGCCTTCAAGTGATTTATATTTGAAACAAAGCCATGTTTCATCTGAAAACATATAGTCACAGACTCCAAGCTAGATGAAGCATTCATCTCCAACACTTTGTGGAAATATTGGCTCCAAAGCTAGTTCAGGAATTTAAAGATATGGGTAAGAACTACCAGAAGAGTAGTTTCCAGGGATAGTATCGTTAGCCATACTCAATTATTTCGGAAATGTTCTGTTTAGACTGTTAGGTAGTCTCATACCAGGTAGAAAAGCATATAGGCAAAAAAAGAACAGAGAAATGAAACAGAAAAGGTGATATATGATACCTGTGAGCTGGCAGGGGATGAGGCAGTGTGTGGGACTGGAAAGGAACCTCTGGGTCATTGAATCCAACTCCCTGCAATCACACTGTCATGGCATTGACATTATGACCAGATGGATCCTCAGAGTATCTGCTCCCCAACCTAAACCTCATACCATAAAGCAGTCTCTGAGACCATGTAACAGTTGCAAGACCATTAGTGCAAAAGGCCAAAAGCCTCAAAAATTATACCATGGCATCACTTTAAAGAAAACATAAGAGAGGCACAGCACTGCCATTAGCTGAAACATCCCTGGAGAATTTCTAGCAGATGGACTCTGCACCATGCCCCATTGGAAATCAAAGGCTGCTCAGCCTCTGCCAATCTGACATGAAGGAAAATTTTCCTTCCTTGTGAAATAAACACCAAAACTGACAGTTAGTTTAGCCCTGGGAATGCGAGCAAGGCGTGGCAGCCAGCAAGCTGAGAGATTTGCCTGACTGTGGTCCTGACCTAGCTCTTGTTGTGCTCAATTTTATAAGATGTCAGAGAAGTGGATCCACAGATCTTTTTCTCTGGCCATTCCTGGTGGTGCAGTTGCCAAATATCCCCTACAATAGAGGGTATCAGGAATAAGGAGTTCAAATTTTGTGACATCTACAAGATAGCGCTTTTCCTCATTTGTTCTGTGCTTTCCTACACGTGGTCAGACCTGAGAGCTGCAGCATCTCCAGAAGCTTGGCAAGAGATTGAGAGATTTGTGCACCAGTCCCCAGATCCTCATTTAGTCACATGATCAAAGCCGTGGCTACTATGCCATCCCTATACCTGACCCAGCACAGAAGGAGCTTACCCACTCCTATATAGAGCCACAGCCTTTGGCTTTCAATGAGTAAAACTGAAATAAAAAATTTAATGTCTGTGTTCACCTTACACCATTATACCCTGTCAGTTGAGGACTCAAATCCATCTAAGTAATCCATCCTGAAGTCTTCACCCAAAAGTCAGTCTGAAGACCCTTCATCTCAAAGGCTACTTTCCTCTCTGTGATGGGTTGTTTTTTGTAGGCTTCTGGTCCTGTCACACTCTCCTAGACCAATACTCCTCCTCCAACAGCTCTAGCTCCAACTCCAGTCAAATTCTAGCTGGATAACCTTTAATAATAGGTAAAAAGACCAGTGTCCCTTTTCAGTTCCTTAAATTTGAGAATAAGAAAATTTAAGACTCAAACACTCCAGCCCTATTCTAACCTGCTTTCTGCTTTTCCAACTGGCAGTGTTCAAACAAGGCCAAGAGAGATGAGGTCATTGGTCAAAAGCATATATTAAGAGAAATAGGACCAGTGCACTAACAGTGCATTTTTTCAATCTTGCTGGAGTGAAATGCCAGCCCTTTTCAGTAGAGCCAATATTTTCATTTGTAAAGAATAGCTCAAGCAAGTCTATCTTAGACTTGAGTTGCAGACAGAACCAAAGTTGAAGTAATGCTCCACAACTGAACCACCAGCAAGGATAATGCTATAGAAGGGGTTGGCTTAATTATAAGAAGTTCATATTTTATCTCAAATACCAGGAATATAAAGATATGATTTAACTTTGTTCAGTTTTAAACAATTTCACCATCCCATGTCCAAGTAACTTGCTTATCATTAAGTAAATGCATTTGCTCTCTTTAGACTGTTTGCTTCACCAAGTAAATTTAGTGAATAGTCTTAGCATAGCTGTAGGGGAGTCACTCCTGCATTATCCCATTGGGGAGCAGCATATAGCACCAGCAGGTATAAATACCCTCTGGGCATCTAATAAATCCCATAGCCCCAGTTGGAGGTAGCCCAGTTCCACCAGTTCTGAGTTTTAAAGAGACATGTGTGTTTGCTTTGGGG
The DNA here is from genome assembly GCA_013400415.1 of Scytalopus superciliaris. Classification (NCBI taxonomy): domain Eukaryota; kingdom Metazoa; phylum Chordata; class Aves; order Passeriformes; family Rhinocryptidae; genus Scytalopus; species Scytalopus superciliaris. The sequence continues at coordinate 20,172 of VXBX01006243.1, read as the reverse complement.
AAGGGAGAGCAAGGGGTAGTTGATCAGATGGATAAAACAAGCTGACACCACACTTCCTCGAGGACTTTTGTGACTGACTCTCCCCAGACAATGACTTCTACTCAGCAGGACCACAGAAAGAAATTGGCATTGAAAAGCCTGCTAGATGTACTGCCTTGTCACTGAGTCTTAGCAATACAACAGGAAAATAGGACTTAATAAGGAAGGAGTAAGTTGTAGACTGAAAGTGAAACTCCATCGTAATACAGTCTGGAGGTCTAGAATAAGTGCTTTCTAATTAGCTTGCATTTCACTTGGCATATTTATGGCTGTCACTGCACAAGTAGACCATTATACAGGGCTATTTATTAAAGGGTCTCCAGAGAGAGGCATCCAAACCTGCCAGCAACCATGTTTCAGAGGTTTAACCTCTCCAACCTTTATGGTTCAGTTAAAGTTATTCCTTCACACGTGCCAAATACATCATTCTTCCAAGTGAACTGTAAGCTTGACTTAGGCAAATACCTCCTTTATTTAAGATTCAATAGCATTCCTTTTTATTTGTGATTACCTTTCATATGATTTGCTCACAAAATTTGCCTAATTATATAAAGACATGGTAACAGAAATGCTAAACCTAGCTATTGAGTTACAGAAAGCCAGTGCAGCAAGCAGGCACTGTGTTCACTGTACTGTGCTGCACAGAGCCCTTCACTGTAGGTTGTTTGTAGCAGAGGAGCCTGCAAGCAGCTCCCACTTGGTACCCCCAATCACACCACCTGCATGCTCTTGCCTTTATCTGAAACTGCAGCACAAAGTTCTCCTGTGAATATCCTTTCTGTCTGATGGCACAAATTCTGAATAGAGTTGTTTGGCTTTAATAAAATCTTGAAAGAGCTCAGATTAACAAAAAATAAAAGGTGGTGCAACTCTTACATGGAGACCAGTTTGAAGCTGCACAACACAGCATTATCAGCATCTGAAATGAGTAAGATTACCTATACTACTACACTACCCTGCCATTCTCTATAACATTGATGTTAATAAATAGCATTTTAAGCACTGCTTGTCAGAGTCTGAATACGTCTCTCACTGGGATCATAAAAAACCAGCACCTCCTGGTGTAAAGCAGCAGCTAAGAAAGTCAGCTCCTCTGGGCCTCTACGTTCCCCTGCTACCAGAACTTTGCCATGCAAATGCAATACAATAACGATAAAAACCCAAAAAACCAACCAAACAAAAAACCCCAAAAAAACAAACAAAAAACCCAAAACAAAAATCAAAATATGGCTTTGTTCAGCTGTGACTCTAAAAAAGGAATTATAACAGATGTATGATCTCTAGATAAGATAAAAAATAATCCTTAAGATGTGAAAGAAAATCAATGTAATCAAAATGAGCATGCTCAGAATCCATATGTAATTAATATACCCTTATTTATACAGGGTAAATATTTTTCTCTTAAACAAGAAATTTCAGCATTTCACTGCAAGAACTGGGCAAAATCCAAATTGCTTATTGACAAGCCGTAGTAACTGTGTACAAACAAGGGATGAAAGATTTTAGCTTGTCATTCATGATATATCCTGAAAACATATAAATGAATCATTCTCAAACAAGCCGTATGCTGACTAAAGTGAAAATGGTAATCTAGCCTCAGTTTCTATAAAATAATTTTTAAGAGTTGCCTAGAACTTTTATCATTGGCATTGGTTTAGTGCTTAATAATGGTTCAGGAATTCTCAGAGATTAAGAGTTGCTTCCATGGTTGCTTCCTTGCAGCAAGGAATAAGTAGGGAAGCATCAATATTAATATTTTTGGCAGGGGGAAAGGAAGTAAAATGGATTTCAGGAAAGATTATTTATTTTGTAAATTGAAACAAATATTGAAAAATTTGAATAAACTTAGGATCTCATTACCTAAAATTAAATGTGTCTGTTGATACAGTTTGGGAAATAACATAGCAATTCAGGTTAAGCCCCATTAGTAGTTCTGGAAAAATTGGATGGGTGAGACACATTAGCAGAGAGAGAAACTGTGTGAACACAGAGCAGCTGAGGGTCCCTGTATGCAAGGGAATTGCTGGCTGAGGGGATTATGTTGCTGCTGATGTTCTTTGGCTGTACAAAAACATGATCAACAAAAGGAAGCACTCCTTATACTGATGAGGCTACACCACTTTATGCTATCTAAATCTTGCAAGACAGAGTAACTGAATGCAATAGCCAGTAATTTCACTTCATTTTTGCTGGCAAAAACCAGGCTGCAGCTATCAGATGTCCCTTAGGTTGATAATGGAGGACATTTAATAATACCTTTACCAAATAATGTACCTTTTTCTTCTTTAAAGTATAGAATGCAGGGATTTGTCAGGCTGTTTCATATATAAGCCTCATGTGATTGTGTAGATAGATACACACATATATGTTTGTATACACACAGACTCCTCTATATTTTGATAAGGCTACCGTAGTAAGGATAAGCCAGAGATATGTTGTGCATTAAAAATAACATCTTAATCAATTCTAGCCTTCCAGTCCTTCACTTTGCTGTTTATGGTCTTCTAAATTGCACATTTTTGGTGAATTACCTTAAAAGTACTGGACTTTGGGAGAAAGATGGGGGGTAAAAAAGAGTAATGTTCCATTAAAGCTGTTATCTCAAGNTTTTTTTTTTTTTTTGTAAAAGGCTTTGTGATAACTCAGAAGCAATAGCCTATCCAGGTTACAGTAATTATGCTGATTGTCATTAGCCATGCAATACTGAACTGTGTTTATTAATGAAGTGCAATCCTGTAAACAACACAGACATAGCTCATGAATACTGTACACTTAACTGGGGTCTTGGTTTGAAATATTCCCCAGCTGACAGTGAAAGATGGACAACATTATCCTAGATGTAACCTCATTGAAGTGATGCACCACAAATATCTTACCTTTCCATGCATTTAAGGGAATTGGAAATAGTTTACTGAAACTGATCTAAAGAATATGCCAGTCTTTCATGCTTTCAAACCCGTGTCATTGATTCTTATAATGGTCTAGGATTCCAAGTAACTTTCACTGTATGCTTTAAATCATTTCCAGCCTGGAGTACTGTTGTTAAAATGTCAAGTATTTCTTAAAAAACCCCTCATTTGCTATACTTCTTGTTTTGTTAGATAGCTTAAGACATAAATACTTGCATGCCCTGGTAAAGGACAAAATGGGAAAAGCTAGCACCATCCTGCAGAGTATCAGCAACACAGCGTTTAAATCAAACAATGTATATGGATAGTGTTGCTCAGAGACCTCTGTTAGCTCCGCAGTGGGGTCAGACAAGTACAGAGATTGTTTAGAGTTACAGTAACAAGAAACTGACTATTTCCAACAACTAAAGCAATAAAAGCATCTTTCTTTAAGCTATCTACAAATAATCTAAATTTCTTTATATGACCCAGTAGAGAGGGATTTTCTGTCAAGATCATAAAGTCATAGAATAATTCAAGCTAGAAAGTCCCTCTGGAGGTCACCTAGTCCAGCTGCCTGCTTAAAAAAGGTATGGCTAGAACAGATTGTTCAGAATCCCATTAAGAGTAGAACATCTCCAAGGAGGAAGAGTCACTAATCTCTGAGGACCCCTTTTACAGTGCCTGACCACCTTGACCCCCAGCCTCAGAGTCAAGTTTTCCAAAGCCTCTGAGTGGCTGTAGACTTTCTGTGTTATGGTGATTGCTTGAATGTCATCTTACACCCAGCAGTCTCTACAAAACCAGAGAAGTCCCCAGTGCAGTGGGTGGAGGTGGCTTGATCCTGCATCACCTGTCTCAGCAGTGCTCCAGCTGCTGATGTAGCATTTTGAGGCTGCAGGGAGCTGCTATAGTTTAGGTTAATGGCAGAGACTACTCTGAGGAAAATAAGAGCAGATGCAATGCAGAACTACCATTGTTCCCACACCGACATTTTTGCTACAAAAATTAGAAATTTAAAAATGAAGCCAGGTATTTTTAGTGGAGATTTTTAAAAAGAAAACTTCAGGGAAAAACTTCACTTTACAACCCTCTTTGTAGCATAAAAAATATCTGTTTAACTTTGGAGCTAGCTTAATATTTACATTTATGCAGTACCTTAATGCTAAAATACAAACTCAGGGTTTATAAATACAATATATAAATACAGTGTTTAGTATGTATTTAGTGCTCTTCATTCTATGGACTTTCAGCTTCACTCCTTTGCCTTTGTAGATATAAGCAGGTAAAACCTTAATAAAATGAACCTAACTCCTAACCAATCATTTCTGCTAAGGATGTGAGTTCATGGGCACTCATTTCCATGTGAGCATCATTAAAATCTCAATAGTTATCATATACCTTTCTTTTCTGGTATACATTTCACCAGGAACATGCAGATACTGACCATGCAGGGACAGAAGACCTGGAGAAGGGCTTCCAGAGACTTCACTCCTTTGTGCTTCCTGCAAACCTGTTGACCCCAAAATTGCTTTTCAACAGCTCATAATAGTCAATGCTTCACATTACATTGAAAGGCAGCCCTTTTACTCTTGAGCCTGGGTGCTGACAAGAAAATTCACTGATTCTGGAGAATAATTCAGCTCCTGGCACAAGGATTTGAACATGGTTCTCAATACTCTCCACTGGTTATCCCACAAAGTTGAATTACAGAATCACAAAATATGCTGAGTTGGAAGGGACCCACAAGGATCACTGAGTCCAACCCTCAGCCCTGCACAGGACCATTCCTGAGAGTCACACCATGTGCCTGAGAATATCATCCAAACACTTCTTGAACTCTGTCAGGCTTGGTGCTGTGACCACTTCCCTGGGGAGCCTCTTCCAGTGCCGAGACACCCCCTGGGTGAAAAACCTTTTTCTAACATCCAACCTAAACCTCCCCTGGCACAACTTCAGGCCATTCCCTTGTGTCCTGTCACTGGTCATACAGAGAAGAGATCAGTGCCTGCCCCTCCTCTTCCCCTCACAAGGAAGTTACAGTCTGCGATGTCTCAGTCTCCTCAGTCTCCTCTTCTCCAGGGTGAAGTGCCCTCAGCCGCTCCTCATATGGCTTCCCTTCAGGGCCCCTCACCATCTTCATTATCCTTCTTTGGATGCTCTCTAATAGTTGAATATCTTCCCTATATTGCAGTGCCCAAAACTGCCCCCAATATCCAAGGTGAGGCCGCCCCAGTGCAGAGCAGAGCAGGACAATCCTCTCCCTGGACCACCTGGCGATGCTGTGCCTGATGCCCCCCAGGACAGGGTTGGCCCTCCTGGCTGCCAGGGCACTGCTGACTCAGATTCAACTTGCCATTCACCAGGACCCCCAGGGCCCTTTCCATGGCACTGCTTTCCAGCATCTCATTCCCCAGTCTGTACGAACATCCAGGGCTGCCCCATCCCAGGTGCAGAATTTGGCACTTCCCTTGTTAAAATGATGAGTGTCCCAGTCCCAAACTCTTCTCTTCATGAGAGAGTTATGGGTTATATCTGCATAATGGGAGGGGTGCAAACATCTCATTCTTTCCCTGTAAATCAAGCAACTGCATTCATATCTCAGGATGGTTTGGATACAGCACAGATCTGTTTGGCTACACCTCAGAGGATGAAAATAGCTGGTGGCAGGCCTCAATATCATCCCTACTGAGCAACGGCATGAACTCCAGTGGAAGCTGAGGACTGATCTGGGCATTTGCCTTGTCCTGTACACAACATGTGCTGAGTGCATGATGTGCATGAGTCAGACAACACACCAGTGCAGCACCTGCTGAAGAGACCAAGGGCATGAAAGAGTAAAGGACTACGGCAAACTCTTGCACCACAGTAATGGTGAGGAATTGCAAATAGCAGGAACAAGCAGCCTGTCCCATCCGGACCACAAACCCCAGACTTGCAGTGTGTGGGCACAAACCACACCACCTGCCTCAGGAATGGAATGAAGGCTTGCTCACTGCTGTGGGTATCAAAACCAAATTGGAGTCTAGTAGCCTTGAATCTTTCCTTCCCTCTGCTACCCTGCACTGTTTAATCATTGCATCCCACCACCCGTTAGGCTTTTCCAAATGGCTGCTTTTGTGCTGCACTAAACCAGCACCTCTGACAGCCTTGTGCCAGTCACTCCACAAGAGCTGCATCCCTGCCTGCTGAGTCAGGACAGATGGCAGAAGGGAACACAGCAAGGAAGCTAATGAGACAGGGGAGCAGAGGGCGAACAAACAACCCCATGGCTTAAAAATATCAAATGAATATGTTAAGAAGGCAAAACAGTGTTTGTGCATTGGAGAGGGCTATTTCACTTCTCCCTGCTTTCAGTTGCAGAAATACCTTTGCTGGTATGTCTCTGTTCTGAGCAGCCAATCCGGGCTTGCAGAGCACATCTCTTGATGTGTACAGCATTGTCAAACTTGTGCTGTCATCAGTCTTGAGTGCCTCTCCCCTCATTCTTCATCACCCTTGTCTTTTCCTTCCTTTGTTGTCTCACCTGTGGTCATACAGGGGGCTCAGCAGCTAGCATAGTGAGGACTCTCCCAGCCTGCCAGCATTCTGAGCTGCATTTCTTTGCTTTTACCCACCAGGAAAGTTCTCCAACTGATATTACAGGAATTTTGGAAGGAGGAATATAATTCTTCAGCTTATTGACAAAACTAAGCTTGAGAGTTCATTCCACCTGCCCTGCAGTTCCCTATAGCATGAGATTTAAAAAAGTTAAGCAAGCCATTTTATCGCTGGTCACTTGTTTAATATCTTGGGAGAAAGCAATAAAAAAGCTCCATCTCTCGCTCTCATTCCCCACATTTCTTCCTAAGTTCAAGCTTGTTTAAGAAGCTACTTAATCTAGGCTTATCTGGTTCTCTAGAACCCTAGATACCATTCTCACAGACATTTCCTGGAGGAAAACACTGATGAATAAGAGTTAAGGAAAAGCCACAGTTTTCAATTCAGCATAGTAGGGGTTTGTGTGTACAAGTTGCAATACTGAGAGAAATGAGCATCACCCTCTGCATTAGAACTTGCCATCTCCTGGTAACCACGTGCCAGAGGTGTGCAGGACTTCCTACCTCATCTCTCTTTCACTCCTTTGGAGAAAATAAAAAAGGGAAGAGAAGGAGAGAGGTTACAACCACAAACAGTGTCATCTCACTCAAGTCTATCCTAGTAGAAATCTGTTCTGAGATACCTTCTCACACTCTTTCCCTGCTTCCACACGTGACTCCAGGCAGACCACTCTTCAGTGTGTACCCCACATAGGCACTTTTCTGCCCAGGTGGCTTTTGTCCCAGGATCTCTCACTGCAGCTGCTGCTCCATTTGGTACCTTCCCTTTCCTGCCTGCTGGACACTCATGTGTCCACATTAGGGAGCAGGTTACACAGACCTCCACTTAGAAGCAGGACAAGCCCCTTTCATTCCACTGTTCCTGCATTATTCTATGCTCTGTGGCACACATGAACATCTGGTCCTTTTCTGTAAGTGATATTTTCCAGAAAATTAGAGCAGCACTTCTTGCAAAACTCTAGCAGCCAAAGGGTTAGAGGGCACAGCTGAAATGTGACATGGCAACATCCCCCAGCGAAAAGAAGTGCCTACAGGCACTAAATTTACAGCTGCATTTTAGTTGACCAAATAATCAGATTGTGTTTAACAGCAACAGTGATACTTGTGGCAGGCAGGAGGTTTTGGAGCAGATACTGTTGTAGCAGAACAATTTGCTTGTGACACTGTGTGAATGAATACAAAGCCTAAATTAAGTTTTCCACCAATTAAAGGAGTGGATCGAGACTAAAAGCCATTACTATTAATACCACTGTCTTTCAGGCTGCCTTTGGAAATATTCCAGCAAGAGACTCGGGATTCACCTCATGCACTGTTAGCCACCCAATATTTCATTAATGACTTTCCCTTCTCCAGTCTCTGCCTTTTCTCCTCCTATTTTATAGAATCCTAGAATAGCTTGGGTTGGAACAGGCCTTTAAAAGTCATTTAGTTGAAGCCCCCTGCAATGAGCAGGGACAGCTTCAACTAGATTAGGCTGCTGATAATTGTTAAATATAAGTTAAATGCCTCCACTCTTATTACACTTAGCACAGCTTTGCTCCTTTGGGAAGAAGAGGTCACCAGGAAGTTCTTCAATATGACAATCTGGCATTTTGTTTAAGATTAATATAGTTATTTCTGTGAACTATTCTCTGTGGGATTTCTATGGTCTTAAGGAGGTCCTATATATCAAATGCTCGGCTTGTAACACAGTCCATATGCTTCACAAACAGAGCCAAAATCATTCATTAAGATCTACCCAATAATGAAATATTTATTAATAGCATAAAGTTGCCTAAATAGTACTTTGTACCTTTCCAGAAAGATAAAGCAAAACTCAGACTTTCAGAAAATCAGGAAATCAAGAATTAAGTATGAAGCCCTAAATCAAATAACTCATCCAAACTCCTGTTTCAACAGAGGAAGAACATAAGGAACACTAAAAAATAGAGAAGCCACAGTTCTTTATAAACTTACACTGATAAATTATATTAGCTTCCTTCAAACAGCACAATGCTGTCATAAAACCAGCATCATATTAGTTGGTTTGATAAATATCATTAATTTCAAGTAAAACTGCAATTGAAATAATTTGAAATTGAAATTATCTTTGCTTTGTATACACCACTAAACTCTTCTCTTTCTTGAGCATAAACTTGACTTGCAAATTTGCCCAGCTGAGCCCCAGCTTGCAGTGACCAGCAAACTGGACATGAGGTTTCCCTCAAGGCCATAGGCTGGCTTAGGAGATCCTGCCAAGCTCACATTATCTCCCTGTGTAATTACAGCTTTTGAGTTCAGTGGGGTGTGATTAGCTCAAGCTGTAACTCATTTAGTGCACTATAATTACAGTGCACTCAGCTTCACAGTTGGTTTTGACCTAGAATGGGTGTGTTCCTGGGGTTATTTTAACAATCTGCTGGCAGTGCTGGTAGGCACTACCAAGCCTCACAAGGAAAACATCTGAAATTGGACAGGCACTTGATGGTCTCGTTAGTGGCTGCCAGTGTCAAATGTGCCTGGATATTGCTGAGTGTTCTGCATGTTGGTCTCATTTGTGTGTCTTTACTTGATGTTTCAAGACTGTCTCTTTTTAGCAACAGAAGCCCAGTGAAAAAGGTTTATTCATTAACTATGAGATTGTTAATTTGTTAATTTCTGATTAGAATAATCAAAAATATAAACATGCAGTAGGTGCCGGAGTTATAAGAGGCAGTAAAAATGACAAGCTGCGCACAGGAAAAGTCTCATTTTATGATGAGGAATTACATCAATGCAATTAGGGCAGCAGATGCTTAATGGCTGGGTTGAAAAAAAGATAAATACAGCTTCCATTAAAAATCTTTTATGACAATTTACCATTACAGATGTGTATAAAAAGCCATGGTATAACCACCTTCAAAAGATTGTCCTCAATTTTTTGTGTGTTTTTTAAAAAATATTTTATTTGAATTAAAGTTGCTTGGTATCATTGCATCAATTTTACCACTCCCATGTAGAAAAGCTGCCAATTAATTTCCAGTATGGTGGTGGCTTGGTGACGTAAAACCTTGCCTGCTGGTCACATCAAATAATATCTCTCTTTATTTTTCTGTGCTAAAAAAGTCTTTCTGAAAATCTCTCTCCTCTGTGTTCCTTTCACCAGGTATTTCTGGACATATAAATGATAAACTGATAAATTAATTCTGCAGGACCAGAATTGCTTTTCACCTGCTAAGAAGGAAGAATTGATTACATGAACTATATAGGAAAGCCAAAACTAAATTGGATATTTCTTTGATCAATAGAGAAAGAGTATTTTCCATTCAAAAAACGTCTGGAGGATTGGCCAATGTTTTAAAGTCACTCATAACCAAGCACAATATTGTGAAAGCTTGGTATGACCTTCTTTTGGTATTTTACACCTTCGGGTGGCTGAAAGGGATGCAGAAAAGCAGCACTGGCACACATGTGACTGAGAACAGCCTGTAGCATAATAAACTATCCTGTTGTTGCAGGAAAAAAACTTTCCAACTTTGATTCTATGACAAATACCCTTTCTGTGCAAGAAGTGCTGTTCCCATCAGAGAGGCACAGTGGAAGAGCTCGGAAGCATGCCTGCTTCTGAGAAGCACCTGCCAAAGATGTAACAGGCAGATTCTTCTCAGCAGTGAGTTAACTTCACTCTTGTGTGCAAGACTGAGCTCTCTGAACTGCTCTTAAGTTCCCCTGTCACTCACGCCTTGCTGATCTGGTCTTTTAATCCAAAAGCCTCCAAGGCACCCCAAAGTCTAAGCATGAAGAAACATCCTCCCCTCTGGCTGATGAAGGTGTCCCAGCAGATTAGCAGAGCACAGCTTGCAGCAGGCAATATCTGTGTGAATGAAGGGTTACAAAGACAAGTCACTGTGCTTTTTTACCCAGAGAAATTGAATGAAAACTATCAGTCAGGCATGCTGAGGGAATCTGAAAGAGATGAAACATTCAAGAACTCCTTTTCTTTAGGCTCTGCCCGTGTGTGTGTTGTACAGCCTCTGTGGCTAACAAATATAAACGATGCTGGTTGAAAGCAATGGGAAGATAATATAATCCTTCTAAAGTGACATTATTACAGATGGAGACTGTGGGAAAGGGATTCATTTACCATCCATTACAAATGTAGTGGCTTCTCTTTACACATAACAGCGCTATTCTTGCATGTCCCACAGGGCTGCGCAATTCTAACAAAAGCTTCTGCTGCTCTAGCCCAGGGTGGTTGGGATTTGAGGACAGTTTCCCAAGATCTCTTGTGGTTAAATATGCATTTTATTAAAAGTCTAAGTCTGCTACTGTTTGCCATGCTGAGAAACGTTGTGGGCAGTCAGGACAAAGGAAAATTAGGCAATGGAAACTTCAAAGGTTGACAGACTTGACTCAAAGTAAAAATATATTAGGCCCTTCTCTTTGACCTCTCTTCATTTTTCCCGTCACTTTTCTAAGGCATTTTTTCACAAATCCAGTTTCTATAACCAGGACAGAAAACTGATTATAAAAGCAGTTACTTCTTCATGAAACCTTGCCCTGCTGATTTTATTATTAACGGTTCTGCTACAATAAATAAATAATTGTGCAGAGAAGGAGGGTTTCCTTCCAAGCAGAGGGTGCAACATATGTCATGAGTTAGTTATTAAAACAACAATATGCACTAATACAGATGGATTCACTCATTCGGTGGCATTTTGACGACAGTGGCATTTCAATGACTTTATTAACACTTATTTTCTTTTTAACTGTATTTTGTAGTGGTGTTTCAACTGTTCCAGGTATCAAGTTAAAAAAACCCAACAATCTTGTGTATTAGAGTTCCAAAGATGTACTCTTCAAAGAAAAGTAATTTAAGTATGAGTTGTAGTATCTTTCTACAAGTAGTGTACTGGAGTCAGCAGGAGTTTTGCTAGAGCAAGGTCAGCTTCTCAAATGTTTAGGACATGTCTAGAGAAGCAGTTTCTGCAATTGAGCTATTGGGGCAACAGAGTAGGATGTATGCAATTTGATTCACGTCTCTGTGTTGGGCAAGTTGTCCTGAGTCAATAGCCCTTCTTCTCTAGCAGTGTTCAGATACAGAATCATAGAATCATCAAGGCTGGAAAAAACCTTTAAGATCATGGAGTTCAACCATTAACCCAGCACTGCCACTGTAACCCTTCAACCACTAAACCACATCACCCAGTGCCAGACCCAGACCCCTATTAAACACCTCCAGGGGTGGTGACTCCACCACCTCCCTGGGCAAGTTTTTCCAATGCTTGACCACTCCAAAAATGAAATTTTTTTCTAATATCTACCAGGGTACTGACAGCAGAGAAGATAAGGGGAAAAAAAAATAGGATACTACATCTGCCTGTTAAAGCTGGACCAGCATACAGCAAAGATGAAGATTTCCAAGGAAGGGAAATCAGAGAACAAGAGGCAACAGGGACCTGCAGCCCAGTGAAAAGAGAATTTGACTTGGAACACAGGTGGAACCCCATTTCCCACCCTGCCTTTCTCTCCCACTAGCCTATGTGCAAGTGCTTTCTTGCTTTGAAAATGTCCGATTTCCTTCTATGCTGTGCCCCTCTAAAAGACAGAGTGGGGAGGAAGGGCACCCAAAAGTCACGCTAGGTGCCTGAGACAAAGAGGTGTCTGTCCTGACATTACAAGAGAGCTGAATTCAAGAATATCCTCTGCAATATGCTTTCTTCATGGCTGTTTTCCTCAGCCTATTTTATCAGCAGACAGGCTCGTTTTCATCCCATTCCTGACTCACCACACAGAGAAAAGAAGCTCATAACTTCTGTGCATGGATTTGAGAATCTGACTCCAGCAATAAAGTTTTGTGGATCCAAATCAGTATCAAAGAGGATGTGCTGCATAGTTACTGGGGTATCAGGGGCTATATTCATGCCCTTTGGTAATCTGCCACAAGCAACTCTGCATCAAGGTCCTTGTAACATACACCAATTACTGACAGTGACTCTTGCCCACCCTAGAGCAGAGAATCATCTGAGACCTTCCCAGTCTGTTCTATTTCCAACATTCCTTTTCCTTTAGGTGAATATATACATATTGCACTTATAAGTGAGGCAAGAGCCTAGCACGTTTGCTCTCATGCTTGTTCCTTTGTCACTTTTCTGGAATACACTCAGCTCCTTACCCTGCTTGAACTGACTGGAGTAATGAGCAGTTTTATTCAACATTTTCGCTGCTCTCTGCCTTGTGTTTTGCTTCTTAATGAGTGGAAAGGGTCAAATACCAGCATACATTCACTCCAGTAGCTGGTCTGACTATCCGTACCTTCAACCAGTGCTACTTTACTGGTACCAATTACAACCTTCTGATTTCCTTTCCCTTACCAGTGTCAGTGTCTCACTGCCTGATAGATTCTTACAGTTCCCATTAATACATTTCTGTCCAGCAGTTCTGACCCAAATGTGCCTTCCTTGTTAGGAGAATTCAAACACCTTCATTATATTACTCCAACCATTCTCTAGCTTCCTTCACTGTGTAATGTAGTCAGTCTCTTTCCCATCACACAGACATGAGAGTGCACTCCAAGGGACATGCTTCCCTTGCTCTGCTTCAGGGAAGTGCAGGTTCCTCTGGCACTGTTCAGACACACATTTACTGAGTGCAGAGCTCAAAAAATTAACTCTGAATTATAGTGAGAGAACGGGAGGTGATAACCTCTCCCACAAATTAAGAATCACAAATGTCAGGCAAAGGAAAGAATGAAAAGTACAGGTCCTTTTGTTAGACCTTGAAGTGTCTTCTGATTCAACCTTCCATCTCTAAATCTTTGATCTGTTTATGGAAACACAAAAAAGTCAGAATGGTAAAAGTTACTGAGACAGACAGTTTTGTAGATCATATTTAATTTTTTCATTGAATTTCTCTACTTCTATTACACTCTCTTGTGCATGTCAGTTTCAGTCATGTGTCTTTAAGTTGAAATGTACGTACATGATATTTCTCCTTAGCTCTGTCAGCAGTGTAGCAGCTATCCTGGTCTGTGTGAGGTGTCCTTTTGAGATACATGGCCTTTCTTTATTGGCTACTCCTTGCAGACAATTACTGCTGATTTAGTAATAATTGTTCTTTTCAGACATGCATGCCTCTTGCTTAGTTTTTTAAGGTATTACCTTTTTTCTACTTCTTGAAGTAGAAACTTCAAACCTATGAAGGTTTACAAGTGAATTTGCAGATTTGTGCAGATTTGAAGAGACCAAAGGGACACTCTCTGTTTAAAGAGCAGCACAACAACATCATCCAGTAGACTCTGTTGTCTTAAAATGGTTTCTATGCTATTAGGTCCTCAGCAGATGCTATAATGGACACAAAATATTAAGTGCCAAGTGAAATATGTAGTCATAATAAAAACCAAATTAAAAAGCACTTAAAAAAAAAAAGGCACATTTTCACATCATTCTGCAATCTGAAATAAGATTTGATTACAGGGTGACGGGCTAGACAGGGAGGACTAGGGTTCTTAAACACATACAAGTTCCTTTACTTAATAATTTGGTATTGGTTTCCAGTCAAGGGGGAAATATTGGTAGAAGATGGTGCTGTTTATGCATAACAAACCTGTATGTCATTTTCTAAAATCTACAAAGGCCATCCAGGGATCTGCTGAGAACATTACGTTGCTCTTTATTGAACTGGATAATACATGCATATTCTAGTTCCATCTCTACTGGACATCCAGAGATTAATATAGCACTGCAGCATTATAGTTGTCACTGTCAAGCCTTTCCTCCAAAGATAAAAGAGCTTCAGAGTCATTAGTAAATGAGACCATACGGTATTCAGCTGAAACAAGCTTTGTAGAGATGAAACACAGAAGCAGCAGTGAAAAGGACTCTCAGAGTTTCTGCTTGCTTTAAGAAGTGTGGTGGAGCTGTGTGCCCATTTGTGGTTTCTCACAGAGGCTTTTATCAACAGCAAACAAAACACAATGGCTGCAGAAGAAGGTGCTGTACTCTGATATCTTTGATATCTTTTCACATCAGGAATATGACTATTTTTGAAACCTCACTCAACTTTGGGCTGTGTGGACATTGCTGTCCACCCCCGTTGTCCTCAATCCCAGGCAATGTTGTGCTCCTTGAGTCCTGAAGTACACGTTTTTGACCAAAGAGTTGGGCCTGGCACAAGGAATAAAGTCTGCACTGCTTCTGGGCAGCAGGAGTGAGAAAGGCAATCCTACAAAGAAGTCAACTACATAAACAGTATTGTTTTGGCAAGTCAGGGGCAAAACAAGAAACGGAATCTCATCTTTCACTTTTCTTCTACATAGGTACTATTAAATTAGATGTTCACTACCAAAAAACCATATCTTTGAGAATGCCAAGGCTTTCTTCAGTACTGCTCTGTCTCCAGTGGTCAATGGATGGGCAGAAAGGATGAAATATCTCTTGGTCTAACTCACAGTGCAAGAGGGTGCCTAATTGGATAGGTATTTGCTAGCGGGTCCATTTTCACTTCTCTCTTTGTTATTCTTTCATTCTCCTTTTCAATTTCTGCAGTTAATCTTGTTCAGTCTTTGTGCAGGAGCTCTACAGAGAAAGAATAATGAAAAAGAATAACCAGTATCCTGTTAATTAAATTCCCTTCCTTTGTTTATTGTGCCTAGAACACTCAGAAGTGAAGGGAGAATTTTGATGATCCTGTTCAGAACTGAACATTACCAGTTCCTCTAAATTGCCAACACTATAAAAGAAATCACAGGCATAACAGTCCTTCAACAATTAGTGTAGGAAGCTGGAGGGCAAATTCTTCTATAAAGAAGAGTTGTGTAAGATACATATGTGGTAAAGTCTTGTAGGAAATTGCTGTTTCTGGTTTTAAAACTGCTCTGTAAAGTTTCATGACAGCTGTTGTCATCCTCACATTTATTTTGTTTATCCATCATCAGTTTGTATTTTCAATCACTTTCCTACTCTCTTCCCTCTGCCTCTTCAGTATCCAAATGTTTCAGGCAGTATCTTTGCAAGTTTATTTATAGCCACTCCCCCTTCTCTTTCTTGTCTTCTCTACTTTCTAATTTCCATTACTAGCTAATTACTGTTAATTTTACTTCCATTCTATTTGGAAATAGATTGTTGATCTTTCATACTGTCACTATGTGGTTTCTTTTCCTTAGGAGAAACTAATTTTTCTTGCATTCCAGACTCTTTTCTCAAAGTACCTGAAACAGTCAGATTCCTTATACAGGTTCCACTGTTTGTCCTCTTCCAACAACTCCCTGCTCCTGTCTTCTTTCTAGGCACTTTGCCCCTTTTCACTGCTCTACTCTACCTTCCCATCACTCCCTGCAGTACTCCAGACTCTTGTCCTGTTGCTGCCAGGATTGGTGCAGTGGAAGGGGCACTGAAAATCCTCAAGAGGCTGGTTCATTGCTCTCAGCTGTTTTGTCAAGGACTACAAAGTTTTCATCAGCCAGAAGCAGATGCTGCAGGGCTCTTACTCCCCCCATCTCAGCTTGGGCAAGAACTGTGCTTACTGCAGATCAGATTTGTTGGGAAAATGCATACCAAACTCTGACAAGTCCTTATGGAGTTAACATTAACTGAGCTACCAGAGTGCTTTATAACTTTTTCAAAAATGGTCTGCTGTCTGAGGACAAGAAAATAGCAAATTTATGACAAGAGGGCATTCCCCTGCCAAATATCAACTGCCATCTCTAAATTAGGAAGGCAGCAGAGAACTTGTTTCAGAATGGAGCATCAATCACTCATGCTATGGAGCCTAGTGAGGCTGCCAGGATGGGGAACTTGTGTGTGACCAGCAGGGAGGCGGCCGAAGAGTCTCTGTGCCTTCCTGGTGCTGACAGCTGCTCCTCCTAAGTTCAGTTGAATGAAAGGGTCCCTTCAATGAAGTACCTCCTGTGACAGACTGAAACGTTAATGGTTAAGGACTCAAAAGAGTGGGCCATTTACAGGGGGGGTGGGTGTTTTGCTGGCACCAGGTTCTCACTCCCAGAGGGTCTATGAACCAGAAGCTGAGTTATCCTCGCCTTTGGGGGCAGATGGTAACACCTCCTAACCTGGACGTTCACATTACCCAAAAGACGCTCTGAAGATCACTGTGAAGGGCCAGATTATTACCCAAGATGATACTGAATCAAATTATATTGGCAACACTCATTGCTGAATCACTACAGCACACGATTCACAATACATACCTAGCAAACCACTTTCATCTCTGCTCTGTTAAGAGTTTTGCTCTGCTCTATTCTTGCTTTTGCACCTTTTTGGCTTCTGAAACTGGGCATAGGTGTCTCCCTCTCCATTTATCCCTCTTTCTTTCTTATGATTATACTTAATCAGCCTCTTAGACTGATAAAGCATCATAGACTCTTAGACTCATAAAGCATCTTTCTCCTTCACAGACACATGGTTCTTGTGAAGGTCACATCACTTCAACACATAATATACCAATTCCTGCAATCATTTACAGTGAAAATTAGCATTAGGAAATAACTGTTTGTCTGTTTATTGATGCACCTTAGTACCTGGAGAAAAATAAGAATGAGCCCTCCAATACTGCTTTCTGTGAGTCACCAATAATTTCTCTACGAAACATGGATACAGAACTCTGGTGGTGACAGGGAAGCAGGTGTGAAAAGGAAGTACAGCGACATTCTCCAGTTTTCCCCTCCCAGGGCTGGCACAGAACTTTCAGGGTGAAGCACCAAAGAAAGCAGTGCCTGTATGGAAACCATGAACTATCAAAGTGTGCCCGCAGCTGAAACATTAATAAATTCTAAGACTGTGTCCCAGGCCTGAGGTAAGATCACTAAATCAATAGTATTATTTCTTTTTTTGGGTATTATTCCCAAGTCATTCCCTCTACTAACTCTGAAAGCTTCTTTCTGTCTCCAATATTATCCCATCCCAAAGCACAACTACTTGCCTCCATTCTCCACCCACCCTGCACCATGCAGAGAAGCTGCGCTTGTACCTTCAGTTCTGAGCAACAGAGGGGATAACAGGACATCTTGCAGATAGCTATGCCCAGAACACACAACAAATTCACCTTCACCTTTTCTCCTTACTACCAAGTTGCACATCATTAAATTGCTTTTTATTTGCTGGGTCAACTGGTATGATCAGCAAATACACCAAAATGGAATCAAGGCTCTGCCCTCTGCCCAGCTACCTGTGGTAAGGGGAATCATTAACAGCACTGAACAATCAGGTGTCAGGTCCTGGTAGCACCCTTAAGGTTGTAGGTCAGCTTGTCAGTTCCCAGGACCAGCATATGGCTTCAACCATGGTCTGGCTCTGAGTCTAACCCTAATCTGCAGGGCTCTGAAGCCATTAATTCCTGCTTCTTGCCTGCCAGCTCCCAGCAGCACCAGCACACAGCAGAAGGCTCCAAATGTTGCTCTTGCTGTCAGTGAAAGCAGAAAAATCTTCTGGGGCATATTAGTACTGCTGATAGGTGAGAAGGCAACAGATGGAAAATAGGTTTAGAAGCTCTGGGGACATCCGTGATGCTCCAGGGACTACAGATGGCTGGGAATGAACACAGTAAAAGCCATACCAAAATTATTCAGAGTCTTTCACCTTACGAGCTGAAGGACCAACTTGGCCACCTTGTAAACAATGCCCATGACAGATGGCTGAATATCAGTCTATTCAGAAGTTGTTAATACAGGGAAGTATTATGGCAAACCTTGAATTCTGCTAATCCACAAATTCTAAACCTGCACAAAAGATACACAGTAAGGTTCACTCAGAAACCAAAGAACATAAATAAAACCTACTCATCTGTGGAGATGAACTAGTATTCCCTTACCCTTATTTAATATGGTTCATTAGAAGAACAAGAGATATATGACAGCTGATTTTTTAAGTGACCTTGTTCCACTCACCTTGATTTTGAATAGAATGTGTGAATTAATGCAGAACAACACTGCACTGAATCCTCTCCTACTACTTTCCCAAAAAGAGGGGGAAAAATTCTTGAATCCTCATCTATTTTAAATTCTGCTTGTATTAAGAAAACGCCGACAGAAGAATTATACTTCGTTGCAGGGTTTCACAGCTGGGCTGCAGTCTGAGGAAGACAAAAGCTGGTAGGAGAGCAGAGAACAACACTCTACCCATCAGTTCTAATGGGTTGACTTGCAGGATAGGACACCAGATAAGAAACATGCCAGAACTGGACTCTGTAAAAAATAATTATTTGAACATACATTTCTGTAGTTGAAAAACATTTTATGTATTTATCATAAAAAACAAGCAACACAGGAAAACCACAATTATGGCACAAGTTACCTGAGTAGCTGATAACTAGTTGCTCTTCCCAGTGAAAAGAAACCCTTCCTATTTAGGCTATGCTAAGAAGTTTCTAAACCCTCAAGCAACAATTTCAGCAACAAAAGAAGAAGGAATGGTTATTGCAGTGTTTGGTAGAATATGAGATCTCAGGAGTTATTTCAAAGTTTAGCTAAAAGAGTGTATTTAGATAAAGAGCTCATGCTTACAGTCCATCTTCCTAGCCATCATTCTAACTCTTTTCTATTGTATCTGAGTACCTAATAAAGACAAAGTCATCCAAAGAGTATAACCTTATCTCTTGAGGGCATTGCATCCAATCTTCAGGCAGAAAGTTGAAAAACTGACTGATGAGTGACTTGCCAAAAGACGTACAGTGAATATCTGTATTGATGCCTAAAGTTTAAACTGCTGCCTTATCTAGCCGTTCCTTCACCACATAGTGGTGAATAAGGACTTAAATAACATCTGTAGCAAAAATTATTTTCCTCACATTATAAAAAAAAATTTACTAGAGTAAGTAACATAGCAAAGTATCACAAAAGCAGCCATATGATGTCAAATGAAAAGTCTGTCTGGCCCAGTATCCTATCTTCATCAGTGGCTGAAAACAGCTATTGAGAGCTGTCACAAAAGCTGAAATATCCTTATACTACCCTTCTGCTCAGCACATTTGCTTGTCTGATCTTCCTAAATTGCATGTCAAAGTTCTGTGGAAAAACTCTGTGGGCTTTCATATGTATCATGGACAAGCTATGACATTTGAGCTGTAGTGTAAATCTGAACTACATGGACTACTGCTAGCAGTCCTGTCAGGTAACTTCCAATCTCTTCTATCAGAAGTGATTATCTACTTTGTTATCTATTGAACTCCTAACTGCACCAAATTTTTAGGGATCTGCAAGTCGAAAAAGGCTGGAGATTGCTTCTGTAGAGATTGTGTTTCAGGTGATTCAGCTTGTTGTTACCTGTTTGTAGCTGAGAAAATTCTACCATCTGGTGGAGAGATGAAGATCTGCTCTGGTTCCTTCAGCTGTAACTGTTCTTCCTGTACCTCATGTGCTCTTGTGTCATTGTCGTTTTGGTACCTTTTTTAAAATTTATTTAAAAGTTTAAGATGGTTTAATTATGCACAAAGATTTCCCTAAGTCATTTGTGTGCATACACATCTCAGATGTTCACTCTGTTTTTTAACTCCCGCTGGTGTTTCACAGTGAGGCAAACACAGCCTCACTTCATTTGTAGCAATTGAGGAAAAAAGCTTAGTTCAACATAGTTTATTACTTCTTGAGGAATAAGGTGACTTGATCTAGTATGTTTCTGAAAAGCAGGCTTTTCCTGCTGAATACAACAGAACATAAGCAAATTCATCATCATGGCTGG
>VXBX01006224.1:0-14560 GCA_013400415.1 Scytalopus superciliaris | reverse complement strand
GGATGGATTTTGCGGAGCAGGGTGTGGCTGGGCCTGGTGCTGGGGGAGCCAGCCCGACAAAACCGAGCCGCTGCAGAGAGCAGCAGAGCGGGGCATTGCAAAGCGCGTGCACGGGCCGCTTTTGATTGCAGGGGCCAGAGGCCTTGGGCTGCCTTTTGCTGCCTCGCAGGTTCTTTCTTGGCCAGGGCGGACTTAGGGGCTGCTTAGGGGAGAAGGGCAGGGATTTCCCTAGCTGTGCATGGATGTTTTCCTTGCACAGAGCAGCTGGGCCTTCCCAGGGCCCCCACGGCCCTCGTGCAGCAGCGGGGGTTGTCTTTTACAACCCCAAGTGCGTAAGCAAGACTCGGATGCTGGCAACA
Source organism: Scytalopus superciliaris (assembly GCA_013400415.1). Taxonomy (NCBI): domain Eukaryota; kingdom Metazoa; phylum Chordata; class Aves; order Passeriformes; family Rhinocryptidae; genus Scytalopus; species Scytalopus superciliaris. Next base: position 14,201 of record VXBX01006224.1, on the reverse strand, counting down.
AGGCAGCACGTGTGTGTGCAGCCCCCGCATCCCCAGGGATGCCCAGCGAGGGGCTGGCAGTGGGCAGCATCTGCCTGATGAGCTCCCCCTGACGAGCTCCGCCTGTGTCCTGTAGGAACGCCGGAGTACAGCCCACCGGGGTGGGTCCTCTTCCACTGCTCCCGTGGCCTTTCAGCGACAGCCTGGTCCCTGGGCATTCTGCTCTATGACATGGTCTGCTGACCAAGTATTAAGGATTATGCCTGCCCTAAACCTAAGCCTGTCCCTTACAGATACTCAGGGAACCTGATCTTTCCGTGCAAAAGCAGAAATATTACGGATACAATGAGAAGAACCTGTGCAATCTACAAATTGGTGGTGCTACTTCTTTTAGGGACTTGTATATCCAAGGTTAACATTCCTATTTGAGCTGAGGGCAGTGCAGATGAATCCAGCTTGATTTATGTCTATGATGAAATTTTCCTTATACAAAGAGACAGAAAATGAGATGAATACTACAAACAGGCCTCCCTCTCATTAATTAACTCAATTTAGCTATCAAATGAGCACCCCTTTTCTAGAAAAGGACTGCTTGCATGGAAGAGTTCTGGAAATGCAAAGAGTTTCATCCTTTTATCCAGAGGTTCAAATCATCTCCCAACCTCCCCTCTTTCCCCACCACACCTAATATTGACCTGACCCTCTACTTTTAGGTATCATTTTTTATGATGTTCCTGAAGTACATGTGGCTATCATAAACAATCTCTGTGGCAAGGTTGAACATAGAGCTGTAGCATGCAAAAGTGATCTCCTCCCTGACCTTACTTCCAGCAATAATCGTTACAATTTCCAGCAACCATTGAATCATAGCTTTAGCAAGAATAGAAATTAACACCCTCGCTGTCATTATGCTCATCTTCAGATCTGCAAATCCCACCACCCACGAGCCATTGAAGCCAAAATCAAATAATTGCTTGTATAAGCAACCGCCTCGGCATGAGTCATCTTTTGAAGCATAACCAGTGAGACATTGGCCAATTAAACCACCCAACATCCTGCCCCTACTGAAAACAGCAATTGCAGTCAAAGTAGTCCCAATCCCCTTCCATTTCTGATTTCCAGAAGTATTAATCCCTAATCACTGCTATTCTTCTAGCAACAGTAATTAAACTCCCCACCTCCCTTCTCCATTCTCTTCCTAACTCACTCAACTCAAAACTACTAATCACCATAATCCTTGCCTCAGTAGCCCTACAAGACTGAATTGGACTAAATCAAGCATAAACTTGAAAAATCTTAAGCATTTTCACTTAGGCTGAAGACCCAGAAGTATTGAACACCCTCAACTTTCTACCTGCGCTTTCTAATAACTGCCACAATATTCCTCACTCTCAACGCAAGCAAAGTTCAAAAATCACCAATGATAATGAACAAGAACAAAAATCCCACATAATATAACATCAGTATTAATCTTAGGCTTTGTAGAAAGACTTCTCCCACTAACAGGATTCCTATCTAAATGTCTTATTAACTAAGAACTTACTAAACACAAAATGACCACAACAGACACAATCATTGCCATACTCTCACTACTAGGATTATTTTTGTACCTTCTCCTCATGTAGTACACAACAAACACACCTACCCCACTCTCCAAAAAAAGAATATAATGAATATGACCATATAAAAGAATATGACCATAAATCTAAGTCTACCACTAACCAAAATTCTGCCCAACAAATGCTATAAAGCTTACCTTAATGATCATAACCGCCTAAGCATCCCACTGGCTCAGTGCTGGGAATGGTGTTTTGTGGGAGGGTCTCTGAGCCCAGCTAATACAGTAGGCCATGGCACCCTGCTTTGTGTGTGACCAGTGAGGGAGACTCCACAACCTCTCTGGACAATCTGTTCCAGTGCACAGACACTGCACAGTAAGGAGGTTCTTCCTCATGTTCAGGTGGAACTTCCTGTGCATCAGTTTCTGCCCGTGGCCTCTTGTCCTATTGCTCAGCACCACCGAGCAGAGCCTCATCCATCCTCTTGGTGCCCTCCCCTCATACACTGACAGACACTGATGGGTTCCCCTCTCAGTTGTCTCTTCCCGAGGCTGAATAGGCCTAGGTCCCTCAGCCTTTCCTCATAAGGGAAATGCTCCAGTCTCCTAATATTCTTTGCTGCCCTCCGCTGGACCCGCTCCAGGAGCATCCCGTCCCTCTTGTCCTGAGGAGCCCAGAACTGGGCACAGCACTCCAGATGTGGCCTGACCAGGGCTGAGCAGAGGGGCAGAATCACCCCCCTTGCCCTGCTGGCAGTGCTCTTCCTAATGTACCCCAGGATCTCATTGGCCTTCTTGGCCACGAGGGCATTGGTGGCTCATGGACACCTTGTTGTCCAACAGGACCCCAGGTTCTTCTCCACAGAGGTACTTTCCAGCAGGTCAGCCCCCAGCCTGTACTGGTGCTTGGGGTTATTCCTCCCCAGGTGCAGGACCCTGCACTTGCATTTGTTGAATTTTAGGCAATTCATCTCTGCCCAACTCTCCAACCTGTCCACGTCCTTCTGAAGGGCTGCACAGCACTCTGGGGTATTGGCCACTCCCCCCACGTTTGTGGTGTCAGAACTTGCTGAGAAGTCATCTGCCCCTTCATCCCAGTCATTAATGAACAAGTTAAACCATACTGGGCCCAGGCCTCCAGCTACACCCTGTGCCAGATTATGACACTCTGGGTAATGCCATTCAGCCAGTTCTCAATCTACCTACCATCCACTCACCCAGACAGGAAAACTCCTGACCCTTAGCACAGTGCCCACCTGGGAGCCAAGACAGCTGTCAAGGTTTGGCCACATGGCACTGAGCCAACATGGGCACCTGCCAGTCAGTGATGTTGCATGTTTTACCTCTGTAAAACCCTTTTTGCCAAAACACCTATATTCTTACCAAATTAAAAGAAATCTCTTGGAGAAAAATGCGTGATTTTCTTCCATATGTGAATTCCAGGTAACAAAGAATCAAAAGGCTTTGCAAACGTTTGTGTAGGCAAGATCTCTTAAAGCCTGAAATTAAAATGCAACACCCAGTAAAAGCTGGGCCTTCAGGATTGGGGTGTCACTCTCTCTCCCCAAGCCAAGCAGACATGCAGTCCTGGCCCTTGGTCCCACACACCCTCTCCTGCCTGTGCTGCAGCAAAAATGGCAAACCTCCCATTTCTGACCACATAGCTGAAAGAGACAGTTCACCAAAATGACATAGAGGGTGTAGAATACACAGTTTAGTCACCCCACACAGTGCTAAACTCTGCCTCTTATCCCTGTAACTAGGACAACATTCCCTTGGGATTCTTCCAAGAGGATCCCTGAAGTGGGTAAGTTTGTTCTGCTGTGGCCCATGGTTGTGATCTTTCTTGTTGCCCTGCTTCCTCTTCCCCGCTACTGAACTCCACAGTCTCACAGTCATTATAGCCAAGGCTTCTCCCAGCCTTCACAACTCCACGGTGTGGTGTTCCTCGTCTCTTTCCTAAACAGCATGGAGCCCTTCATGATACCATTCCAATCGTGAGAGGTGTCCCATTATGTCTCCCCAACTGCAGTAAGACTGCACAGGGAGCTCTAGTTCCTCCTGCTCATTCCCCGTCCTGCAGACATTGGTATTTATAGGCACTCTGTAGAGGGATTTCAGTGTAGAGGAATAGAGGAAAGCAGAAAGTAAAAAAGACAGGAAGAAAGGGGAATTTAAGTATAAAAGTACATAAAGTGAGAACAGAGGTCAATAGTTAAAGGAGGAAGGAGGAAGTAATAAAGGATGGACAAAAGGAAGAACGGACAGAAGGATGAATGAAAGGAAGGGGGGAAGAAGGACAGATGTGCAGGGAGGATGGAGGGAAATAAGAGGGGAAGGGAAGGAAAGGATAGGAATGTGAAAGAAGAAAGGAATGTGAAAGAAGAAAGGAAGGTAGGGAGGTAGCACACCTGTAGATGTTGTCCCCATCTTTGCATGTTGTATGCAAACCCGTTTGATTGTAAATAAATTTTGTTTACAGGTTGTCATGATCTAGGGAAATGGATGCTCATTAGAAGTAATGGAGGTGGAAGGGATGGCAAGCAAGAGATAAAAGGGAACTTGGTAATCATGCTGCACTAATGTTATCTGCCAACAAAATCAATGACAAGCCACCTCACTTAGCCTAGATGAAAAATGTGCAATTTTTGTGATTAATAAATAGCCAAATGCCTCATCATCATCTGTGCCCCAACAACCTGGGAAATTCATCTTGTTCCTGCAAGGAACAAGTGGTCACACTGAGGAAGATGAGGCTGTCTGGGCACCCCCATCACATCTCTCCCCCTCAGCACCCCTCAGGAGAGGGCCCAGAGAGGGCAGCAGGGTTGTGACTTTCACCATGACAGACTTTGCAGGACTAGGAGCTAGGGGGGAGCAGGGGAGTGGAAAACTGAGTCCTCTCTCCTGTTCTGTCCTGGCAGTTGCTCCCTGCCCAGCATCCCCAAGGACCTCCAGAGCCCTCCCAGATGATATCCAAGACCTAGGAGCCCTGCATCGCCACAAGAGTCCTACAAACCTCCAAATCACCCCTCAAGTCCCAGTAGCAGCTCCACATCCGCCTTCTGCTGGGTGCCAGATGTTACCACCTTCATCAACATGCAATCAATTCTGTCTTGCACCTCTTCCCAGAAACATCAGCCCTACCACTCTCTGTGGTCTTGGTCCCCCCTGTCCTCTTTTCTATCCCTCCCTTTAACTCTTACTGTTCCCTGAACTGCCCAGGAAGGAAAAGCCACTTTACAGGGCAGACTGCATGGCCTGGGTGAGTGTGGGGAGCTGTGATGGGTCTGCAGATCCCTTGGCAGAGCAAGAAGAATTTGACCCTGATGAGATTGTGTGCCTGTGAAGATACATCCCAGAGCTAGAGAATTGTAAGCAACTTGCAGGTGCTGAAAGAACTCAGAAAACTACAAGATAAGGGATAACATGATGGGTGAATTTGTACAGAGACAAAAGGTTATAACTGTGGCCAATGAATGATTGTTCATATGTACTAAGCACCAATAATGTCAATGCACGTACACTTAGGAAAGATACAAAAAGTAGCTGTGCTAAGAATAAAGGGGACCTATGCCTGACTTTCTTATATATTTTGTCATTTGTCTGTCTCAACAAGGACAGGTGAGGATCCCAAACTCACACCAATTTCACAAATAAGTCCTGGGATGAGCACAGTGAGGTCATATTCTCCTCATTTGAGGATTTCCCACTCTCCCCCCACACCCATGTTCCCCACAGACAACAAGGAGTCTTGTGCTAGAAGAAAGCTGTTTCTTTTTTTAAACAGAACTTTTTTCAACCCTTGTTCCTCAGGGTTTTCTTTTTTTTGCAAAGATAAAGTATTATCTGAACAACCTCTGCATATATATATATATAAAATATATGAGTGTGTGCATACATTCATACACTTAAACAGTCCTGCAAACTTCTGTCACAGATAGAAGCCCTTCCTGCTTCATAGCAGAGAAGAAAACTCCAACAAACAGCAAAATTCTGCCCCTCTCAACCAGAGGAACTGAACCACATCCATCTGTGGCTCTGGAGGGAATCTCAACAGCTCCAGATGAGAGGCTCTGACTTGAGTGTAAAGGCATCACTCTACAGTAGTTCTAGACACTAGCCATTTCTAAACAGTGCCATGCTAAGACACACACCACACTCACCTGTGCCCAGTCCTTGGGGACAGCCCACCCAAAGACAATGAGCAGCCCTTTAAGAGGTGGCAAGTAGTCCTCATTTTGCAGGTGGACTGTGATTTTCTAACTCAATTAAATACCTACAGGCAGAACTGGAGACAAGGGAAAAAGGCAAGGAGAGATGCCTTTCTGAGAGCAACAGCCACAGTAACACAGACCAGCTGCCCAGAGCAATGTTTCTGCATATTAAAGAAGAGTCACTGAGCAATTAGCCTCCCAGAGGAAATGCTTTGTTCCACCTGAGAGCTCCTCCCTGCCTTTGAGGAAAAACACCAAGACAAACTGGTTGAGGCAGAGTAGAGGCAGGGGTCCAAGCTGGCAGGCTGGGTGACAGGCCACTTCTAGTCATAGCTATCATCATCATCAAAGTAGGAATCACAATCTGATTCATTATCAAGCATAAAGTTGTCTTCATCAAGGTCATCATCATAGTCTTCCTGCCACTGTGGATCATACTCCTCATCTTCAACCTCTTTGCCACCTTCATCTGTGTTGGGGGAGTCACACAAGATGGTACGGTTTTGCCTGTTGAGAAGGAGAGCATCAGTGCAGAGCCCTGGCTGTGAGCAGCAACCACAACCTGGCCCCACACCACCCTACTACAGAGTTTAAGCTGTCACTTAAACTGTTACCTCAAACCACATAACGGGATGCAAGTAATCAGTATCTGTCATTCACTCTTTTGTATGTCAGTGAGCACAGGAAAAAACTCTGCTCACCTGCTTTTTGTCTGCACTTACTCACGTTTCCGTGTTATCCCACTAAGAAAACTCACCCTATACAGGCAAGGGCTGAAGCAGGCACATTTGAGAGTTTCAACTTTCTCTGACCAGGATCTCTCAAAGTCTGGAGCCCAACATGGAAATCCTGCTAGCACAAAAGAACAATCAGAAGAGAGACACACTATGCGATTTGGGGTGTATTTGTGTTGCAAACCCTTTCCCTACACACACACAATCCTGAAAGTCTAACCACTCAGCTGCTCAAGTCCCTTGGTTGGTCCACAATCAAAGTAGACCAGAGCAAGACAAGCCATTAACAGGCACGTGGACTTCACCTGTGTGGAGTGCCAGAGAATTGCAAAGAGACGCTCCTTGATCTGGCGTACCAACTCCAAACCAGCACTGAAATGCTCTGCTTTCAGGAGCTGAAGAGAAGAGGCCAGGTCCTGGTACTGCAGCAGTGTTTCCTCTGCAATTCAAGGCCAACAAAGTCATGTTGCATCATACACTCTTAAGCAGAGACCAAGTCCTTGGCTCTGATTATGAAGTAGCCACAGCTACTTAGATCTCCTGTGCACATTCTTCTTGCAGAATGGAACGTGTTGCTTTTTACTGCATCAATCTCTGACTGGCAGTCAAATTAAACTAGTGGACTTCTCAGAAATTACATCAGTAAGGCAAAGTGGGCTGGGAGAAACGAGAGGCCAGCTGGATGCTGGTGTGTATGCCCCACTACAGAGCTGCTGCTCTTTGAACCATACAGTTTTGAACACTAGTTGCTACTTTAAAGAGGCTGCAGGACTTACCCAGAAGGATCTGCAGAGCATTAGTGAGCAGCTCTAGGCTCTCAGTCTGCTGTTCCACAATATCCATGCTCTCAGTGTCCTGGTTATAGTAGCTGTACACACAGGAGTAAGCCAGCACCTGGAACAGTATAGATCATGCTGTTAAGCACCCTTTTTCAGCTTCGGAGTGGGCAAGAAAAGAGCAGCATCAAACCCTTCCAGACCTCATTATTATCAGTAGCTGAGAGAAGCCTGGCAGTGCTTCTGATCTGTGGCCATAACCCAGTGACCCATTATGCCACATGACAGCAGTGCCAGGCTACTTAGAGTTACTCATAGGATCGGAAATGAATGTGCAATTATTTTATACTGAAGTCTGAAAGAACTCGTTCCCACCTGCAAACTATCACAAGAACAAAGACTGTAAATGCGTAACAAGTGTCACTGACCAGCAGGTAAGGAGTCAAAAGCACCAGCACATCCAATTCAGGCATTGCTGGGCAGCCCAGGCTGAACTCAACTAGCAATGAACTGAGAGAATGAGCCCAAAGAGAAAGTAGGAGAGCCCATGACAAAGGAGTTTCAACAAGTGGCAAACTCCTATGAATGAATGACCCCTGAAGCAATCCAGGCACCCAGCAATTCACTGTTTCCATTTAAAGAAATGGGACAGAAAATTCAGCAGCAGCAACAAGCAGCAGTGATATGCATCTCAGAAAACACAGGGGCTACCATACTGAAAACACAAAATAGGGTCAGGCACCCTTGTTCCACATTTCCTCTCAAAATCAAGTCTGAGTGCAAAAACAAAGTGTATATGCAAAGTCAGTATTGCAAAGACAATTCTCACCTCCTGACTATGTTTCAGGGAATAGCAGGCATTGCAGGCCTAAGCTGTTACAAGCTTACCACACACCCAGTGGCTGTACTGCAAATCCTTTTTAATGTGGCTATCAGGGCATGTAGTAGGTAACTCAGGCTTTCAAAATATCTATAGGTCATGAAATGGAGTTAAGAAAGAAAAAGCCAAACATGAGCATCAATAGGAACTTCCTAACTGAAACACATCATCAGGAGAGCTTTCAAATGGTATCTTTACCAGGGTATTTCAAATTGGAATGGATCAAAATCAGTACATAAAAACTCTTGTGTTGATTCCATGGTGCCAACTTAAGTTCCAAATTCTATGACCTGACCATAAGGAAAATTGCAAACAGAGCCCAACTCAGAGTGAGAGCAGGGAAAAGCAGACATGAGCTCTTCCCTGGTTCTGATGCTATTCCTCCCCTTCAGCTTTTCCTGTCTCCCCTTATTTGGAGTAAGACAAGTGTCTCCTCACTTTAAGAAAGGCATAAAACACACCCCTAGAATTAGGTCTAAACCTCAGCAAGACGGTTATCCAGCCTTACCTTCCGTGCCTGTTCCAGCACTTTGCAGGCATCAAGAACAAAGGTCAAGTTCCTAATTTTTGGCATCTCTCTGATGGAAGAGATACTGTTCCTCAGACTCTTGGCAAATTCCTGCAATAACCAAAGGAGAAGGAAAAAAAGCCAATGTCAGTGTCAAGCTCCACAAGACTGAAAAAACAGCCCCTTCCACACAGATAATTGCCAAGCATCCTGAAGTGCCATCTCAGAAGATGCAGGTAGCAGCAGAGCATTTAAAAGCATCCAACTGTAATATGTCTACTGTGCCATCACTTCAACCTTTTACAATATCTCAGTTCTAGGCAGAGTTCTGCCTTTCAGTCACCATGGGTTCCAGCTACTGCATCACTTTGAGCCCATGAACACCACAAGTCAGGTGCTCAGTTTCCACAACAGACTTGGCAGAAGAAAGCAGGCCAAGGGTTACACCTTATGTCAGAGCAAGGGTGAAATGCTCAGACATCCCCACCTGGATCTGAAGCCTGCTTCTCAGCAGAGAGGACACTGAGACACAACAGAAACTGTCCCGAGTATCAGGGCTAAGGCAACAGTCAGCATCTGCAAAGGAAGGAGGCCTTACCCTTGCATGATGATGAAAGGTGCATCTCTCATTGTAATCCTGAAAACGCTTCTCCTGCCAAGCTGCTTTACTCACCTGAAAGGAAAGGTACAAGTATCCTGGAAATGGCTGCTACACACAGAGACTTGGACAAAACTGTCAGTATTACTGGCAAGCACACAAGTCCAGAGTAAAGGGCCCAAGTGGAGATCCTCACACCCTCTCTGAGAGGCTGAGTGCCTCTGAACCCAAGTATGAATCATGGGAATATAACAAACCACTCACCATAGCAGAGCAGTTGTAATAATCCTTATGATTCGGCCTCCAGGGCTTGAGGCAACGCCAACAGAAGCCATGACTACACTTTGCACATGTCATACTGCACCACAGGAGAAAAACAATGGGAATCACTCAGACCTAACAGTCACTTGCAGTTCCTTCCAGTGCTCCCCTACATCAAAGCACTGGAGTGTGCCACCCAGTCATTTCCATTCACCCAGTACTATGCATTTCCCTGTGTAAATTTTTAAAAAGTCTTTGCTAGAAGCAGATGATGCTTAAAATCAGTGTCTCCAAAAATGAGCCAGGTAAATTGACAGCATGATGTCACAGTAGCTTATCAAGTACTCAAGGGTGACTAAGCATTTCCCAGTTTGAAACAAGATCCACATGAGCACCTCACCCTTCCCTCACTAACTGCTCCACACAGTGCAGAAAAGCAGTGCACAGCCCCAGGGCCCCACATTACATGTGGGGACAAATCACAGCTGGGCATTAAGGGCTGTGCCAGTGGAAGAGAGAAACAAATGGCAACTCCTAAGCCCTAGCTTCAAGCTGAAGGTAACTCCCCTATCATGTAAAACGCTGCAAGAGATCCAAGTTGGTTCAAAACAAATGGTCAAAAGAAAATTGCTTTAAGCTACAGAAATAAGGTGAGCATGAAAGAAAAACTGCTGCTGAGCTGTCCATTCCCCTAACCTTTACCTCTGTATGGTTATAGTGGATTCTGAGAGCACACAAGTGCACTATTAAAAGGTACGTTGTGATTCTACCACAGAGCCATCAACAGATTTAACTCTGAATGCTGGGGAACATTTTGCTTTTCTAGGAATTAAAAGCAATCACTCATCCTACTAAAACTGTAAAACAGACCTGCTACAACAATTACTCCACAGTCAAAAAAAAAAATAGAAAAAAAAAGCAAAGCACAATGGGCTTAACTGTATGGTTTTGCCCTCTCCTGTCTCCAGTAGCAAACAAAAATGTATACTCACTGCAGGCAACCCTCATTTTTCTCTATCTGAGCCTGGCAGTTTGGGCAGTGCTTTGAAATAAGCTTAGCCAGATGTTTGCTTTGGGCTTCACTTGTCATTCCCTCGTAGTATCCATCATCATCTACCCACCGAGACATGTGGCTGCAGCTGGCAGGGTAATGGGCCTGAAAAGGAGACAGTCAACCACACAAAAGCAGAATGGTGCGTGCCAAACCTAAGACAGTATTGCCTGTGATTCAGCTCAGCCTTACCTCTGGAAAGCTGCAGTTGAAGCAGGATATCCAGGAGCACTTGGAACAGGCTGCTCCATAACCAAGTCCATCCTTAAGGAGGATCTGATCACAGCCTTGAGGGTTGGTGCACCATGTCAGGTTGGAGCAACACTCAACATAGCATCTAAGGAGGGCTTTTTCGTACTGTAATAAGAAGCCAGGAAGGAGATTTAAGGCAGAGAAGCAACATGGTTAGGCATTACAACCAGGATCTGGTGCCTCTGGGCTATACAATCTCACTGAAGAGCTGGTCACAACAAAACAGCACCCAGTTTACTCTTTCATTCCCTTTGCATAAATTTCCCCACCCCCCACATGTCATATCTGGAGACTTTTTGACTTCACAGAATTGCTGAGGTTGGAAGACATTTCTGGAAATAAAAACTAATCCAACCCTTCCAGCTCAAAACAGGATTGCTCGGGACCACATCAAGTTTGGTTTTGAATATACCTAAGGATAGAGACTACACACCTCTCTGCCCAACAGGGTTGAAGACCTCATTACCTTTACTACTAAAAAAAGTCCTCAACAACTCAACAAACAGTTTTCTTATATTTAAATGGAATCCCTTGTTTATAACGTAGTGCCCACTACCTCGCATTCTTTCACTGGACATAGAAAGAATCTGGCTCCTTAATCTCACTTGTGAATTTACACATGCTGATAAGATCCACCCATGAGCCTTCTCTTCTCCAGACTAAACAAAGGCAGCTCTCTCAGCTTCTTTAAGAGGTGTTCAAAAACCTAACGCATCTTTGCGGTTTCACTGGATTCTCCCAAGTATGTCCATGTCTTTCTTGTACTGGAGAGCCCAGAAATGGCCATGGTATTCCACATGTTGTCTCACCTGCATTGAGTAAAGGATCACCTTTGTCAACCTGCTGTCAATGTTCTTCCTACATCAACCTAAAACACTAGTGAACCTTTTTAGCTACAGGGGCACAATGTTGTTTTATGTTCAACTTGTCCACCATGATTCTTTTTTTACTGCCTGCAGAGATGTCTTCCAGATGGTTGGCCCCCAGCACATGCTGTTGCACTGGGTTATACCACACCAGGAGCAGGACTCGCCATTTCCCTTTGTTGAACTCACAGCAGTATGTTTTAACTTCAGCATTAGAGCTTCATACAATAACTTACTTATTTTGAAAACAGGTATCTCCACAGATTATTGCAATGTAAATTATTCCATGACTGTATGTGTGACTCTGCACAAGACATTAACGCTCCAGCCATACCACTTAGTAAGCAAAGAAAAAAAATAACATTTCAGTGAGAGTATCAGAGCAACTTGTCAAAGTTAGCTGCAATTTACATTCACCTGCAACAATTATTTCTTTTTATAAAGCAGCCATAGCAACAGGCTCTCAGACATCCTGCTCTCAGACAGGTGTGTCTTACTGCAAAGGCAGAAAGGACTAACTGTCCAGATATATGCACTAATTCTCTGAGCACTTCTCATAAAAAACAAGGCAAAAGATACATCAAAGCCAATGCTTTTCTGTAGCCTTGCCCATTTTGGTTGCAAGCTTGCAAGTTTAAAGAAAAATTGTAAGACAGGGAAGTCTTCATGACTACTGTTCATTTCTCCTTATGACTCTTCATACAGGATCATAATTACAGTAAGAAGTTGCGAGAATATTTTTTGAGAAGCAAAGGAAGTGGAGACCTCTGAAACAACAGAGCAGTGGAAAACAGACAAGACTGTTCTGTCCAGCAATTAACAGAAATAGTCAGCCATTTGACAACTACAGTTCTGCCATTAGGTGAGGAGGACATTCAGTGTAATAACTAAAAACTGAAAGAACAGAGAGAAAAACACAGCTTCTGCCTCCGAACAAAGAGTTACTGCTGTCCCCTGCTGACTGAGGACTAAGGTTAAGCAGAGCTCAGGAAGCCTGGTTTAGAGATGTCTGCAGACCCACACAGACTTAGCGAAGATTAAGCCTGGTATGGTAACTTCTGCTATCCTCACAAAACACTGAGATGCTTAAAGTCAGAGACTGATGGACGAGAAAGAACATAGGGGCCATTCATGCAGCAATAAAATGAAATTGTTCGATGTTTTCATTTGTCCTGGATTTTACAATTGCTTCTAGCACACCAGTAGAGGATACGTGTCATGAGCTGCTACCACAGCTCTCACCTGGTCCTGAACTAATGATGCATCTGAAATGTTATTTGCTGGAGAGATTTAGAGGAAATACCACTGTGCTCTTTTTGAATAGCTGGTATTGATCATAATCAGAAACAATAGATACCACTGGGCAGAAATCTGTTTGGCCTCAATTATCGCACTGCCAGTCTTAGCAACGGAAAGAGGAAAAGCAGCAGCAAGATTATCTGATAGTGCTGACCAAAATGAAACAGCTTGGACACCAAGCAACCACCTCTCTACTTCACCTTCACTATAATCTCCTCAGAGGACACGATGGAGTAAATGAAGGCTGTGGTTGGCTGTGCACGGCACTCGGATATGGGACAGGTGCAGTTGACAACCATGTTCTGTTCAATGCGAGTCATGAGATACTCACTCCAACAGGGCTGTGAAGGCAGAAGAGGAGACATGAAACCTAAACAGGGATCTGTGACCTTCTCATCCAGCAGAGGGTGCACAAAACCCCCACAAACCCACAGGTAAGTACTCTAAGCACGAAAGTGGGAATAGACAAATCAGGAGTTGAAGGATCACAACAAAACAGGGAGCTGAGAAAAGAGAACGCATAAGCTCTGAAAATCCCCTGGCAACACCTTCAGACAAAGAAGAGCTGCTCTAAGTAGGCAGCAGCAATTCCCCAGCAAATAACAGAAACCAAAGAGCCCAGGACCTTCACCTTGCAGCAGTAGTGCATGCAGCAGAGGGTTGGTGGTGTCTCAGTGGGACAGAGTTGGTTCACACAGACTGGGCAGTGGGTTCCAGGGCTTGGAGGAGACTGGACATTCTGCACTTGCAGCCCCGAGGAGATGAGCAGAGCATCACGGTTCTCCACATAGCACTGGATCAGGAAATCCACATTCCACCTACAGTGCATGAGGAGGTGCCGAGCAACATCATCCGATATGCTGAGAGTATCCTGGACCTGCTGTACTGTCTGGTTCATGAGCAGCTTTGCCTCCTCTGGACTAAGCGTGTGCCCCATTGGCACCTGCAGCATTGCCATGAGATATTCTTCTGCCCTGTCTATGCCAGGATTCAACCTGACATGGAGAAATGTGTCATGTTCATACAGGATAGAGATGCACAACCCTCCACACCTGGTGACATGCATCCCTACCAATGCAGGATGCCTATGCTGTCCTCATCTGGAGATGCCTGTGGTGGCCTGCACTGAAAAGTCATCTGTGCCTGGCCCCCAAGAGGGGTTGTAGGCTCAGCAGAGATGTATTCCAAGACATGAGGCTTCCCCTCCTGGCGCCGGAGATAG
>VXBX01006221.1:0-37736 GCA_013400415.1 Scytalopus superciliaris | reverse complement strand
ATATTCACCACCATCAATGGTCCACACAATTTTAGTTTAATAAAGTTTGATTTTAAACAATTACCAAGATTGTAGACTTTGAAGGATACCATGACAGTAGACCTGACTTTGAATTTAATTTAGACTGCTTGACCCATATTCCTGAAAACAAACTGCCTCAGAAGATACTTCCTGTCCTCTCTACTGGAGTGTCCATTTCATAATGGACTCTTAACTTTCAAGCCTGTGTGTCTGAGGCAACAGAAAAACCAATAATTTTTGTGGTTTTTTAGGAATGTGTTTTACTAAATGTATATGTACATAGATGAGTAAGGATTAAATATATGCAAATACTTGAAGAGAATTCATGGAGTGTACTTAAAGAGATAAAATAAGAAGACTGTATAAAGATTTGAAGTTCTCTTTCGATGTTGAATGTTTGGCTATTTTGGTCCTACCTCACTTCTTTTAAATGAAAATGTTGCGTTTTCTGTTCCACAGTTAATTTGGCAGCTGCTTATAAGAATTACATCTGAGGGAGGTTTATTCTGCTTTGGAGTACAAGTCCATCTTTAATTTTGACTATGAAAGTGTTCATATTGAAACACCTGGGCTGAGAATTATAAAAAGAAATTTTATGAGCTGTTTGAACAGCTGATAACTGTATTGATCATCTTCCCCTGTATAGTTTTGTTAATACTCTTATCTGTAATAGGAGTAGAGAGATTGACATGGAAGTGAGGATAGATGTGCAGAAATTTGTAGGCATTAGGAAGCCTTTTTATTATCTATAGATTAACAGGAGTATTAATTTTCATAGGTATTTGGTATTCTTTGTGTTTTTTCATAAGTAGGTGGTACAGATTATGGCTGCCATAGTGTAGAAATATATCAGTGCTGCTTTCGTGCTTTCCTTCATTGCAAAAACAAGTTAACTCTGATTTTTTTCTTCTCAATGTTGCAGAACAGATTGACTCTTGCAAAAAACATGCATCATGTTTCTCTATTTCTTATACAATCAGGAAATGCTGCAGGAAAGCGGACAAGAAAAAGGGCTTGATTATTATGTATATGCTATTAAGGTAATACAAGTTTAAATGGGCTTCATGATTTGGCATGAGAGAGATGTGATACTGATAAATAGCTTTTTCCAAGATGCCTTCCTTTCCACTTAGTGCTCAATCATTTGAATGTCTTCCTTTCTTTTCATAGAACTATTACGATTTTTTTAACCTGAACGAAAGAAGGGATTTTTTGCTGGGTTGATGAACTTTCTTCGGATGAAAATGCATTAGTTTCAGAATTATGAAACAAACAAACAAAAAACCCCAAACAAACAAAGCCCCTTGTCAGAAGTTCATTCTCCAGTACATGAGTGGGTTAGTTTTTGGTTTGATTTTGGGTTTTGGATTTTCTTTTTTTTTTAATTATGCTCAGATTTGTCACTGAGTGGCATGGGTTTTTTGTGGATTTTGTGTGTGTGTGTGTGTGTGTGCCTTTTTGGGTTTTTTTGGTGGTGGTGTGAGTTGGGGATTGTATTGTTTTTGGCTGTTTTGGGTTTCTTTGACGAGAGCTTTTTTTGCTGTGTAGAGGGAGAATTTGCTGTCTGAAGCATTTTTGTTGACAGAGGGATTCTTACATAATGGCTAACAAAGCTAATGATCCCTAAAAGTGGTATTTTTTTTCTTCCTTCTCTTCATAGGTGTTAATACAAGTGGTTTCTGGAAGTATGTTTTTATGTTTTTGAATTAGTATAAGGCCACATATATTTAGGGTCCTCACTGAACGCTTAAGCAACTTGACTCTTTTGAATTGTTGAAATTACGCCAGAAAATTGATTTGAAACTGTTCAGGTACTTGGGTTGTTCTGGAACTTTGAAAGGACTGGAAGTGTTCAGCAGTACTCTGGTGGCATTTGGAGTTTCTTTGGCTTTCTGTGTGTCATTTCATCTTGCTTGTCTTCCCTATTAGCTTTAATCTTACTACACGAATACTCTATTAATGTAAGATGTGCTTAAGCTTGGAAATTCATATATGAGAAACAACAGAAGGCCAGCCAGCTAGTTTTGCTTTCATCTGTTTTATTCTGCATGATCTTCTGTACCTCCCCTCAGAAAACCACCCTGAATATAATTATTACATAAAGAAGTGCAGCCATTTTAATCTCTTGAGAGAATAATAGAGTACAGGAAAAACATCAAATAGTACATAAAATAAGAATTCAAACTATGCAAGATTTATTCCCAATTCTGCATTTTTTCTATGATCTTATCTCCCTTATTTATTTCTTTATTTCTTTTCACTCCTTTAGAGTATGTTTATGAAAAATTCTTGAGGGTTCAGTCATGTTAATAAACCAGCCAAAATGCTTCACATAGGAGAGAGGTGTTGAAGGGATAAAATATGAGCTTACCAGGCCAGTTGAAAATTGAGCTATAAAAGTATCAGAAAAATAGTAAGTTAACTGCAGGACTAGAAACAAAGCTGCTCCTTGGTTTGGAGTTAAATTTGAAATCTCTATTGCAGAAAAATAGTAGTTTCTGATCCAGAATCCATTCTAACTACATTTAGAGTACTTACAGAATTTGGATTGAAATCATATTGAGAACATAATGCACTTGAGTGGAATAGTCCACTGTTCTTATCAAACAGAAGGCACTATCACCTGCATTGCATAAAACTCACAATTACGAAGCAGTTTGTTTTAAAATTGAGGCCTATAATACTTTTCATACAAATATATTTAAAAGACCTTCATAAAAATAGTATGCTAAGTGGGTAGAATTATTGCTCAATACTGCTATATTGAGTCCTAAAATTTAGAGCTTATTTTATCCTCAACACACTGTTCAAAAATTCAGTTTTGGAAGACAAAGTGATCTTGGTTAAATATGAAAAGTGAAGTTTTATTTTTTTTATAGTGAATGTTAGTAGGGAGTCAAATTATTTATGCTTTTCTTAAGGAAGCTCTAAAAGTCATATAAGAGTTGGTTTACATTGTATATGTATATTCTATATATATGTGTTAATGAAAACATCAAGCCCCAGAAACTCATTTCATCTGCCCATAACAGCTAGTGTGATGCTTTTTATGTTAATAGAAACACATGACAAATCCAAATTTAAAACCTGAAATGAAAGACCTTGAATGTTCTATGTTTAAAACTTAACTGAGTACACATTTGATTGCGGACGCCAGTGCAGTGTGTTGAGTCCCCAAAACAAAGATGGTCTTTATGCTTTACTGTTGTTTTAGAATAAAACTTATTGTCAGACTGATTGTCAGGGTGTCACCAAATCAGTCATACTTGGTGTGTGTTTGCAGGGGTTTATCATGGCACTGTTCTCAACCACTGAACATGGTCAAGAGGTTGAAGCAGAATGAGGAGACATGAAGAACGTCAGTGCAGGCAGCAGAATAGTGAAAACTAGGTCCTGAGTCTCAAGACAAAGTATGCATTACTTTGAGGAGTAAAAAGCTATTTCCAAGCATTTTCTGCTTCTAGACAAGCCACTTTGGGTTTCTGGTGTTGATTTGTGAAACTGCACTGTCCTGCTGTTAAAATCAGTGTGTATAACCAAACTATCCCATGAAATAGGCACATCGCAAGCTTTCTTCAACAGTTCTATCAGCTGAAGGGTATTTAGGGTAGTTTATATATTATATGAATAATGCAGCCCACCAGTGCTAGAAAAAATACTAAGCATAGCAAAACCTGTTAATCGCGACTGCAGCAAAATAGAAGTAATTTCTTGCGCAGCTGTTGCTGTTGACAGCAAGAATTCTTATTGAAACAAAACTGACTCCTTATGAAATTCTGCTTGAATAGTGTAAATTCTGTATTAGAGTGTCAAACAAGTATGTTGGAAAATACAAGAATAACATTTATATGTCAATATTGGGCAATGACTCTCTATGAAGTACAAAAATATAAAGTTACGACGTTGACAGTTTTATGGAGAAAAAAGTCATCAACTATCTAAAACCAGTAATAAGATAGGATTTTCTTTCATGTATTAATGAACACCTTAAGTCAGATAGCATGGTTGATTACAAATGTAAATGCATTGGTCAGAGAAATGCTAAATTAGACACATTCACCTTGGATGCTTTGATTATTATTGCAAAAAGGAGAACTCAGTCGTGTTTAAAATTCAGTGTGCACTGAGATTCTTGACAAAAGAAATCAGCAAGTGAAAAGTACTTAGACTGAAGATGTTGAAAATATGTACAGTAGAACATAGTAATTTGCTGAATGTTTATATTTGAAAAAGGGATTTAATGCAAAGTAAAAACAAAACCCCAAACCCCAAATCATTATGTTTTAATTGTTGAATTCCTGCTTAGTGTCAAGTTGCATTCAGAAATCTTCACGTTATGAAACCTCAGGTAATCACAGAATCACAAAATAGTAAGGGTTGTAAGGGACTTCTGGAGATCATCCAGTTCTGTCCCTCTGCCAAGGCAGGATCACTTGGAGGTGGTTACACAGAAACATGTCCAGTTGGGTTTGAATGTCTCCAAAGAGGGAGACTCCATGACCTCTCTGTGCAGCTGCTCTGCCGCCCTCAACGTGAAGAAGTTCTTTGTCACGTTGAGGTTAAACTTCTTTTAGTTTATGGCCACTTCCCCTCATCCTGCCCTAGGGGCACCACTGAAAAGAGCCAGGCACCATCCTCTCGGCACACACCTTTGAGGTAATTATATGCATTAATGAGTTCTCTCAGTCTTCTCCAGAGTAAACAGGGCAAGCTGTCCCAGTCTCTTCTCATAAGGAAGATACCCCAGACCTGTGATAATCTTTGTGGCCTCTGCTGGACCCTCTCCAGTAGCTCCTTGTCTTTCTTGTACTGAGTGGCCCAGAACTGGACACAGTACTCCAGGTGCAGAAAGCTTGTTAGAAATCTAATTCATATCAGTATGCAAAACCCCTCATTATTGCTCTTCGAGCAGAAATTTTGTACCTGTAAATTTTATAAACTTCTAGTGTAAGTACATGTTAAGAGTCACCTTTTATTTTCTGTAACTGGATGTGAAAAGTTTTCAAAGCTTATTTTGTCAGGTTAAGGAACAAAAAAATAATTTTGTTGGAAGAACAGAGATTAGTTAATGATTCTGCACATATCTGGCTGTCTTTGGTCTGATCTAAGTACATATGGTTGCTGGACTTGGAGCTTTTTGAAATGGACTTTGGCTCTTAAAAAAATTAAGCATGCTATGTATTCTGGCAATGAACTTTTAAACCGATTTTTAGGCCTTAATTTGTAAATGGTTTGGGTTCAAAAAAATTCTCGGAAAGGTGGAAATCACTCAGTTTTAGTGATAACCATCTGTGGTGACTTTCGCGTTGTAATACTGAATATGTCTTCAAGTGTTCAAGGCTGGGTTGGATGGAGCAACCTGGTCTAGTCAAAGGTGTCCCTGCCCATGGCAGGGTGGTTGGAAGCAGGTGATCTTTAAGGTGCCTTCCAGCCCAGGTGTTCAGAGACTCCCTCGTCTCTAACTTTGCAGTTTGCCTTTGCACTGTCCCGTGCGATGCCTATTCCGCTGGTTTGAAACGCTAACCAGATAATGAGCCGATTTGCTCTGCCAGCGCCAAGGGGGGGTAAGATCGATTAGGCCTGAATGGGCAAATTGGAGCCACCCGTCCCTCGCAGGCCTCGCCTGTCTGTAAAGTGAAGCTACTCCACACCAGTTAAGCTATTTTTGCAGTGGCTTGGGTGTCTGCACACGCGACCTAAGCTCCTGACAGACCCCTTGGAGCACCCTCAGAATCCAGTGGCTGTGCAAAGGTGGCAGGCACCGAGCTCTCTGCAGAGCTCGGCTCTCTGCACCAGCCGGTCCAGCGGCGCTCTCGATGCCAGCGGAGCCCCTCGCAGGGACCACCTGCCGAGGGACTGACAGCCAACAGCAGGGACACCCAGCTCGCCGAGTTTGGCAAATACCAGCACACCAACCAAGCGGTGCCAGGGAAAATTTGCCCAGGAACCAACGCTATATAAGGCAATGCCCAGAGTTGCCCTGTGGCCAGTCCTGCTTAGCTCAGCCCAGGGTTCTGTTCTGCCTCCTGCCTGCCTGTCTCCCACCTGCTTTTGGTTCCTGCTCCTGCCCTTTTCAGCTGTGCTCTTCTGTGACCCACTTTTTCTGGTCTCTCTCAAATCAGAAAATACGCTTACTTCGTGTACACATCCTTTCTGTCTCTTTTCCCCCTTTCCTCACAATAAGCAATTAAAAAAAAGTAAGCTAGATGGAGCAAACAGAGCAATGTGCTCTGGGTTGTGGGTCTGTACCCTATAAAAAGCCATTCAGGTGGCTTAATTAGGAGCTGTGGCCAGTCTGGAATCTGGAAAGTACCCAGGATTTCATGATTTAGTCTGAGGTAAAGGCAGCTTCATTTTTCTTTGTTCAGCACAGCTTTCAGTTAAAACTTCTGAAAAGTATAAGTTACTTTCTGATCTAGAAACATACATACAGTGCTTGACCCTTGAGCAATTGTGGTTCATAAACTATTAAGGAAGGGAAAAACCCCACCACCAACTCAACAAACCAAAATCACACAAAACTCAACCCAAAGCCCAAAAAAGCCCCACTTGAAACCAAGCAGAGAAATTAATAAAAGCTAGGTCTTCTCTCTTCAAGTGTTTTGAGATGCTAACTAAGTTGGCTTGTCAATTTTAAGAAATAAATTTGTTTTTCAAGTGCGGTGGTGGTCTGACTGGTGATTTCAAACATCTCATCTTTGGGAAAGGCATCTTTTCTATACCTTACTAGGTATCAATTTTTAATTTTTTTTTCTCACCAAGGAAGTGCATTGTTTTGTGACTGCACTTTAGTAACTGGTTGTAGCATATTGGGCAGATTAATTTGGATCACATATATCTCTCTGTATTTACTAAATGTGTTTTTGTCTGCATGTATATGTACTGCTTTCCAGCTATGTCTGTGATTCATTTTACTGGTAATTTATGTTTCTTGGCCAGTAGGGAGAGTCTTCAATGTGTTACCAAGTTTTCTGGCAATAGAAGATCGCAACTGAGAGGGCTGTATAGGTGGGAGAAAACTTCAGAAAAATTACATAAGGTCCTGTCCCTTTGTGGAATTTCCTGGGCTCAGGCTTTTCCTTCCTGTGTGAGGGTGGGCTAATGAACAGTGAAAACTTGAAAGTAAACAATGCACACACACTTGGCTGGTGAGCCACTCTGTCTTATTGTGGGGACCAAGACCTTCAAATAGTGTGACTGTAGAGCTAAATACGGATACATAAAATGTGCAAGTATGGCAGATCTTTTAGCAGAGTTAGTTTACATCTCTGCAGTACCTGCACAGGTTTCATCTTTGTCTACTACAGTGAATAGACCTTTAAACTAAGTTGAGCACATCTTGTCAAGAGAGAACTGAGTGTCAACAGTCTGCAATGTTGTTGAATAAGACAACCCTTATCCTAGTTACTTTTGCAGGGAGGTGGAAGAGTGCTGATTTCAGCACTGTTGCTGGGATGTCTTTTATTAGTTTCTTCCTTATCTTGGGGTTTCTGCCAGATGTCCTTGTGGCCCATAAATTCTTTACTATCAGTGGTACATCCTGCTTCCCCAGCTTAATTAACCTCCCCTTGGTCTGAGATCATTGAAGAATGTCAAGCCTTTAAACCTTAAGAAGGCAATTCTACTAACAAGCACTTTGTCTACTAACACCTGGACATCACTTAGAACTTATTAGCTGCTGTTTGTTTCATGGATTAAATTGTCCTTCTTGTTGAGTAGGCTTGAAAGTACACAAAGATCAAACATCAAAAAACATGATGAAAATTTTACATATTTCACATTTTGCAACAAGAGGAATGCTTTTACTAGTACAAATCACAGATAATAGAATGTAATGTAAAAACCTATTCATAATGCTTGCACATCCGTTTTTCATTTTATGTTTTAATTTTTGTAGGGGTTTAGACTCACAGAACTCTGCAGTAGGTAGTTCTATGAATCAAACAAAGGCGAGGAAAGAACATTTTCAGAAATGCTAAAAATTTCAGAATCTGTTTTGAGATGACTCTAAAGCAGTTATCAGCACTGTTCCCAGATTACATAGCCACTATCAATGAAAACTCAAACCATCTTCTGTGCAAACAGCATTTAGGTATGAGTAAAGTTGGACCACAGAATCTCTTTTTGGGTAGATACTGGGGTTTGTAAAGGTACAGTTTATCCTAGTGTAGAAGTGCGTCCTCTTAAATAAGTTGAATGTGTAATACATAAATAAAAGTTTTATGTGAGTGTGGAGGATTTCTCCAAGTACCTTACACCAGGAAAACTACACTGAGCAATCAGCTGTGCTGACTTAGACACAATACTTAATTTCACCTGAGTATGGGCAATCTGGGCTTCCAGAAATCTTGCACAGATTTTCTTTATCTCCTTTCCCCTTACTTGTCTCAACTTTCCCATAACACATAAAGCATACAGCTGTTAATGTGAATGTCAGCTTTTTAGGTAGGTAGTGCAGCTATGCCACTGAGGTAATTTCTTCTATTTTGCTTGTGATCTTGGAGTAGCCATATTCTTAGGTAGTAGCACAGCATCTGGGGAAACCTTGATCCTTGACATGCAGGATTTTCATAAACAGGAGTAGTAATATAAGGGGTTGAGAGAGAGAATAGCTGCACATAGAACTTTATTATAGGTAATTATAGACATCCCAGTTGCTTGACAATTCATAATTTCTTACTGAGGGTTCTCAGTGTTTTCTAATGGCAGTGGTTTGCAAGGATTGTTTTTGTTGTTGGTTTGGAGTGTTTTGTTTTCTTTCTTAAAATAGCACCAAATTAAAAATGAAGAAATTTTTAAAGTGCCACATTTTTAATTGCCATTATAATCAGGTAATAGCCTCTAGTGAAAAGTATTAGAAATGTTAGTTTATTAAAGCAATGTCCGCTATAATTGTAGTATATGGGAAGATATGAAGCCTGAAAATTTAGGAATGCCATTTAGTAAGTAGAATGCATGGGTATTGGTAGGCAAGGTTACAAATTAGTGACCTTCCTCAGCAAAATTATTTTATAAGTTGGCAGCCCTGCAAGGGAACTGTAATTTTTGTACATGCATTATGAAAGGGAAACTTCTTATCTAGTGGAGCTGTCATAGCACCATCAGTTTTCAAAAGCTGTGCTAAGAAGATGATTGCTAATTATAAACGTGGTGTTGAAATGTTTCTCCACTTATCAAATATTTCATTGTAAAAAGGACATAGCCTTTTTATCACACTTGACCAGCTTCTTTTAGTAAATACGGTATTCCAGTTGGTATCAAGATATCCAATTCTTATTCTTAGCTGTAGAACAGACCTGCTATATGAGCTTGAGCAAATTACTGCACTTGCAAATGCCTTGCTGGGCGGCTTGTATTGTTAAATTTGTCAGTTAAACAGTGTAGGGCAAAAATATTTACTTTTCATAATCTGTGGAGTTGAGCCTTTTATATAAGGGCCTCAATATCAATGTTAGTATTTCTATCCTATGGGCACTACTGTTGCACAAGAGAAAAAACTATGATAATAATATAATTTTGGATGGTAAAGCAGAAAGTAGTTTTTCACAATAAATTATAATGGAAACTTTTATCTTGCTTTTGCTGTGTGTATTAGAATTAGTTCTTTTTCACTTGTTTATCTGAAAACCTTGATTATAGGAAAAAAATCAGAAGTTAATAGATTTAATCCCTAAGTCTTGAAAATGAGACTCCTTATTCTATATGCTGCATTTTGCCAATTAGATTTTGCTTATCTTTGAAACAATATATACTTTGCTTATCCTAAATTGTAGACTAGACAAGACATGGTTTCAGCATACACTGTGTGTTTTCTTATTATTATATATGTCTTCAGCAGAGTATCCTGAAAAATCTTTGACTTCTAGCAAGTCATGTTTTAAATACAAACTGCTTGATCAGTAAGACTAATGCAAATATAAGTAGTGGTAAGTAGTTAACTGTGGTACTTCATTAGTAACAAAATTGAAGAGGTTATATATATAGCTTGTAAATTAGTGTGACTTCTTGATGGATTTGTCCTGATTAAGCTCTCCCCTTATTCTTGTGGGATCTAAATGTCTGAGTGATACTTTAGGTAATCCTGTCTCCTAAAACAGTAAAGTAACAGCCAGTAACAGTTATAAAAAATAGATTTAGTTCTAGAGGTATACAATAATGTAGAATTATGCTGTTAGCTCTTCTTAAACTCAAGGTCTGTTCTATTTATTCTACTGCATGCTCCATACTGCCTGCATCAAATTACTCATACCAAAATTCCTTAGAAAAAGTGATCGGCGAGTAACAGAAATTTAATGTTTGGTCTGAGATGCTCTGCTATGTGTACTGCCTTTCTTTGCTGGGTGTCATTAGGCAACTGCTTGAGCACACCAAGACTGAGAAGTCTTTGGTCACTTGGTTCTTGATGTTCATGAGTGAGAGCAGGGGAAAATAACACACACACACCAAATACAGCATTGTGGTGAAGACTGTAAGTCTGTGCTACCTGTGATTTAAGTGGCAGAAAAGTTCAGGTACATGCATAAAACCCATGCAGCATAAAGGTAAGATTTTTGTCTTTTATGAGCAAGATGATATTAATTAATAAAACCTGTATAAGTAGCTATTATTACTGAATTGATGCAGTGTCAGTGAGATTATCCAAAACAGCAGTTGTTGTAAATAAAAGTTTGCAATTTCATCCTGAGTCATAGGCCTGAAACACTGAAAACTTCAATAAAATTTGGAAATTAAGACCAATGCTCTGAGTAGCAAAGGTGAAGGATGAAAACAGCAGATCAAGGTGAGAGGTCAGAATGTGCTCTTTTGTAATCAGTAAGCAGTCAGTGAGCATAATGGCACAGTGCATCCAGAAGCAGATACCACCAAAAGTGACAAATGCAGAATGACAGAAATTGGAATAATATTGGTATTTGTGGTATTACAAGAGGCTGGATCCAGTCCTGAACTAGGCAAAAGAGCAAAGGTAACTAAAGAGAAATTAAAATCCTTAAAATATACCCTCAGTCTACCATGAAAGAGAGAAGGCCTCAGTTTATTACTCTGAAAGAATGTAGAAGTCAGACAACCTGGATCTAAAAGTAGATTGTTTTGTGTTTTTTTGTGTTTGACCAAAAGTTAGTACAGTAAAAGTATCAATGTCATATTTTTTTTTTTTAAAGAATATTTAAAATTAAGAACATGAGAAAAAGGGTTGTGTGTGTGTGTGTAAGGATTAGAGAAGTTTCTCCTGCTAATAATCACACATTTCTGTGAACAAGGATGAGGAAAATTTTTATTGGGGAAACACAGAGAAAATTGTAAGTGTAAATGTATTGTGCTGAAAAACTACAAAAAGCCTAAATATTCCTTGAGAATTTATACCAAACCAGCAAGTAAATATTGCAGCAGGTTATCCTTTCAGTCTTAAGACTTGGTGTGCAAGTTTGTTTTTGTTTTTGTTTTTTTTTTCTAGTTTGTTCCTTTGCTTTCATGGGTTAAGTCCCATACTTGTGATTTTGTGAGATTCCAGACTTTTTGTGAGCACATATTTTGGAAACTTCAATGAGTGTTCAGGGAGAAATTTTCTCTTAAATTTCTGTCAGAAGATTGACATATAGGCATAATACCAGTTTTACCATATGTAATATCAACTTTGAAAAAAGTATCAACTCTTTGTTTTCATGTGAATGTTTATTAGTCTCCAAAAAAATAATTTACTAGGTGGAATCCAACAATAACATTTTAATCACTTCTGCAATTATAATGGTTTCTTGTATTTCTGTACATTCCAACTGTGAAACTCAGCTTGCAGAATAAGCAAATCAGAACTTGTAAACCACCTGTAAATGCTGGATCTCATCCAAAGGTCTAATTTCTTTAATTTCAACATATGTTTGAGTACTTCTTCTTGCAGGAATGCTGTAGCATCCTCTATAAACCATCTATGACGCATGATACAGTTTTTCTCTGGGTGGTACAAAATGGAGAGGAAGCTTTGGGAGATTTTCCAGGCTTATTAGCATTTTCCCAATGCCTAATTGTTTTGTCTGTGCTCCACTTAAAAGCGGGAATCACTGTCATCTTGTTTCAAGTTTGCATAAAGCCCACAGAATTTTAGTAATTTTGTAGTATCAGGGAGACACAATGAGGAGAAAGGCCGTTACAGGCAGTTTCCTGCGCAGTTAATGTTTATGTGCTCCTGAGTTAGTTGACTTAGAAAGGAATGAAGGACTGATCTGGTTGGAAGATATTTTCGTTACTATTAGCACTTTGAAGTTTTGTCCAGTGCATAGCAGTAATAATGAAAAATTATTGCAAGGTAAATCACTTGACGAGGATAACAGTTGTCTTTATAAACCTGAAAACCAGACAAGCAGCAGTTCACCTATTGATATTAGTTTCATAAAGCATGAACTCTCAAGTTTAGCACAATAAAGTATTTTGATTTTAATTGTGAGCCATGTCTTGAAAAGGTCTTAGACCTTTCTTGAAAATCTATAGTGCATTCTAAAAACCTTTTTTTTTGGCTTGTAGGCCAACATGCAGTTATTTTACCTTTTGCAGATAACTTTTTTTGGAGTATATCAGGAGCACCTCATGTGGAAGTTAGGACGTACTTTACTCAGAAAATATCTTTAACTATGGAACTTTAACAACTGAAAAACATTCAGGCTTTCTTATTACCTATATATGTAGCTGAATAAGCACTATATATGAGATTACACCTAGTGTTAGTATCATAAATTGTGGGCAAAATTTAATGATTAAGTATAATTCACTTCAAATACAAATTCTTAACTGATTTTTAGTCTTAATTATATAATAATATTCATACCAATCTCTACTCTTAGCCTTTGCTTTTATTTTTCTTTTAGTTGTTTGGAAAGACAGCAAGGAGGTCAAGAGATTTTTTTTAAATATATACAAAAACTGGAGCATTTTTCCTATACTCTAAATGACTGTTCTTGTTTCATCTATTTTTTTTCCTTTGGTGAGAGCAGGGGTTGATTTCTCAACAGAAAGGACAGCTATTTTGATTGAAATTACTTAGGTAGAAGCAGTGCTACTGTTTTGAGTCAGCAGTTTTGTGAGGAACCAGGACTTAATCTGATAGGAAAGCAGTGTCATGCTTCTCTTTTTGGCAGGCATGCATTTCCTTCTGTATGCATTAGTATACTTGCTTACGAGGCATATCAAGGAAGCAATCTTGCTGAAGCTTTATCCAAACTCTTATCCTCTCTCTTTATGAGAATAATTATGTATAATCACTGGTGTTGGCATGAACAAGGAGAGGGGTCCAGGTGCCTTAAACTTACTGCAGGGAAGAAAGAAGGAAGATGATGCTCCTGGATGCTGTCTTTAATTTGCTAGGATAATCCATTTGATATTAAGGTCAACATATGAACCTGTCAGACCAATTCCAAATACATTTTCAGTGCTACATGCTGTGATGCATTTTAGCTAGACTGAGAGGCAAGAAATGTTTATTACATTGTAGCTGCTGGGGCGTACTCATGTACTATTACGTCTCCTGCTGCATTCACACCTTGGATCTTTGAGCACAGCAGTGTCATGACTGATGCTGGCAGAGTTGTATGGAATTACCGCTGTACCTGCACATGCTGCTTTGGTCAGAAGCCAGGTCTGTGCTGTTGGCTGGATGTTGCTAGAACTAAACTGTGTTGTTGGGGTGATTTTTGGTTGGTGGAATTTTCATGAGCTGCTCTGGTGGCTCTGCTCAATTACAATAAAGGGTGTTGGCAGTGTTGGACTGTTGAAGCAGTTTTACTTTCCTAGATGTCTCTTTACTATGGGTTCAGAGCTCTAGTGGAGAGATCCAAGAATTTCTAATTTAATTGACTTGATAATTTTTCTTATTGATAACTTTGAAAACAGAATAATATGGGCATTTAACAGTGCAAAGAAACTTTGAAGACTAGAGGAACTTGCAGCTGAGTACATGAAACTTCTGCACCTTACACTAACTGAATATCACCATCTAGATGATAATGTCTATATAATAAAGATTAATTTAGAGATAAGGTTTTATTTAGATATGATACAGACAATTTATTTAGTTTTATTAACACTGTACAGTCAAAGTCTCAAAACTTAAAAGGATTTTTTCTAAGGTTTCTTACTTAGTAACAGTCTATCAACATAGAAATACGTGCAGATCTTTGGTAATGATAGTGTCACATAAGTAATTAATGAGGGATTTTATTTTTCTCATTTCAACCTGAAAACAACATTATTAAACCCCCTTCTGATTGTTCAGAAATCTGTAAAGCTACAATTTGCAGAGCCGTGTATTTAGTACACATAGCAGTGTAAAGATTAATTTTTCTTCATTATTTGCCAATTAAAATTAACAGGCTGTTAGTTTATCTGTGATAAATGCACTATATGTAATGCAATGGGACAGTCTCTTAATTTGAGCACCTAGCAAGGTGTCAGCCTAAATCTCTTTCAGCTGATTTAATTAGCAAAGCTCCATGTTAATCAACTTGCCACTAAACTTTCAGACTTGTGTGAGGAAAAAAAGAATCCCTTCACAAAACAAAAAAACTAGAATTAGGCCAGTGATAAAAGTAATTTATGGGGCTTTTTAAAGAAATGTTTAGCCAGTTAATGAATTATTCAACAGTAGTCTGAATTTAGTAGGTTTTCCTAATTTGATTTCCTATACTAAATTGTGCTATTTCTTGCATATTTATAAATAGAAAAGGGTTCATTTACAAAATATGTTCGTTAGTCTAGTATCTTGCAAATAATAGCACTATGTTTTTCATATATTTCCACATATTATTTCATATATATATATATATACACACACACACACATACATTATTACCTCCATGATTTAGGAAAAAAAATTCTGTGAGCTAAGGTTATTGAACTGTTTTGCTTACTTCTCTTTTCAAAGTTCTCATCTGGAAGTGTTTAATGTTCAGGAATCTGAGAAGGACTTGGGGATGCTGGTGGATGAGAGACTGGACGTGACCAGCAATGTGTGATTGCAGTGCAGAAAGCCAAGCATGTCCTGGGCTGTATCCAAAGTGGTGTGGGCAGCAGAGCGAGGGAGAGGATTCTGCCCCTCTGCTCTTCTCCAGTGAGACAACACCAGCTCTGAGGCCCTGGACACAGGAAAGACATGGAGCTGTTGGAGTGAGTCCAGAGGAGGCTGCCAAGTCGATCAGAGCGATGGAGCACCTTTCATATGAGAAAAGGCTGAGAGAATTGGGATTGTTCAGTCTGGAAAAGAGAAGAATTTGAGGTGTCATGATTGTGGCCTTCCAGTACCTCTTTGTGGTCTTCCAGACACTCTTTACAACCACATTTAGTGATGTGACAAGGGGGAATGGCTTCAAACTAAAAGAGTGTAGGATTAGATTAGATATTAGAAAAAAATTATTTACTGTGAGGGCAGTGAGGCACTGGAAGAGGTTGCCAAGAGAAGTTGTGAATGCCCAGTCTCTGAAAGTGTTCAAGGCCAGGTTGAATGGGCCTCTGAGCAACCTGGTCTAGTGAAAGGGTAGGACAGGTTGGATCTGGATGATCTTTAAGGTCCTTTCCAACCCAGGTCATTCTATGATTGTTTATTGGAGCCAGTTGTAGGTGCTTCCTCTTGGTTGCTGCTCTTCCAGCTTGAAGATACCAAGCTCTTCACATTGCTGCATTGAATTATAAATTTCTGAGGGTACAGAAGTCCTTTGCTGAGATGCTACTTCCCCAGCATAGCAGAAGACCATTTTCTCAAAACCTGCCTTGACTATTTCAGTGAGATGCTCTGAGCTCTTACTGTAGTCTTTAACGTGTATGGACTACCAAGTGTACATTCACAGGGTGGATTTATGTTCCCACACAATATTTCATGGTGTTGTGCCCTGGGGAAATTCCGTGGCAGACTGAAAATTATATATGCTGGCTTATCAACTTCTTTTCTCTTTATTACAATTTCTTCGCAATTTCCTCCATAGCTGGGGTTTGTTGCTTTTTTGTGTGTCTTTGCTACCTGTTGAGTGACGTGAATCTCTCTTGGCTGAGGGGTGCAGAGGAAGCATTATTTTGCTTTTCTTGAGACTTTTGCTTTTGTCTTTCAGGTGCATTGTATAAGTCAATTGCTCATATATGTTTTGCATTAGAAAATTTCCATTTAAATCTGAATTATTTGTAGCATCAGAAAGGTTACTCATACTTTAGTTTTAAAGTAAGCTGTACTTTTAAACTTTTATCAGTTTCAATGGAACTAAATTGAGGAATTTGCATCTACTACTACCTTTAAGAGAAAATAAACTACACAGTCCTAGCGTTTATGTAACTGTTGTTGAAAAGCTCAAATATCAAACTTACTTTAATAGTATAGTGTAACTTCTCCATTTTGATGCTCAAATTTAAATTAACATCTGAAATAATGCAGCCCATATGTAATTATATTAATCTGACTCAGCAAATAAGTTAGATTTTGTAAGCACTCCATGTGCTTGTAAATGGTGGGAAATGAGATAAATAAAATAAAATATCTCCTAGAAAATAATGGAAAGAGAGTAATTTCCTCCAACTGCGATAGTTACATATCTTCTAGCTGATGTAGGCTGCCTTTTTTTAGCATGTATTTTCCTGACATTAGGGCAGTCGTAATTCATGTGAGATGTGAATTAGGGTAAGCTTGTTACATGTAAATAGCCCTTACAGTTGGAAAGAGCACAACTAAGAATATGGTAAACTGGGATGTTCCAGCAGATTAACCATTATTTGATATCTATTATTTAATATATTGCTTATTATTTTGCTGATCCAAGATTTTGTATGAATTGTTTAATTTGGAGATTTGAATATAATGTAGTGTAGAGTGAAAATAAATCCACTGTAGTGTAAAAATATATATATCTAATACAGGATATTTCTTTATTTCCATGAAGAATGTCTGTCTACATTTATCTGAAATATGAAGAAATAGGCTAAGTGTATGCAGGTGTGAAGAAATAAAATAATGTGCAGCTCATACAGCTGTATTTGCTCAGAATTCTTTGATTTCTTTTGGTATATACAAATTAAAGTAAGATTGTGCTTGTGAATCAGTAGTGAGAATCAAAACCAGATGAAATACTACTCCTAAGATTTCATGTAATCTCAAATTTCACTCCATCACTCAGATAAACAGATATACTCATTTAGGGTTTATTTCTCTGGTTTCTGGCTAAGTCTGCAGTTTCCTATATGGTGAGTAATGTTTCCACATGAGTTTCCGTGATTTTTATCCTCTTCCATAGATACTTTCTTTTTTTTTTTTATTTTTTATTTTGGTAGTGTAGTGGAATAGTAGCTCTTAGACAAGTGAATATGCTCGTAATATTAAATGATGCTTTCAAAAATGTCATATTCATGGGAATTCAGGGAAAATAGGAGCTCAGAACTTCTCTGAAGAATAACAAGGCCCTCTATAGAAACTCCTTTCTAGCCTTTGACAGCCACATGGGTATTTCAGGGATATCTTTCCACTCCCAACCTTCCCTCCTCCTTCTTTCTATCAATTGTCTTGTACCTGAGACATTCTAACTAGTTGCAAAGTACTTCAGATTCTTCCGTTTTCTGGAACTTAATGACTCCCAATAGCAGTGGCTCCCAATGGTTTCTTGGTACCCAATAAGCATGGGTGGATGGGGAAGAGAAATATTAGGCTAAACAATGATGCTTGTTAATTGAAGTACTGTAAGTGCAAGTTCTTAAAAAAATCAATCCTGTATTTTTCATATATTGAATTTATCTTGTTCTGAAGTTATCATTCTTTCTTATAAATATCTGAAAGTTATGGGGCCTGTTTGAATTCTTGATTCCATGAGATGTTATCTTCATTGAACCTAACTTCAACGTTTATTGTAAAAATCAGTTATTCCCTCTCTCTCTCTGTTTTTTTTTTAATTAAAAGATCCAAGCAGCTCCTCTAAAATTCTCATCACTATAGATTCCTTTGTTCTGTTCCCAGTATAGTGCCTGAAGTTCAAGTAGAATTTTTTTCATTAGAATTACAGCTGCTTCTGAAATACTCCCAAACCAGTCCTTATTTTTGTCTGGGAAGAGATGTTACATATTTACAGAATTATTGACATACTTTTCTGCTGGGTGAAATGTGCATTAGCAGTTGCTACATTTGCAACACTCAAACTGTAATACTTTATTAGTCTGTGCACCTAGCTTTCCAGAAATTGCATCTATCTGTTCATTCAAAAAGGTTCTGTAACGTTAGGAGTTTCTTTCTCCTTTTTGTGTTGTCCACCTTCTGCTATTTGTGTGATGATTTATTTAAATCATTATATTCTTAGATTCCATAGCATCTTCAGAGTAAGGATTAGAGTAATTAACTGTGACTAACAAATGACACAGATTTTCTATATACATTTTGAAATGTCTTGAAATGTCGAAGCTAAAACAAGGTTCCATTTGTGCTAACTACTGTGTAAACATAAACCAGTAGTTTATTTATTTGTCTACTCCAAAGAAAAATGAAAGATTAAAGAAGAGGCATAGCAGCTACCAGGATGGTGATAATCATGCCAAAAATCAATTCTGCGTTCTTGGAGGAGGGGGGGATAATGTATGTAAGTGATACAAGAAGCCAAAGAGACCATGTACCACAGAAGGCAAGAAACGAAGAAGTGATGTAAAGAAAACTATGGGTGTTTTACCTGTGCTTTTGTACAAACAGTTCTGGATAACAGTGAAGCTTCCCTAGAACTCCTCATAAAAAAGTCAGCACAGGTCTAATGATCAGGAAGTGTTTAAGGAATCTTAATAGGTCCAGGAGAATTGTATTTAAACCACCAAAACCATAACAAAAGACAAGAAATTACAAAAATTCCACTTGCCTTACTTTTAATTTTCTTTTCAGTGTGTATGTTGAAGCCAGCTCAAGCCCATTGTTCTCTTTGAAAATCTTTCGTTAGTTGCTTGGTTTATAGTCTGTGTTGGGCTGAGTTGCATATTTTCTCCCTGCGTCCACATACTGGCCTGGCAAATTCAGGCTTTTACACTCTTAATGAATTTGCGGAAAATATTTATGCCGTCAGTTATGCAGTCAGCTGTGACATAGTTAATTATTGATAGCTCTTTATCTAAACCAGAAGACCACTTTCTGATCCCCTTCATGCTGGTGTAGTCAGCTCTCTTTGCAACAGCTTGGTCATTCATAACCTGGGCCATTCCTCTGGGCCGTCTCTCGTTGTAGGGGTTTACTGGCTAGCCCTGCTGGGTTAAGAATTGCTTTTAACCTGCACTTTTATACTTTATTAGCAAGAAGTTTTCTGCCTCTGTGGTTTATCTTACTGGGACTTGATTGTCAGTGTTTGAGGTGGTTGATTCCGTATTTTGCACAGTGTTTCTGTTGATGTTCTTTTGGAGAAAAAAGTAAATTCTGCTCTCATTTATATAGAACCATAGAATGGATGGGGTTGGAAAGGCCCTTAAAGATAATTTAGTTCCAACCTCCCCGACCATGATGTCTGGTCATGTGTCTGGTAACAGAGGTCAAGTTGAACTCCGTTGGTAAAATTAGATTTAAAATTTCCCTAGACATTCTCGTTTAAATGAATTGAGCTGTGAAAGGGACAACTCTTTGCTACCCTCCATTATATTAATGTAACTCAAGAAAAAGCTTTAATTTTCTCAGAAGTATTTTAAACCTCTTTTCCTTTGTACTTTATACACAATGTATTTTATTTATTATTACTGTTTTACATTAGCTTAGAATTTTCAAGATAACCTAGGTATTATGTAATCATGTTCCTTTGCCATCCCTTTGAAAAGGTTATTCTTACATGATAATACAACTTTTTGCCAGTGGTTCAAGAAAAAAAAAAATCCTTAAATACTGCAGTGAAATGTATGGTAGAGTGTAAAGTGAAGTGTACAACACCGACACAGTATTCCATTTGTTCCAGTTGCAGCTGATGACACTGGGAAAACATTAAAGGCGATGCCTAGAGTTGTTGTGGCATTTATGATGTGTTTAAGTAGACCTGTTTCACGCAAGTGACTTCTGCAGATGAAAAGATTCTGGATCTCCTGGAGTTTCATATGTTTGGGATAATTTTTCTAGTAGTACATAGAGACCAAGTGCATCAAGTGAGCCATCATTTTTGAACTTGTCTCGTTCTTACTACCTTGTATGCTGTTGACTGGCCATACATGATACCAGAATTAATCAGATTTTTATTATCTGAACTTGTACTTGAATAGCTTGGAAATTTTAATGGAAACACGTTGTTTTATGGTAAATAATTTTTACGCCTTCATTTTAGCTTACCCAATAGCTTTTCTTCTTTCATTGTCTCTCTGGTCTTCATATCGTTTCATTACCTCTCAGTCTTCTCTCCAGTAAAATTCAGTTTGCTTCTCCAGGGATATGTAAGTCATGTCATCAACCTCTTGGCAGCAGGGCTCTATTCCTTTGGCATATGTGGGTGCTATGTGCCCTACATTCAGGGACTTATGGGAATGTTACTGGTTTACGGCAGGTACTTGAACAGGCACCCAACCCACAGATCAGAATGCTCAGACAATACCATTCCGGAACAATGTTTTGTTCATTTGGGTCTAAAACATGAACAGTTATCATTCATATAGATTAAAAAACATTTTTAAAACCTGGGATTTGCATATACTGGGTAGCTCAGAATTTCTATTTCAACTGTCAGAAATTCTAGAGGAAAAGCCAGCTAGACTCAGAAGTGCCATTAAATGCTGAATAAGAAATGCAAAAAATTTTACTAAGTATTTTTTATCAAAATTAAGAGCTTCATTCAACTGAGATTAACATTTAATATATGTGGCTTCTTTGTCTTGATATCTCTGTATTGTGGTTTAGGAATGGTACTCCCCAGTTCAGTGTCCCCACCAAGACTCTTCCAAACCAGATGGCACTTGCTAGCTGGGACTACAAGTGTGTGCCACTGCACTAAACTACCGTAAAAATTTAACCCTGTCCTGGCTGAAACTAGGACACTCTGGGAAATTAATTTGGCGGGTTTTTTTTCTTGTGAGCACTGTTCTACCTTTAGTTCATTTAGCTATTCACCTGAAACTATTAATCCTGGGATAGTTGAGGGCAGCAGAGTGGATGACATGTCTCATTTGATCTGAAGGTATTGCACTTTAGCTGTTGTCTTCTTGAG
This sequence comes from Scytalopus superciliaris, assembly GCA_013400415.1. NCBI lineage: Eukaryota > Metazoa > Chordata > Aves > Passeriformes > Rhinocryptidae > Scytalopus > Scytalopus superciliaris. The sequence continues at coordinate 16,566 of VXBX01006221.1, read as the reverse complement.
GAGACTACAGTTGTTGTTTTTATTTTAACTGAATTGGAGAAAAATGTCCATCATCTGTAGCAAATCAAATGCTGTACATTGTTCCAAGGCCTGGCTTGAATTAATTTATAAGACAAGGATTTTAAAAAGTATAAAAGAGAACAGCAAAATCTACTACATAGGTCATATGTAGGTTGATAGTTCATATCTTGGAAGAAAGGTGATGCTGTGATTGCTTGAACAAGTATTATTCTTTCTATGATTTTGCTCTGAGATAAAACAGTAGATATTAGTTCTCAGATAAGAAATTTGAGGTGAAGATCTTAGCCAGATACTGGATTATTGTAGTAAATCTCTTCTTTTACCACTTCTTTTTTTTTTGTGCCGTGTTGGAAGGTTGGAAAGAGTAATTAGAAACAAAGTTCTGTGGAAAAAGATCTGGTTACTCCAAGAGACTTACTGATAACATGATGTGAGGATACCATGGAGAAAGAAGGTCTGTATCTTAAGTTACTTAAAAACTGTCATCTTTGATTTTATGCTGAATGCGCCTTTTTTTCCCCCCCCCCCCAAGACAAAGGGAGCATGTTAAAGAGGGAAAGACTTTCTTGTATCTGTGACTAATAGAGCTTTATATGTGGCAATATCAGGCACAGGTCTTGGAGTTTATGTCAGCACAAAGCAAATATAAGTCCAAGCTGATGAAAAAGCATGAAGATTGTCCTTGTACAAGTGTGCAACTGCTCACACAAAGTAGAGAGCATTTATTGCCTGGTGATTCATTGAGACCTTTTTAGTAAACTTCTCTGTTCCCAGTATAGCATCCCAGTTCTGCAAAAGAGAGGTCTGTCTACAAAAGACACATAAGCAATTTCAGACCCATACCAAGGTGCTTTTCCTGAGTCTCTTCAGAAGATAAAATGCACAGTGCTCTGTCTTCCTGTCACTTAGCTTTGAGGAGTGTGAGCTGGTGTCCCTTCTGTTCACATTTAAGTCACATCCCTTCAGAGCGGGAGAAAATTACTGCAAACCAAAACACTCTTCCTGAAGCGTGTAAGCAAAATTAAAATGTATACCAATTTTCAGTGGTATGTGAAAACAAATTATTGGTGAGTCTGTTTGCTTTCAGTGTTTCGCTTTTTTATACTGTTCTTGGGAAAAGGTTCTCAGCAGCAAGCTTGGAGATGCAAGTTGTTCACTGAGAGTAGAAATAAAAGTACAACACTATGGAATATTTTCTAATCTTTCAACTTGATTCAGGAAATTAGCTTCCTGTCTTGTGTATATTCTGGAATGAGTAAACCTTGAAGACAGCAGTTTTTGAGCTGAACTCTGTTTTGTACTCATACAACCATGCCTTTTAAAGTTCCATGATATTTAATGATTGAAATCTGTTACAGGGAGTTGCAATTCTTTTCCTCTCTGTTACTGTTTCTAATCTCTACTGCAGATTCTTGGAAATGCTGATCAACAAGACTAATAGTGGCAAATGACATACTTGTTTCATGAGGCATTACCTTCAAGTTTCTGCACTGAGGAGAGATACGTGCTCATAAAGGAAAGTAGTATTTCAAAATCCCTCAATTTTTTTCTCTAGAATGGAGCACAACATCTGTGGTTTTACTCTCCTCCAGTACTCTTCAGCTTTCTGTACTGCCCAAACTGTATTAATATATGTGTTAACTCACTGGCTGTCTTTTAAATGGCAACCCCGATCCAAGATTAAGTTGAATTTTTATAGCTCCTTAGAGGTAAAGATTTTAAAGGTCTGTTTTTTGTCGAGATGATTTCTGTGCTTCTTTATAGATTCACTGTCCTTTATAATTTTCCTTTTAGCTATAGAGCGATTAAGTGTATCAGAGTATTTAGCTTGTACTTATTTCTGTGTCAGACATTTGCTACTTTACAACCCTGACCTACATTTTTGATACTGGGTCATGAATTGCTGCTGCAATTCTCTTGCTCATGCATGTGTAGGATCTTAAAATAGTTGCAAAGTATTGCCAGTTATGTAATTTTGTCTTGCATTAGAAAGAATGGCATTTCCTGTATAGTGTTGTTATTATTTTTGTGGGGTATAGAAAATCTTTATCTGACAGATAAAGAATGGCAAAGATATCTTCTCATTCCTCTTTTAAAAATAATATGAAAATATGCAACCATCATTGACTGAAGGGTGGTTGTATATGTGCATCCTCATACTACATTCTTTTAATTTTAAAAGCCTCAAAAAAGAGCTGTTCACATGGCAGTGATCTCGTTATTTTGTCTCTCATATGTGCATCACTGTGCAAATAATTTGCAGGTAAATTATTCTTTGGACCAATAGTCGTATTTTTATTAAAAGTAACTTACAATTAGGCATGGCACTAGAAGTGAAAACAGTCTTCTGTAAGATGATACTTTGCCTTACTGTTACGGAAGTTCTGTCAGACCAAGAAGACTAAGATGTGTCACAGCAGTAACTGATTACATTAGTACTTCTGAAATCATATCATGTACAGTAAACTAATAACAGGAAAATATTCTTTAATGTAGTTAATTTTTATTTAAGTGCTATGTGTATAGCAGGGATTTTTAGACAGTTTTATTTTAAATACAATACTTAAAGCCAGACAATAATTATGAAAGTAGCAAGCTTTTTTGAACATTTGAATTTTTCTATTGTAAATTATACTTAGTATTAAAATTATATCTATAATTTGTTTCCATTCTGATGTATTTTTGTTACAGTATTGGCAAATATGGTCTGATGCTGGTACTTCAAATACGTATATGGGATGGTTCATGTACTTTTTAGTACATGCAGGTCTAGGGTCTGTTCTTATATAGCACTGATAAAAAAATAACATTAATGATGATAATAATGTGTCACTGTCACTGCAAAGAGAAGAGTTCTTTAAGACTTGTAAAATGGGAGTCATAAGTGGTAACTGCTTAAAGCAGTAGTTTTCATATCACAATTTGCTTTTCCAAGAGTGAGAGATTGTTTTACCTACTTTTTTTTTTCTGGAAAGAAAGTGTTAATTTTTTAAAAATTACTTATTTTCATGAATTTATGATGGGTGAATGCACCTAGCCTAAAGATAATGTCACAGTTTGAAAATACCAGCCAGAATCATAATATGATTACTTTGATTTAAAAAAAAAATTAAATAAATGTCTGGATTGTAGAATGTGCTTCTCAAGCATTCTGGCATGACTTTAACCCATAATGTTAGAAGCCATACAGTACACAGAGTGGCAAGTACTGAGAGCATCAAAAGGTGGCATGGTTGAAGACTGATGGAGTGCCTGCCGAAAGGAGAAAAGTAACTCACAGAGCCGTGAAACTCCTGTGTGCCCCTAAGTATTTTAATAACTAACAAAGAATATAGCTTAAATTCTTGAGTATTAATAGAAAAATTAAAACATCCTTACTTCAGGTGACTGTTTTTCTGGTTTGTGCGAGACATGTTCAAAAATGCCTTGCCGATTTCAGAAGAAACATGAAGAAATGAATGACGTCAACTAGTAAATGATGTAACTAGTTCTGTGTTGTGGCAGTTCATAGTGCAGAAGTGGGATTACAGACCAAAATGACTGAGTCTGAAAGCAGACATATCTTTACACTCACTGCATTTGTGTAATAAAAATAATGAAATGAATGAATTATCTGCATTTTAAGTAAAATGTTAAATGCAGCAGGAAATACTGCTGTTGACAACCAAATTACTGGAAGAATATGGGTTTGTGCTTAATGCATAGTGCTTGGGTATTTCAGTGAATGAAAAGATGAATGCTATGATTTCTTTGTTTATGTGGGAAAAATATAAAATACTGCATTAAAAATAGAGTAGCAATGGCTTAAGTGCACATTAGCAATCTGTATAACTGTGAAGACTATAGGGACTTGAGAAACTGAAGTTTACAACCTTTATGGGTGTTCGTTTTGAGGGTATTTGAAAAGGTTTGTTTAAAACCAAGAAAAAAGCCTAAGTTCTTAACAACAAACTGAAAGAAAGGAAATTGGTTAAACTTCCATTCTAAAGTTGTATTCTACTGTTCATCTGTTGCATTTCAGTATAATATGAAAAAAATATTTTTAATTCTGCAGAGGACTTAGTTATGAAAGCAATGCCAATAAGTCATTGAGAGCCATCTGCCATTTAACAAAAAATAGAAGGGATTTCTTGAAGAATCATCTGCATCATATTTTTAGAGAGAGTCTGTTTTTCAGAATGAGTGTGACAAGACTAAAAAACTAGAATCAAGCTTCCAGGCTCTAGGGATCTATATGTGGAACTATGTGTGTTCAGGTATTTACAAGCTCTAAGAAAATCATATTACTTTGGAGAGAAATTTTCAATTCCTCGCTTCACCTCCTAGGCATTTAGATTTTTTCTTTTTAAACAATGAAAGGTACCCTTTCCTAGTTTATAATAGGTGTCAGGATGTTCTGATTGACTTCGGTTTTCTCCTGGGTAAGAGGCAGCAACCAGTTCGAATATAACCTTGGCAGAGAGCTTCATAGCGTGCTGCAGCTCAGTAATGTGCTTAATGGGCATTCTAGGAAAGGATCACAGTTTATATATATAGTTCCAGCTATAATTAGCACGTCTTTGCTTACCTAGGGGGAGCGAGTAACAGCAGCATAATTGTGTTGTCAGTTTTGTTGTGTAAGACTTGGGTCTGTCAAGGTTGTCACTGGCCAAAGTGTCAAAGAAAAATTATTGGAATAATGCAAAAATTATCCTATTTGTCCTGTCTTTTATGACTTGTGTCAGGCAGCTGTACTGAAACATGTATGAGGATGTAGACTGTTGTCTCTAGGAAAAAAACCTTTAGAGATATCTATGTACATTCTTCTCAAAAACACCACCACCACCTTTTGGGGGTTATTTGTTTAGTTGCTGATTTTGGTTTAGATCCTTTGTTTTCCTTTCTTCCATTTCTGTATCTCTTTTGGACCAGTTTTATTTGAGTTTTTGTGATATACAACTTAACTGAAAAATTGTTAAAAGTCATTCACAGGCCTTTACTTGCCTTTATTGAGTCCTTTAAAACTTGAAAAATTGGAATTCCCATCTGTGATCCAATCTGAAATGTCAAGTGTAGATTTTTACTTTTCAATACTTTCATACTTTTTAAAGACAAAAAGGGGAGAGAAACTTCAGGAAATTAAAATCAGTAATTCTAGCTAGTATTGCTGCAGTTTGTTTGTCCACATACATGTTAATTTGACTGCTGTGAGATTATTCATCTGAAGTGCTGCGTATCAAATTTTGAAGATGCCGTTTCTCTATTCAGAGTCACTTCTGGATATTCAGAAGATTCTTTTGTAGAACTGATGACATTTGCTTTGAGTTAACCTTAACTGCCAGTTCTGCAAAGCAGCCCATTCAGAAAAAGAGTATAAGCGTTAAATTTATAAGCAAGTTTTACAAGGAGTCAGGAGCTGGGAAAGGAAGTTGAAGTTTTATTATTTCCAGTGTTAAGCATGTTGGCTAGAATGTCTACATTTTTTTAAACTTAAAATAAATCTGGTTGATTTTTGCATTGTATGTATTTAGAAAACACTTGAAATATTTTCTAAAATCTTTCTTCCAAATATTTTTTTTAATCAATTTTCTTGTTGTAGTTTCCATACAACTGCTGATCTGTATTCTTGCGAGTCACTAAAGAATGATTCTTGAAAAAGGACTTAAATACCAAGTATCATTTCAGTCAGCATTAATAAAAATGGTTGTGTGCTGCACCTGTCAGATCCACCTTTTAATACAGAGTCTGATGATAGTCCATGACATTTACCTCCTCAGGAGGGTCCTTTAAGGCTCTCAGCTGGTTGCTGTGAAGCCTGAAGTAGCCTTCATATTTTTAGGCTTGGGCCCAGCATGTGTTGTCTACTAGGTTTAGTGATATTGTTTTCTACTTTCAGGTTTTTTTGTAGCAAATCAACAATGATCCCATCCAAAGTTTGTTCTGGCACTTCTCATCTCTTTGCCTGAATTTCAGCAATATATTTAAAGATTATATATTTTTAAACTGCTGCTACTATTATAACTGTATTTGTTATAATAATAATAATAATAATAATAATAATAATCATAATAATCATCATCATCAGCAGCAACAGCTGGGTATTTTGATTATGCTTGGGTGTTTTCTTGATAATTTATAGCACTTTCTATAGGTAATGCAAGTGTTAAGAAGTGTACTTAATATAAGCAATAAATTAAATCAGGTGACAGTAAATCATAGAATCATGGAATTGTTATGATTGGAANTATATGGGATGGTTCATGTACTTTTTAGTACATGCAGGTCTAGGGTCTGTTCTTATATAGCACTGATAAAAAAATAACATTAATGATGATAATAATGTGTCACTGTCACTGCAAAGAGAAGAGTTCTTTAAGACTTGTAAAATGGGAGTCATAAGTGGTAACTGCTTAAAGCAGTAGTTTTCATATCACAATTTGCTTTTCCAAGAGTGAGAGATTGTTTTACCTACTTTTTTTTTTCTGGAAAGAAAGTGTTAATTTTTTAAAAATTACTTATTTTCATGAATTTATGATGGGTGAATGCACCTAGCCTAAAGATAATGTCACAGTTTGAAAATACCAGCCAGAATCATAATATGATTACTTTGATTTAAAAAAAAAATTAAATAAATGTCTGGATTGTAGAATGTGCTTCTCAAGCATTCTGGCATGACTTTAACCCATAATGTTAGAAGCCATACAGTACACAGAGTGGCAAGTACTGAGAGCATCAAAAGGTGGCATGGTTGAAGACTGATGGAGTGCCTGCCGAAAGGAGAAAAGTAACTCACAGAGCCGTGAAACTCCTGTGTGCCCCTAAGTATTTTAATAACTAACAAAGAATATAGCTTAAATTCTTGAGTATTAATAGAAAAATTAAAACATCCTTACTTCAGGTGACTGTTTTTCTGGTTTGTGCGAGACATGTTCAAAAATGCCTTGCCGATTTCAGAAGAAACATGAAGAAATGAATGACGTCAACTAGTAAATGATGTAACTAGTTCTGTGTTGTGGCAGTTCATAGTGCAGAAGTGGGATTACAGACCAAAATGACTGAGTCTGAAAGCAGACATATCTTTACACTCACTGCATTTGTGTAATAAAAATAATGAAATGAATGAATTATCTGCATTTTAAGTAAAATGTTAAATGCAGCAGGAAATACTGCTGTTGACAACCAAATTACTGGAAGAATATGGGTTTGTGCTTAATGCATAGTGCTTGGGTATTTCAGTGAATGAAAAGATGAATGCTATGATTTCTTTGTTTATGTGGGAAAAATATAAAATACTGCATTAAAAATAGAGTAGCAATGGCTTAAGTGCACATTAGCAATCTGTATAACTGTGAAGACTATAGGGACTTGAGAAACTGAAGTTTACAACCTTTATGGGTGTTCGTTTTGAGGGTATTTGAAAAGGTTTGTTTAAAACCAAGAAAAAAGCCTAAGTTCTTAACAACAAACTGAAAGAAAGGAAATTGGTTAAACTTCCATTCTAAAGTTGTATTCTACTGTTCATCTGTTGCATTTCAGTATAATATGAAAAAAATATTTTTAATTCTGCAGAGGACTTAGTTATGAAAGCAATGCCAATAAGTCATTGAGAGCCATCTGCCATTTAACAAAAAATAGAAGGGATTTCTTGAAGAATCATCTGCATCATATTTTTAGAGAGAGTCTGTTTTTCAGAATGAGTGTGACAAGACTAAAAAACTAGAATCAAGCTTCCAGGCTCTAGGGATCTATATGTGGAACTATGTGTGTTCAGGTATTTACAAGCTCTAAGAAAATCATATTACTTTGGAGAGAAATTTTCAATTCCTCGCTTCACCTCCTAGGCATTTAGATTTTTTCTTTTTAAACAATGAAAGGTACCCTTTCCTAGTTTATAATAGGTGTCAGGATGTTCTGATTGACTTCGGTTTTCTCCTGGGTAAGAGGCAGCAACCAGTTCGAATATAACCTTGGCAGAGAGCTTCATAGCGTGCTGCAGCTCAGTAATGTGCTTAATGGGCATTCTAGGAAAGGATCACAGTTTATATATATAGTTCCAGCTATAATTAGCACGTCTTTGCTTACCTAGGGGGAGCGAGTAACAGCAGCATAATTGTGTTGTCAGTTTTGTTGTGTAAGACTTGGGTCTGTCAAGGTTGTCACTGGCCAAAGTGTCAAAGAAAAATTATTGGAATAATGCAAAAATTATCCTATTTGTCCTGTCTTTTATGACTTGTGTCAGGCAGCTGTACTGAAACATGTATGAGGATGTAGACTGTTGTCTCTAGGAAAAAAACCTTTAGAGATATCTATGTACATTCTTCTCAAAAACACCACCACCACCTTTTGGGGGTTATTTGTTTAGTTGCTGATTTTGGTTTAGATCCTTTGTTTTCCTTTCTTCCATTTCTGTATCTCTTTTGGACCAGTTTTATTTGAGTTTTTGTGATATACAACTTAACTGAAAAATTGTTAAAAGTCATTCACAGGCCTTTACTTGCCTTTATTGAGTCCTTTAAAACTTGAAAAATTGGAATTCCCATCTGTGATCCAATCTGAAATGTCAAGTGTAGATTTTTACTTTTCAATACTTTCATACTTTTTAAAGACAAAAAGGGGAGAGAAACTTCAGGAAATTAAAATCAGTAATTCTAGCTAGTATTGCTGCAGTTTGTTTGTCCACATACATGTTAATTTGACTGCTGTGAGATTATTCATCTGAAGTGCTGCGTATCAAATTTTGAAGATGCCGTTTCTCTATTCAGAGTCACTTCTGGATATTCAGAAGATTCTTTTGTAGAACTGATGACATTTGCTTTGAGTTAACCTTAACTGCCAGTTCTGCAAAGCAGCCCATTCAGAAAAAGAGTATAAGCGTTAAATTTATAAGCAAGTTTTACAAGGAGTCAGGAGCTGGGAAAGGAAGTTGAAGTTTTATTATTTCCAGTGTTAAGCATGTTGGCTAGAATGTCTACATTTTTTTAAACTTAAAATAAATCTGGTTGATTTTTGCATTGTATGTATTTAGAAAACACTTGAAATATTTTCTAAAATCTTTCTTCCAAATATTTTTTTTAATCAATTTTCTTGTTGTAGTTTCCATACAACTGCTGATCTGTATTCTTGCGAGTCACTAAAGAATGATTCTTGAAAAAGGACTTAAATACCAAGTATCATTTCAGTCAGCATTAATAAAAATGGTTGTGTGCTGCACCTGTCAGATCCACCTTTTAATACAGAGTCTGATGATAGTCCATGACATTTACCTCCTCAGGAGGGTCCTTTAAGGCTCTCAGCTGGTTGCTGTGAAGCCTGAAGTAGCCTTCATATTTTTAGGCTTGGGCCCAGCATGTGTTGTCTACTAGGTTTAGTGATATTGTTTTCTACTTTCAGGTTTTTTTGTAGCAAATCAACAATGATCCCATCCAAAGTTTGTTCTGGCACTTCTCATCTCTTTGCCTGAATTTCAGCAATATATTTAAAGATTATATATTTTTAAACTGCTGCTACTATTATAACTGTATTTGTTATAATAATAATAATAATAATAATAATCATAATAATCATCATCAGCAGCAGCAACAGCTGGGTATTTTGATTATGCTTGGGTGTTTTCTTGATAATTTATAGCACTTTCTATAGGTAATGCAAGTGTTAAGAAGTGTACTTAATATAAGCAATAAATTAAATCAGGTGACAGTAAATCATAGAATCATGGAATTGTTATGATTGGAAAAGACCTCTAAGATCATAAAGTCCAACTCTTAATCCAGCATCACTGTGTTTATTACTGAACGGTATACCCAGGTGCTACAGTTGTTCTTTGAAAAAGTAGCCAAGCATGTTTTCTAAGCTCTTGACATCTTCTGTGCTTGCTGCAAGTATTTCTAGGTTATGACTGCAGTGACACTGATCATGTGTCCTCTGTATTGACATATTAGGAAATTATGCCCTCAATCTAGAGCTGATAGTCATTTAGCAGATACACACGTATGAAATACAAAACAATTACTGATCTGACCATCTACTCAATAGTCAGTTTAGAGTGTCTTCTAAATGCTGGTCTGAAATCCCAGATACTTCTGAACTCCTATCAACATGAGAAGGTAGAAATTGCAATGTGTAACAATGCAAATGCACACCTAGTCCCATGTTCTCAATGGCAGCTACTTCAGGGGAAGGACAATCTGTATGGATGCATAGAATAAAATGGTTGTAATTGTCACTGTTGATTTGCTTTCAGATGTTGTAATCCATTTATTTCTCTGCATTTTTGCCATTCACTAAACTTTCAGGAACATAATAAAATTTTAGAGAAAGAATATGATGAAAGCAAAAGCTTGAAAAGTTCTGTGTAGAAGATCACATTTGGCTCTGTAGAATTTGACACGCAGTTTTGCTTGGTGTGCTGAACCAGTCCAAAACAATGCTGTCCTTTTTCTGTCTTGCATTTGGAATGAAAGTGAAATGCGTAGAATAGGTATATTATAACTATTGTAAATGAATGAGTCAGAGATGATTGATGACATACACTTGTGGAATAAATGGGGCAAGGAGATGTGTATGGAGGAGGGATCTTGATTTCCTTCTAAGTCTGGAAAGATGTTGTCTTGTTCTTGCAGCCACATTTTACTGGTGGTCTCGGCAGTGCTGGATTAACAGTAGAAATCTATGATCTTAAAAGTATTTTCCAATCTAAATGATTATATGAGTCTATATTGAGTTCAAAAGCATGTATTGTAGACTTAACAATTACTTAATTGCAGCTACCATGTTGCCTTCCCTGTTAGGCAATGTAAAAGACTTAAGCAAACTGTACCTAGTGCCTCTTAGTGCTTTGACTTGTGGGGGATGATTTTAGTTTGCAGCCACTGTCTGTAACTTGTATTGAACCTCCATAAACCAGTCTGCAAACCTGCAGCAAAATGCAAATATCTGCATATGTTTAAACAAATTGCAAATCAGTTTTTAGTGAATATTTGTTAAATTCTTCACAGCTTTTCTGGGCATAGAAAAGTTTTAGAAAGTCTCTGCAGTAGTTCCCTGTGCAAAAGAAGGCTAGAAGTTCTTGTGTGCTGCTTTTGCTGGTTCCAGTTATCTCTGATGTAAACACTTAAGAAAGAGGGGCAGAAAGATGCTATTGAAGATGTGAAGGTGATGGTCTTGGAAGTTTGATGGTGAAGACGAGTAGCTTTAAAGATGTCTGGGAATGTTATCCTGGAAGGAGGTGTGCAGTACCAAAGTGGGGCACTTCTGAAGGAGCTACAGTGGTTGACCACCCGCACTAGGGCAGGGATACCCGTAAAGGATGGCAGTCCACGGGAGAACTCACATTGGAGCGGATAAAAAGCACCAAGAAGCCAAGAGCAGCAGGGGAAAGCTGCTATGCACTGCCCTCTGCCTCCTGTGATTCCTGGGATGTCTCAAGTGACCTACCATGAACATATCAAAAGCTGAGATGAGGTGTGGGGGAAAGAAGACCCTTGATGTAGAATGAGTGTGGGGTAGAAGGAGTATTTGTAGAAGTAGTTGTTTGATTTTTGTTTTTTTTTCAGCTTCGCTCTTTTTCCAATACCCAGACCAGGGATCAGAAGTGGGTGTTAAATAACAGTAAGTTAAATTCAGTAGAAATTTCACAAGCTAAGACAATTTTCTCAATGACAGGTCCTAGCAAACAACAACTCTTTGATTCAATTACTGAAGAAGTGGAGTTCCCAGGTTCTCTGCTGAACGAACATGCAGATAATCCTGGCTTAAATTTTTGTCTGACCAAGAAAGTTATTAATACCATGGTACTTTTGAAAGCTGTAGAAAGGAAATCCAACTTCAACGTCCAGCTTTCAGTTCAATTTCGTACTCAATTTATTTATTTAGCTTGAAGAAAACTCATGAGATGTAACACATTTGACCTCAATTTTGATTCTTCTGAGAGCTGATACATTTATAGTTGTACAAAATATATTCAGTATAAAGGGAAGCTGTCAAAAAACTATTACATAATGAAACTAGGTTTGGTGATCGCTGCATCTTTTAAGGCAAACGTTAACAAACGGATTTCACTTAAATAGATAACATCAGCTGAAAATCAGGTCCAGTGCTTGTTTCTACCCTTTCTAAAAATTTCCTAAACAAGGCGATACTTTACAAATTGTGATTTCAAGGAAGGACTGAGTCATCAGGGCTTGTGAGAGTTTTTTCTTGTGCATGAAGAGGTTCATATATTTCTGAAAAGACAACCAGGAGCATAGCAATGACTGGTTAATGTAAGCAAATGCTGAATGGTTCCTTGCCTGAAACTGTCAATATGGGAGCTTCTCTCTCTATATACATATATATGTGTGTGCATGTGTGTGTGTGTGTACGTATATATATTTAAACTGTAAATATAGGTAAAGGAAAAACTGAATTATATAAAACCCCTTAGTGTAGTGCCTGATCTTCTCTGACAGGAGACAGGGAACTGATTTTTCTGTTATGTGCAGTCACACAGCTAAAATATATTCTACTGTGACTTGGCTATATTTTAAAGACTATGATATACTTCCTCAAATGATGCAGTGTTTTTTCTCTTTTTTAAAATGTAGCACGAGTATTTAAAAGCCAACTCTTTTATTCCTGTCAGCAAAATACAAATTGAGAATACTTATGGGGCAAGTAGCAGGGGTGGTAATTGAAACTTCATAAAAACTTTATAAAAGAACTTTATAAAAACTAATTTAGTACAAATACAAAAAACTCTGAGGACGTCCATGATGTACATATAAATTAGTGCATAAACAATAAAAATATTTAAGACTTGTTGATGGGAAGTATATACTAGCAGTGTCAGCACTTAAAAAATACTTAAAATATCATTTGACATAAAAGTAAATGTAAGTGGAGTTAGCAGTGTGGTTGTATCTCTGTGTGTATGTATATACATACATATATATAGTAAGTGTGTTCCTTGATAGGAAAAGCATTAGGAATTACAAGAAACACCAGTGCTCTTGAAGAGACTATGGGAAATATTATGCAGTTAGTTATTATCATGTGTATTTCTCCCACTGAATGCTGCAGAACACACTTGCCAGACACTGACAGAAGATGATGTTGAATTCAAAATGTCAGCATAGTTAAGAAAGGAAAATTAATGAAATAGACAGAGTACTTGAGATAAGATTCTTCTGTGCAAAGCTGGAATGTACAGACGTAGAACACCCTGTTGATTTGGCTAACAGAAAACTGCAAGTGGTTTATGCGTATCCAAATGTTATATATATGAGAATCAACAAAGGTCAACTTAAGTATGTCTAAAGATGGTTTCATTATTGAATTTGAGAATGTCTCTGCTTCAGGGTGTTCTTGAACCATCCAAAGATACTTCCGTTTTCAGGGGCCAAGTGCTGTGTGAAAGTTAGTTTTCTTTGGGCATTTTTTTCTAATCCAGATTTTTGATAACCTGTACTATAGGTTCAGATCAAACTTAAAGGTTTACAACTATTTTCAGTAAAGGCATTGCTTTTGAACTTACTCATAACCTCTTTTCTGTTGAAGAATTCTGGAAGGATGGTTGTATAGAAAAAAATTTTGTTCATGTACATCTGGTATTGAAATTATGCATCTCAAGAAGGGAAATGGTGGAACAATGTATGATAATTTACTGATGATGAAATATCACTGGACTATCTTTGGTTCTTAAATTTATGTAAAAGAGAAGCATGTTACAAGAGTGATTATTTATATTGATGCTTAGTGTGATGACCTAAAATTTTTCAACTGGTTTTTTTTTGTTTTTTTTTTTTTTTTTTAGAGCAAATTTAGTTGTCTGAGCAAATAGTTCTGGTTTACATAGCTTTGTAGATTAAAGTTCCTGTACTGATTTGGTTGGCTTGATGATTGTATTTAGCAAAAATATTTAGATGTCAGTCTTGTATATGATCTAGTTCTGATTATCTCATCTATGAGTTTAATTCTGGTGCAATTTTGCTAGTGTAATAGTAATTTATTTCATTCCACCGTAGAATACAGCAGAATCAGAACAGACTTTTGCCTTTACAGTTCACTACAAGAATGTGAGATCGATACTTTGTCATTTCTAGTGGCATGACATTTCCTTTGTACTTGAATGTAGCTCATGAATAACTACCATTCTGGCTACTTGCTGAGTTTAGAAGAGAAAAATTAATTACCTGATCAAGTCATGCCTGATCGAAATAGGGTAAGTGGAGTAAATATTTAGTGACTTTGCAACTTGGTTCTCAGTTTTCTCAAAGGCAGTTGCTTCCCCTCACTGCTTAGTTGAGGGTAATCGGGATTGAGAGTGACATCAACAGCATGCTATAAGCATCCAATTAGCATGAGTTTAGCAGGGTGTTCTGAAAATAAATAATTAGTGTTCTGGGGAGAATTTGTGAATAAAATTATTTTCAGTAGATGAAAGAGGGAAAATACAATAACGAGAGAGGGAAAGTAAAGTATTTCAGTTAGAATACATTAACTGAACTTTATCTATGTTTGTTCTGTATAATTTTTAGACTAACTGAATTCAGAAGCTAACAAAAAAGCTATTGATTTGTTCTGTCTGTTCTAGTGCAGTCCCTGAGGGTTGGGAGGCTTGAGGCAGAAGATGGTGTTGGATGTCAAATTCAGTATACTTCATCTGATGCTCCTTGAGGTTTATCTTATCATTTCCTCTGATGGTAAAATTGACAAAGAGATAGATAACAGGTTAGCAAAGGCATACAGAGCTTTTGGAAAACTCCATAGAAGAGTCTGGCGCAATAAACACCTGAAGAAAAGTACAAAGATCAAGGTCTACAAAGCCATTGTACTGTCCACTCTTCTTTATGGCTCTGAATCCTGGGTTATCTATCGTCACCACCTGCGACTCCTCAAGTGCTTCCATCAGCGATGCCTCTGTACAATCCTAAACATGCACTGGACAGACTACGTGACTGATGTGTCTGTTCCTGAGCAGGCAGAGGTCCCCAGCATTGAGGCCGTGCTGCTGAGGATGCAGCTGTGCTGGGCAGGGCACGTCTCCAGGATGGAGGGTCACTGCCTCCCTAAGATTGTGCTCTATGGTGAGCTTGCCAGCGGCTGCCGCAAGAGAGGAGCCCCGAAGAAGAGATACAAGGACTCCCTCAAACAACACCTCAGCCTTGGCCATATTGACCACCATCAATGGTCCGCTCTGGCCTCCAATCGGGAGGCACGGAGGCACACCATCTATAGCGCTGCTGCTTTCTTTGGGAGCACACGCAGAATCAGTCTGGAAGAAAAAAGACAGCACAGAAAGAACCGTGCCTCGCCAATACAGCCTGTGGAGACTTTCTGGCGCGCGGTGCGCGGAAGTCAAACACACACTCATGGAGTTAAAAGTATTTGCTTCAACTTTATTCTAATAATAGGTTAGTATTTATAAGTTTAGGTTAAGGCGTGTAAATCTTTAATTGGTTTGACACAGATCGTGCTACAGGTCGTGGCTAATAGGGATTGGTGTGACAGTGCAAGCATGATGTCCTTTCGACTGATACGTCTGCTCTTTCCACTGCTGTTTCAGCTATTCTCAATTCCTTGAGAATGCTAAGTCTATTGTTCTCAGTTCCCGTGAGAAGTATCTTGTTTATCTTCTACTGAGGCCAAAGTTTCTCATTCAGAATGATGTTTCAGCAGTGTTGTACAGTTCCAATATTTTCCCATGCCCATTGTCCGTGAGAAACTCCTCTACAATTCCTCTCTTTTCTTTAGACACAGGAAAGGCTTGTCGAAAGGCCGCGGAAATCATCTTCTGTATCATGTTCTGCAAACAGATACAAAAACAAGGCACAAACAACAAAAAAACTACTATTGAAAGCCCTACAATACATAATGTTTTCAAAATGGAGGCGAGCCAGGGGCCTAGGCCCAAGGATCGTAGCCAATCCTCAAAACCAAATCCTGTTTCTACTTGTAATTTCTGTGTAAGCTGTTTCAGCGTAGCTATACGTTTATGAATAGATTCAGAATGATCAGAAAGATTCATACAACACATACCTTCAAAATCATCACACCCATGTCCATGAGCTAAAAGCAAGAAATCTATTGCAGCTCGATTCTGGAGAGTGGCATGTCTTATCGAGTCAACATCTGTTAGTAAGTTAGACAGAGCATCAGAGGTAGCATTAGTCTGTTTAGCAAGCCAACATCCCAACTTCCGAAGTGAAGTTAAAGCATGAGCTACTCCTACACCTGGAGCTAAAATAGAAGCTGCTATTACCTGTTCTACATTCCAAAAATCAACATTGTCCTTGCAGTCAGATTGAAAGGCATGAGTCATATGTTTTGTTCGTGACTGGTGGCCATGTCGTGTGACATTAAGTATCATACTGTCATTTGCCGTAAGAAGCGTTAGACGACCAATAGTACATGGTCCGCCTCTCAAATGAGAAGGGATACCTGGCCAAGCACGGTCACCACAAATTAAGAAAAGTCCATCAGGAAGTTTAATGGGATTTGATGATGAAAGAGAAATTTTTGGACTGGTATAATTACACCACAAAGAAGCATTTCGAAAGGGTGCCAATGTAGCATTGACTATAGTGGTGT
>VXBX01006211.1:2015555-2089052 GCA_013400415.1 Scytalopus superciliaris | reverse complement strand
TTTTTTTTTCCCTTGTTTTTCCTTGCCTGGCATTCTCCACTCCCTGAGCTGTCCCGGCCTTCACAGGGCTCTGCATGCTCTCGCTCCCATCGCCCCATCCACACCAGGTCGAGCCAAATTCATTCCTCCTACACACCCAGAGCCTGAACGACATTGTGAGGAAAATTCCAGAGCCCCATGTTGGTGTTTAATCAAAAGCTGCTACAAATGATGGGAAACCCACTGCACTGGGCTTCGCCCCAACCCCGAGTGCCTCCCTGCCAACGCACCGCCGCGAGCCAGCCGGGGTTACCTGAAGGGGTAGGCAAAGGCTATGTCAATGCTGAGGTCACTCTCTGACTTGTTTGCACAGTCCACACTGAGGCGCAGCTCTCCAGAGTACCCACCGCATGTTGCAAATGCAAAGATTGCAAAAAGCTGTCAAAAACAAACAACATTTTTATTTTATTTCATTACGGCAACCACCACAAGCAGATCTATGCAGTAGCTCTTGCTGCAGCACCAGCCCCCTCGGGTCAGGTTATCCATCGCTCCCTGCATTCAAGCATTGTCACGCACCCTTCCCAGAAGCAGATGCAAAGAACCATGAAACGTGAAGATCTGTTGCCACACAGGCAGAAGCATCACCGTTTGTTCATGCCAAGCATCTCAACCTTCCCCTCCTGTCTTGAACCCCACTTGGGATTCACAACCCAGGCAGCTATTTAAATCATTCCCCTGACAGGTGAGATCGGACAAGAAAAGGATGAATATTGACTGAGCATAATGAGTCAGTCTTAACCCAAACAAAACACTGGCAGAAGTATTTACAAGGAGTGACCCGGAGCAGCAGTAGTAGACCAAGACGTGGCCACCCTCCCAAAACACAGAACTGTGTTACCCCTCTTCCAGTGGGTGTATGACCTAGCACAAAAACACAACGTTTTGTTATTATTTTTACTAAATCACTGCCATAATTCAGGATGGATGCAGAGGTACAGTAAACTGGCAGCAAAGCAGAAAAAATTTCCAGCCTTAGGATTAAAATTAGGCAAACTGGAAAGGAACAAAGAGCTTGGGTGGTTCTGATGCAAACCCATATCACATCTTAATCTTCCAGGAGGAAAAAAGTGAAGGAGGGAGCATGCAAGCCAGAGACACACCAGCATTTATATCAAGGGTCCAAACAGAGAAACTGGAAGTAGCCATAACTGTCTTAAAACATCATTGACATAGGCTTCCTTGAAAGACCCCCAGCAGAAGTGAGAACAGTTCATTTATGTAGTTGCAATGTAAATTAAAAGACAAGTTAGATTTTGTGGATTGCAAAACTACAGCTCTGAACTAACTCCATCTGCTTTAACAGTTACTATGAGATCTACAGAGGGGCAGCTATGGGAAATGACAAGCAAATGCCCAATCCCAGCCCAAAGTAAATAAGCTAAACGTCAGCAACCCTGAGGAAATAAAGAGTGCACACATCTGGGAAAGAAACCATGGTTTTGGACACCGAAAAATTATGCAGCAAGTAGATGTAATGGCAAAATAAAGGACTGAAAAGTATAATAAATAGAAAAAAATAGATCTATTCTTGCTACACAGGGCTTTGCACAACACACCATTAATCCTAGTTCTTCCAATTCACAGCACCAGCAAAGCCCCAAGTTTCAGTTGCCGCAACAGTTTTGCATGTGCACCTTTTCCCCAGAGACTGCCAGATTACAGGGGTGATTTCTGAGCACTGGGGCAGGGAGACCCTCCCTGGCTGGAGGGTGAGGTGCTAAGCATGATGGAGCACAGGGAATAACAGGAGAACAATTCAAGTTCCCACCCTGCTACTCACTTCCAATGTGATCAGGGCATTTCACATAAGGAAGATAGATTTGCAAAGGTATTTAGGTACCCAATGAGGAGGAAAGTTGATAAAAAATTTGATTGAATCAATTCTTCTTACTGAGCTCGCTCAAAAAAAAAAAGGAAAGCTGAACTTTACTTTTTATTGGCTTGTTAAGTATGAGCCACGGAGTAAGTGTCTGCACCATGACTTAAGCAGTGTTCCTTCATCCTAAATGAGACGCTTTTTCTGTACACACGAGAAGTTTCTGCCCTTACATGTAGCACAGCACTGAACATCAGCATTAATCACCTCAGGTTAATTTGTGAAGTGATGTAAGAAAACAATGTATTAAGGAGATCAGGAGAGAAAGCTGACCTGCTTTCTAGCCTAATTAACAGAATTGAAAATACAAATGTTTAGCAAGTACACAGAGAGGCACGAAGATTAGCAGTGATACATAAAGAGGGAAGTGAAAACCAGTGGGTTGAGACCAACCTGCCATAAAGGAAGAGCCATCACCTCTCAGCAAGGGGACAAGCAGAGAAAAGAGATGCATCTCCTTTAATCATGCATTGGAAATCAGCATAACGGGTGTCATCATGTTTTATCACCAAGGGCAGGGAGCCATGCCCAAAAACATAGCTCAGGCTATTCCTTCCCAGAAAGTATCATCTCCTCTAGAGCTCCCAGCTTTTCCTCTCTCCTACTGAGAGCATCTCTGACAGCAAACTCAGGCACCTGGAGTCTCTATCCCTCAGATAGTTCAGATCTAGCCTTTACTTACCCTTTAGCTCCACATTCAGCTCTTAACCAGAAGCTTTTCAGATGCCTTCACTTGATCAGCAAACCCTTCAGGCACAACCACTAGCTTTCCCTCTTGCTCAGCACACTCTCTGCTCCAAGCACCCCGGCAGCACCCACAGGGCAGGTAGGAAAGGGAAAAAGACCCAGCTGGAGGCTTTTATACAAAACTTTAGCAATGCCTCAGCCAACTAAAGCTTGCTCCTAGCCACAGCTGCATCAGATGTTTCTAATGGATGGGATTGCCCAGCTGCCAGTAATGCCCAGCCAGTCCCCACAGCAGCATGCTGAGGCCATGAAGCACCTTTTGGAAGCATATTTACATTTTGCATCAAGGGAGAACAGAGTGAGGGCTGTAAAGCAATAGTATTTCCCTGGGGTTTCTTGGTCAAGCAGCGGCGTAGATCTCCTCCTCCTCCTGCCTCTGCATTTTCCTTTTTTCTCCCCTGCCCCAAGTTGTGTTGCTTTATGTTGACAGAGGAGTGCCCAGTGCAATAAGCCAAGATTTACTCGCTGTTTTCTGTGCACACAGTAATTCTGTGGCAGTTTCAGGGATGCTGTAAACACCACTGTATTTTATTATAGTAGGGTTTGTATAAATGGCAGTTGTAAACCCCATAATGGGAGCTTTATGGGCCAGATTCAATAAAACCTCCATCTGCAAGATAATTTTATTGAACCTGGCCTCCCTGAAATTGAAAAGTTTATGGAGAAAGGGAAAGTGTTTCCCTATGTTCCTATTTACTCTTTGCCTATAAATCCGCACTCAGCACCACTCCTATCAGCAGAGTGCATGCACACTGCTTCTCCCCTTCACATGAGATAAATCTCCCCAGCACGCAGTTACCTCTGGTTATCGTGTGGCTGTTGCCTCCCAAGGCTCAGCCCTGATGGCCAGTCCTGTGCCTGGCTTCCCTGGAGAAGCAGTGGGAGAAACACGGTGCCCCTGAGGCAACAAATCCTCGTTGCCACGAGTGTGCCAGGATACTCCTGCCCACTGGTGCTGGAGTAGGGCAAACCCTGCCATCCCCTGCACACCCTGTCCCTCCTGCAGCTGCAGGTAGTGCCTTGCCATTGTGATGCAATGGGCAGGTTGGTCCCTTCATATGTGCCTGGACCCTCGCAGAGAAATGGAAAATGCCTGGCCGCAGCCTGGCTCAACAGTCCACATTCCATATGGGGTAAAACGCCAAGCGAGCATCCCACTAGTTTGATGTGTGCTATCGACCAACCCACCTGATGCAGCCACAGACTGAAGGGAGGGAGAGGAAGGGACATTATTTGTGCTCCCCAGCACAGACCAGAGCAATGCACATCTCCCACATCCAGTCAAACCTGACTACAGAATCACCCTCCTTTCTCATGGTCTCAGACACGTCTGTGGCAAGGCAATGAGTTTCTGTATGGAGATTTGCACCCCATCCCCTGCGGCTGTTGCAGTGATACTACCTCTATGACTTCCAATCTTGGCCTGAAGTATTGGTATATTTTTGTAAGCAACTCAGGTAAATCCTATAGTTCAACTTAACCAACAGAAATTACATTTTCTATGATACTGCACAAAAACAAACAACCTTCTCTGTCAAATTAGATGAACATGTTTTAAAGTTCAGTTGGCTACTTAGCACTTTGAGAAAAAACAGCAACATAACACCCAGCAGAGCACATGCTTCTCACACCAGAGCAGGCCAGGGAAAGGTTCATCAGATGATTTATGGAATCAGCTCCCTTTTTCTAATGCCAGGCTTCAACACAATGGCAGCGGATCCTCCAATTCAGTACTCAGGTGCTGTTACTTATCCATACTCAAGGTTGGTCTCTCATTTCCCAACCCAGCCATCCCCAGTGGCCAGCAACTCACGATGCCCTGAGGGAGTTGACATCCCAGCTGTGCATTAGACAGTTGGTAGCATCTCAGCATGCAACCCTGGCCATCACTCATCCCACTGTGGAAGGGAAAAATGGGATCATTTCCCATCACTTCTCCATGTTTGGCTTTCCGACAATTCCCCTCAATGCCTGCTGAGCGACAGGCTTGCTCTGCGCACCAGGAGAAGGCAGAATGATTCCTGACAGGGCGAGTTAAAAGGCTTATGTAGCGCATGTTACAGCTAAAACATCCCGGTAGGAAGATAACACTGTCATTTAAAATTGATGAAACTTCTATATAAACCACTTGCTTTTTCCGGGAGCACGTCTGCCCTGTGCAGCAGCCTTCGGCAGCTTGCTGGCAGATGAGATGGAGCTGTGCTGAGGATGTGCCCCAAATCTATCCCACTGTAAAGCAGAGAACCTTGCCCTGCCTTAGGGCTCCTTGGTGAGCCCTCCAGGATGGCAAGATCTTAAAAAGAAAGTGTCAGCCTTGCCTGGAGCTGTGGTGGCCAAAAACAGGCTGTGAGGGACACAGTTCACTATGTGGGTTGGTCTCCAATGCTTTCCCTTGTGGTTGAGGGAGGAAAATGGGAATGAACCTGCTGGATGCTTTCCCAGAGAGGTCCCCCCCAGGCCCCTGCTCCTGCCCTAACACTGGAAAGCTGCGGGAAACTCCTGACCCTTTTAAAGAGCAACCTGAAATATTCAAAACACCTACTCTATTATTAGTCATTTTACACGTTCACAGTGTTTTTAAAAAAGACTTATTTTCCTGGCATCATTTCTGGATGTAAGACTTCCCTTTCTCCATATTGCCATAATAAAGAGACTGCAAAACCTTTGCCAAATGTTCTAATGCTTCACACTTTCTGCTGCTCACTGTGGCCAAGGAGCAGGGAGGGAGCGTGCTGCTCTGAGGGCTCTGGAGACATCCCCCCGCAGCCAGCATCGCTCACCCAGCAGCGCCTCGTTAAACTGAGATTATTTATTTATAGGGCAGACCAGTAATTGAACATTATTATTAAGGCTGTAAAGGGAAGGTTCGAAGGCACTAAATGACTGTACGGGAAACATTTACTGCAGAGTTGATGGCCCAAACTATGTCACCAGTGAAGGATTAGGAAGCGCTCTCTCCTCCGGGTCCATGCCTGTTTCTTTTTTAAAATCTGGCATTTTTCCTGCACGGATCTGAGCTGCAGACTTCCTGGAATCACTTCTCCTACATACAAGCCTTTGTGCACTGGAGATTATCAGATTATTGACTTTGGGATTCCTAATTATATCAACTTGACTGGTTGATGAATTGGAGGTGGATGGCATCGCAGCCGACGCAGTGCTGGGGGGAGGCGATGACTAGCAGGAGTCATTTTCCCCCAACAGTTACACAGGGAGAAAGCTGAAATATATTCTGATCCTGCTGAGAAATAAACCCTAAAGCAAAAGTTCACTAATTGTGGGGATTTAGTGTCCTCCCCTTACAAATAAACAGCAGCATTGCTAAGAACATTCCTGTGCCTGTCCCGATCTGGTTTGTGTGGAGGGAAAAGCCCAGGGATGAGAGAGCAACTTGGAGTTTGGGCATGAAGAACCATATATACCACTGCCACCCTCCTGGAGGAGACTAACCTGCTTCACAACTCCCCCACATTGCTTTGGGGTCTTCAATGGGCATCTGCAGCAGTAAACCCCTGGCATTTGAGGGCACTCACAGAGAGCAGCCCTTGATGCCACCAGCCGGATGGAAAGACCTGACCCCATGGCAGGCAGGAATCCCATAGCATCCTCTGTTTAAAGCACAGCATTTCATTTAATGCTTAGCATTTTATAAAATGAAAAAAAAATACTTAATTTGATTTTTAATGGAAAGATTTATGGAAATGAAAATGGGGTGTTTTTAGTGAGTAAAGATCACGTTATAATAATTTGGTTCCACAATACTTTAATCCCAAGGAAACAGTTTTCTCTCTTTTTCTCTGAAGAAAACCTTTATCTTTTTTATTCATCTTCCATTGATTGTTCTAAAAATCCCATTTAGCTCCACCACATAATGCTATGGTAGTCTTTTCTCATTATATTTTAATAGAATAAAACCCAACTGTATATGAGAGGATTAGATAGCCATTCGTTGGGGTAAAGAACATTGTTCCTCCAGATGGCCAGACAGAATCTGTGTAATGCCTTTCCTATTTATTAAGTTCAAATGTAATGCAAGCTGATGAGATGTGTTTCATCCAGTATTTAATGGGTCAGTCACACAGCTGAAAGCTAATGCTAAGGTTGGCAGCATGCATGGAAGAGTTAACAGCCAAAAAACAGAGACACATTTGGAGCATCTCTTTTTGGACTCAGAGAAATGAAAAGTTGTCAGAGGACAAAGGTACTTACACAATCAGGGCAGAGATGCTGAACTCTCCCAGCCCCTCTAACCATCAGTCAAAAGTTCGAGGCAAACATTTACAAGGACCTGAGGGTTATTTTAATTTATTGTATAAATTGCTTTCTGCACAAGGACATTGACAGATTGGCAACAAGTCTTCCATGAAACAAGAGACACCAATACGTGCTGCAGACAGGTTTAGGAGTACCTGGGGTAATTACTGGGTGTACATGGCCTCATTTGGGATATATCACAGACATATCTACAATCTGCAACCCTTTTCCCCTCCGGCTGTAGAACAGCCTGAAGTTATGGCTCTTACTCTCCACAACTCCCACTTTGTGTCCCCTTCTTTTAAGGATGTGGGAGCACAAGTTGGACAGACATGTTTATAATCCCTGAATGACTCACGCTGTGACATATGTCACTGCAGCAGTGACATGTGCTCCTTTTTGGGCCTGAGAGGTTTTCCAGTCCTAGACTGCCAGCAAAAAATGACAACCATGGTGGTCTCTATGAGGATCCACATCGTGACAACACCCAGAGCATCATAAATGCCCAGAGTCCAGGAGAGCTGTGTCCCCTTCCTCTAGCCCATGCCAGCAGTGTCCCCATGTGCCCACGTCAGCTCATGAGCTGCTTTGGCATCAGCCCTTGTGACTACCACAGACAAAACCAAGGAAAGCCATGGGGAGGTAAAGGAGAGGTTTTCAAACAGGTCATGTCAATTTTTATTTTAATAACGTGCAACAACCCAGCAAACAGGTTAATGCATAAATGTAACTCTCTTCCTGCTCCCTCCTGAAAACACAGGTTTTGTGCAGACTTTACAGGGTGATTATATGGGATTTATTGTGTAACAAGTGTAAACATTTAATTATAAAATAAAAAAAAGGTCAGATGGCTGCTCATTTCCTTATTTGCTTGGTGGGTTTAAAAGCATATGGGTTTAAAATGGCTCACGATGTAACATAAATGCACACAGAGCATGATCCAAGTTATTACTAAGTAGGATTTACTCCCTCTAATAATCACAGGGATTTACATTATTGCTGAGTGACATCCACATATGGGAAGCACTCTGTGAAGAGAAAGTACTCCCAAACTTAATGTTGCTAAGCCCCTGATGGCCAAGAAAGCCACGGGGGCTCAATGACAACCAAGACTACACCATATCCTGTTCACTGCAGCACTGGATGGCAGGGGAGCAAAAACCCAGCTTGGAAAAGTAGGATTGTACACAATGCACACACTCTCTGCTCTGGGCTGGGGCTGGGACAAGGCACCTCTCCCAGCTGGGGAGTCCAGCCCCATCCCCAGCTCTCCCAGCATCACCACCAGGGACCACCGAGTGGGTCGAGTCCCCTGGCAACACTCCCTGATGGCTGCTGGAACTGCTTTATCACCTAATTTGTGTCTTTCCATTACCTTCAGCTCCTTTCCCAGCACTACTTGATAGACCTGGGCTCCAGAGGGGAATTTTCCTGCTCTGGTGACAGATGCACACAGCGGAACTGAGAGGCGGGAACTCCTCTGACCAGAAAATGCTCTGACAGCTGGGTCCCCACAGTGTGGCACAGCGTGGGGGCTGCAACCAAACCCTCCCCGGGTCAGCACCCATGGAAAATGATTATTACAGGAAAGACTCCTGTCCTTCAATCACGCTGTATTATTTATGACCTAATGATTGCCCATTGACTAGCAGGGATTATACGTTCTTGAAGATGTTTCTGGGTGAATGAAAGGGCATTAACCTCATTATTATCATGTCCGTGCTCATCAGAGGCCATTAGTAGCTTCCTCTCAGCTCCCTGGGCTGCCATGTAGCTCTCTGGTGTCATCTGCTGCCTCTTCACCCGACGCCCCACACGCTTGTGCCGGCTCTGTCTCCTTTCTCAAACAGATTTAAGGAAATGGGTGAAAATTATTCAGCTTGGGAAGGAATCCATAAAGCCCTTGGGATTAGTAATTCGGCGCAACAGCTTTTTCCCCATGAGGAGGATTTGAGAGTGCTTTCAAATTGCTAAGCACTGGTGCCTCCAATCCCTTCTCACACACCCAGCAGCCTTCCTTCAGTTCGTGTCTGGCCAGTTTTTCCTTTTTTTCAGTCCCATAACACCTGTACAAGCAGCACCACTGGTAACAGGGCTTTGTTTTGTGAAAAGCACATCTGGTTTTCTAGGCTGTACGTCTGCAAAGCCCTCCAGGAACTACCCAGCCCTAGCCACTAAGGCCCAGTAGGGGTGTCCCTCAGTAGCCTGACTTTTGCAGATATTCCCTTCTTGCTCCAGACCCAGCCTCACCATGATATCTTTTACAATGGAGGATGGTTTGAGCTCTCCACATCTGAGACCTACCTGGCATCCTGTGCATGTGGGACTCAAACATGGACCCCATTGCATCACCTCAAACCACTTTTGGATGGAAAATTACACAGGAGCTGACTTTGACCTCGACACCCACCTCTGTGCAAAAGGATGGAATAAGAATTTGCTTCTGGCTAAATATCAGCCCACATGGTAAAAATAATTTATTTTTTAATAATTAAGATGATGGGCTATAAATGAACATTTGCTTTGCTGAGCTCTGGGAATTCACAGGGAACATTTTGAGCAAGAAACATCTTTAAAATTAAAACCTCCCTCTCCTTTTTTGCCCCTCCTCTTACACTCTGTCCCCAGAGATGGCAGTGCTCTCCTTCCCACACTTAATCATAAAAAGCAATACCTAAACACAAACATATTTAGGAAATGCTAATAACCGGAAAAAAAATATTCTCTATCTCACTAGCTCCTGACATGCTTCATCTGGACAGCTTAAGTTATCCTGTTTCCTCTACATTCTCCCCCTTACTGTGCTGCTCCACACCTCTTGTCTGTCTCTTTCTTTTTCACACACCTGAAATCTGCACCCACACCTGCTTCTAAACACAAAAAGAAAAATACTTTCCAAAAATTTCACCTGAAAGTTCTCCATTTCCTTCATGATTCAAAATACTTAATTCTGAGACAACCAGTCATCCCTTTCTCTCAACTGTTAACAGCTGCTGCACATCTTCTGTGCCACTTCCCAATATACTTCAAATCCTCCCAGATCTCAGGAAAAAATGCAGGCACTTTTACAAAACCAATAATGCATCAATATGTTTTTGGCTGTCGCAATGTTTACATCTGCACTGCTGGAGATGACTATCCAGATTTTCTTTTTTTTTTAATCAGTAGATTCAGGCCTATGGAATAAAGCCAGGACCACTAAAATAAGGAAGGAAAGAAAACACAAGCAGAATGGAAAAAGCAATTGAACATGCTATAAACTCAGAATCAGGTGAAAGCTAATTATGGCCATGCTCACTGAAAAGATAAGGACACAGCGAGGGAGATAGACTTATTAATTATTTGTGTTATGGTAGCACTTAGAAGCCCCAATCCTTTATCTGGGACTAGCTGTGCTATACACTGCAAACACTCAAATATATCTTTGGGTAATTGTACAGGGTTTTAAGGAAAATGTGCAAATGCTCTCTTCTTTTGCCTTCAGCAGTTTCTGGTTTGTAAATGCTGTTAAAGGAATCTGAGTCCACCATCAGTCTCATTCTGAGCAGCTCACAGAATGGTTTCATGGGTCAAAGTACAAATAATTCAGCATGAGGGCAGCCTTTGACCATAGCTGGATTGGGCAAACCTCAGCATAGCCCCCAAAGTGGGCATGAGCTACATCCCATCACCATCCTCATCCCCTGGCATGGGGGACAGAGCACTCACTGTTGCCAACAGGGATGTTTCATCCTCATTGACTCTGTGCAAGTTTGATTGCTTTTCTAATTAAGATACATTTTATGGTAATCTACCAAGCCCCTTAGACTAAATCACTCACTTAATCTGTTGTTAGTGCCCATATGTTTACAGCTTTACAGCCTGCTGCAGCATATTTGCTTTGCCACAGCGCCGGGGAGTTTCGGTGACAGAAGAGCTGCTGCACAGCCGTTCAGGTAGTGCAGAGCTCCTCCACCCCGACAGCCTGAGCACGGACAGACAGACAGACAGACAGCCCTGGCACCCACCCAGCAGTCTGGAGAGGAGAGGAGAGGGCCGGCACAGCACTGCAGATGCCCCATGCTGTTCACCTGTCTCTTCTTCTGTCTCTACAGAAGGGCTTAGATCATCTTTCTCATTTTCTTTTCTTTCCTTGCCTTTTTTTGTTTCCTTCAAAAGAAGAGGTTGTACATGACAGCTGGAGAGTTTCACAGTATTGTCACATCTCTGGCCCTAGAGCTCATTTACCAAGGAGTTTCACTGCAGGTTCAAGTGCTTTGAGCAGCCCTTTGGCCACATCTGCAAACTATGGACAGGCAGAGCCAGACCCTGCATCTGCACCGGACACTGAATTAAATTAAAGCTGAGCAAGCTCCACAGTTCTGCTCCCGCCACCCCTGTGAGCCTGGGCAGGGGTGTGTGTCCCCAACCTCATCTGCAGCCCAGACACACAGATGGGCCCTTCCAGCTTCTTCAGGGCTGGCACTATGCCACCACATGCACTGCCGAGCAGCTAGATCTCTCCAGCAGCCCTGTCTCCTGTGTACGGACACGTGTGTGCTGTGCTGGCAGCCAGCAGCTTCCTCTCTTCATCTTACATCAGGCTGCCCACGCCAGCTCTAGATGAAGGCACAGGGATGTGCTGAATGGGGACATGGCTCTTGCCTGTCCCCAACCCATGGTTCTCCTCCCACATTTCTGCATCCTGCCGTGGTGGTGCCTGCATGGGCAGAGCTCAGGAGGGAGCTGGAGACCTCAGTTCTGCTCAGACTAGCTGGGCTGAGTCCCCAGCCCACCACACACAATGTGTTGAATTCACTAGGGTGTGACACACGACTGTTTGAAACAACTTGTGCTCAGCTTGCTGAGGGAAAGAGAGCCCAAAAGCCAAATCAGGAAAAATCAAATTCCAGGTCAAATTGCCATCTGCCATCCTAAGTACAGGGAAATATTCCCTGGAAAAGATGGTCATATAATTATACAGGAACTCTTAATCTAGAGTGACATGAAGAATAAAATACCACCTGCAATCACCAGCAGTGACAGGCAGCTGCTATCCAATATCAACACAAAAACCTTTCCCCCTATAAAGCTTCTATTGATCTGAACAGGATTAACAGAGGTGAGGAAAATACTCATTAAGTCTTCCAAGGACTTGGCTAAAAAAAGAGTATCTGGCATTCAGGAGGAGCCAGACATTTAAGAAATCAATTTCTTTAAGAGTTTAAGGAATTTCTCTAGGAATTGAGCTACTAAGAGGGGCACCCCAGAGGACAGGTCTCAAAGGAAATGAAGCTCCCAGAATCGAGACACCCCTAAATTAATGCTCCAAACCACTCTCAAACACTGACACACCTGCTAGAAGGGCACAGTGACTCCTCCATCCCGCTGGCACTAATCTCATGTTTTCAGCAATGAGGCTTGCAAGGCACAATGCTGTAAACCTGTCCCTGCAGCTGCACCAAGCCCTGGTTTGCACAACAGCCTGAAGTCATCTTGCAGAGTGGGTATCACACTCCTGGGAAGGTGATGGAGGCTGCTCCAAGGTCTGAGAGGCGAGTGGTGGTTGAGGGCACTGGGCAGGGAGCAGCTGCCCCCAGATCTGCCACCACCAAGCAGCTGGAGATGAAGGAGCACAGCACATTGTAACTCTAGGATGGGCAAAAGGCCACAGGTGGAAAACCATGAACACTGAAGACTTCTGTAAGAACAACATGAAGTCGCCTGTCCTCGAGTTGGTCACAGCTGTACCTCGTAGAGACGGCATGTAGGGCTGAAAGGATCATTTCTGTTCAGCCAAAAGCCAAGGGAAAGTCTTGCAGCAACAGACTTAACCACATTTTCACTTTGTGCCTCACAGTCCTTTGGCTGCCAGTGACCTGCCCATAGGGACTTACCTCTGCCTGAAGTCAAACCACTTTTCCTGCTTCAAAGCTATTCCAATGAGATCAACTGCCTTCCTAAATAAACCACAACCTGGCTTCAGGGCAGTCTGGCACCCCTGCTATGATGAGCTATGTGGCACAAAAAACCCCAGGCCTTTAATTTTGTGGGGTAGGAGCAGGAATTGTGCTTTTCACTTTACACTACCCACCTCCATCCCCTCCAGGATCACCCAAACGTGCTCTTTGACCATCACCCTGCTCACCTGGAGGATGCTGCACTGAGTCAGATACCAGGGCTCAGCAAACTTAGAAATGCTCAACGCTGTCCTCAGGCAAGCAGGAGTCTGCTTAGAAAGTGTGTGAGATGTGCACTGCTCAGACACCCATGCCCTCCACACCTGAGGAGGTAAATGACTGTGAAAAAGGCGATTATTGTTTTGTGCCATGTTCTCTAACACTGGGGCACACGGCACATTTTATGTACCATGTTTTCTGACACTGTGCCGAGCACATGCATTCAAGCTATGCAGCTGGTCTAAATATATATGGCCCTTACGAAACAGCGATCATGCAAACACCAGAAAGCCACTGCACTGAG
Organism: Scytalopus superciliaris; assembly: GCA_013400415.1. Classification (NCBI taxonomy): domain Eukaryota; kingdom Metazoa; phylum Chordata; class Aves; order Passeriformes; family Rhinocryptidae; genus Scytalopus; species Scytalopus superciliaris. The sequence goes on along the minus strand of VXBX01006211.1, from coordinate 2,075,671 downwards.
TGCCTATTAAGTACATTTTCAGGAACCAAGTGCATGGTCTTGCCTGTGGAATGCCCTGCGCCCAGCTGGCTCCCTGTGGGAGGCTGTGCACTTGCACCAGCTCAGCCCAGCCAGGGCACAGACCTGGCAAAGCTCATGAGCCCACTGCTGAGGGGCACAACACCAAATATTCCCATCAGCTGCTCTTTAGGCAGGTGAGAAGGCAAGTGCAACTACTGCATTTAGACAAAAAAAAAAAAAAAAAGGAACAATTAAACTAGTCCAAAAGCATCTTAAAATGACTAAGCAGTTATTGCCGATCTGAAATTTCTCTCTGGTAGAGTTTAGTTCAGGCTGGCAGACACAACAGCCTTACCTTCTCCTGTGGGTTTAATAAACTCAGTTACAGCCTTCTAACATCTTATTAAAGTACACTTCATATACCTATTAGCATGCCCCGGTATCACAAGAGCAGCAGATTATTCTGGGTCTAATCTGTTGATTTTCTGAGCAGATACATACTCAAGCATGTTCTCATAGCAGCTCCAGCCTGTGCTAACAGCTGGAGTTCTTAAAGACTTCTAAAACACCAAAGCCATCAACTCCCATGGATGTGATTCAAGTTTGAAAGCACTAACGTGCCAATAAATTAATCAATATAATGCTGCAAATTCAAGTATTATATAGTCTGAAAGTATTACAGCTATACATCTTGTTTTTGTCAGCCTACTATTACAGACACTGACTTGTGCTGCCTGGAAAGCTCTCCAAGAGCTGTGATGGGGAGAGATAAATAACTGCACCTCTCTGTTATTTACAGGTAACAAAGAGGTCTCCAAGTTAGCCAAGAGGGCTGAGGAATGAAACTGCTGAGCTGTACAAAGGAAAGGCAGGGCACAGAAAGCCAGAGCAACAGTCTATTGACCTGTATTAATGATGTTACACTTTGAAAAGCAAACTATTTTCTTAATTAAAGATTTTCTTTATTTCATTAACACATTCTGATCAGGAGCATGTTGCTGCCAACCTGTCATACTTTAGATTGATCTTTCTAAGGTAATAGGCAGTCAGATTTCATACTTCAGCTTGATCAATATTAAATAGCTCTTACTGATTTTTTTTTTTTGGTATCAAATATTGTTGCATTATTTTGGAGGCACCTTTGATTTAAAATGCCAGAAGGAACACAATAAATCAGAATTCCTTTTCCCTTTAATCATCACTGTCCACATTTCTGCTGTAAAATGAAGTGCAAAACAAGTTTTCAAAGCAGGCATCCCCCTCTGCAAAGCAAAATACAAACTGAAAATATTTCAACGTATCTAAAAACCACGGAACAGTTTGGCATGAGACTACAAAGAAACCAAGCCTAAAAACAATTTTGTGGGCTTCACGATTCCTGAAAAACCCCACTTCTTCCCCAACCAGTACAGTTACACAAATAAATAGAGATGCATGTAACTTACCGGAGCAAATATCACCATACACATTTACAAAAGGATTTATAATCCAACTTGCGTCTCCTGAAATAAAGCAAGGTTTGTCTCATACTAAAAATAAAGGCTCCCAAAAGCTTCTCACAGGAGAGAGAGAGAGAGAGAGAGAGAGGGAGGGAGGGAGGGAGAGGGAGCAAGCGAGCACCAGCTCCTTGCCTCGCTTTTTATGAAGCAAATAAGGAGAGCAAGAAAATCAATGCTGAGAGAAAGTGAGATGATATACCAATCAGGCAGCAGCCTCAGCCTTGTTTGCAGAGGGATGGCAAAATGCTCATATTATTAGACACTGACTACATACAGCCCAAGTAGAGAAAAGGAATACTTTCTCCTCAGTGAAGGGCTGATTGCTTTGTTGTGGTGCAGGTACCACCATGGTGGGCTGGGAGATGCAGCCCCTTCCCACCCCCTGCAAATGCAGCATTACTTTAGTCCTTGTGCATGCTCCATAGAAAAGATAGTTCACAATTCTGGGCTAAAGTTGACCTAAGGTTGAAGATCCTCCAAAACAGTGTCACTTACAGCCTGTCACTGGAGCAGTGTTGCTTCGCTGTGGGGCCTGGGGGCTGTTTGGACTCTTACATTTTGAGATGCCTTTCACTGCACCTCAGGCCCCACAGTTGCAGAAAGAAAAGGGAAAAACACCTCCTAGGTCTCCCATACTTCCATTTGTGCTGAGCTCCAACTGTGTCCTAGAATTTGAGCTTTTGTCCCTTTTTCTGTATCAGAGAAAACCTATGGGAAACCCACGGGTTCCCTTGCGCCAGAAAAGAAAATCATTGAGCTATTAACCCACCCAAACAAAACTTTTGCTGTGCCTCATGATTTGGAAGAAGGAGAAGGTAGCAGGGATAAGACCATTGCTTCCAACACACAGGCACCTGCTTGCGAACGGGACACATCAGTGGCAAATGCACACCACTTCTTTGGGAAAGGTGCCACATTTGTACCCCCCAGCAGCTCCACACAGACACAAACCTCACAGGCCACCACAGCAAACCTCCTCATGAGAGGGGTTTCAGGCCAGTCTCATGGTCTCCACTCTGCACTCAGGACATCAGCATATTAAGAGATCCCTGGACCTCTCTCAGCAGGGTGTCCTCTCTGTGCTTACCTTTGTCTCAACACCATCCATTGTAACTGAGATTAAACCACACTCTGTGATGTTTGTTGATCATTGTTTTGCCCTCTTTTCTACACACAGCACCAAATATTTTCAAATACATGTGACTTAATGGCTGAGACATAAGGTAAACTTTCCCTTTTATTTGGAGACAGAAGTTACATGCTGGTATACAGAAACACCTGCAGGGTGACAACAGTTCTCTGTGCAGCAAAATCGGAGTACAATTGCTTTCCCCCAGAGGTTTGGGATTTATGTTGTACATGAAGTGCTGGAATTCACGGGGAAAATCCTGAAGACAAAATCAAGGAGGCTGAATTAATCTGGTAATTCAGTTTATCTGTTGGGGGCTGGCACTTCTGGCAGAATCCAAGCAGAGGAGGCTCTGACAGCCCTTTATGAGCACAGGCCCCTTTCCCACAAGCAGGAGCCACACTGCCAGGCTGACAGATGTCACTGCTGATGATGTGGCTCTGTGTTTCCAACAGATACAGCCTGATGCTGGCTGATGCTGTGACGAGGAGATACTGTGATGCTCAGAGAGTTCTCCAGGCTGAAACACTGCTCTGCTGCATGGTGCATTTTAACGTACATGAATTCACCAGCTCCCTGCAGACAGCCTGAGTCCCAGCTGTGAAGATTAAACTACACAGTGACTCTGGCCTGCAGAGCTGGGCAGCATTTGCCTTCCCCTACACCGTGAGCAGCTCTCTGATGCCTTATCACTGCAGGAGCTGCACTCTGCAGTCACGCTCATGCTGCACATGGGCAAAGATGACCAAGGACCGCACAAAACTTACCACCCACTGCATCAGCACAAGAGGTGATGCTGGCTCTCCCACACCCCTGGGAACTCTTCTCCAGCCTGTGGGTGCCTGGGTTGCTCCCACACATTGGCGGAGGATGGTAGGAAGATGCTCTGCCTGCCTCAGCTCCCCAGATGATGCATATCATTGCTCCTGGCCTTCTTCATTGCATTCAGCTCTCCAGCTGGCATTCAAATGCGCTGTATCTCATGGTGACCAGCCTCTTGCTGCAAGGTGTGACAGTAAGTGAAATGCAAACACCTCTTATATCATTTTCCAGTGAGATAGTTTTATTTTGCCTTCCCACAGCTAACAACTGCTGTTACTTACATTCACTGAAGTCTTCTAAAAACTTTCAAAAACATACATTAAAACAGTTTTGCAGAGCTGACAGTTGCCATTTCTCAGTCCTCTAAAACATGTGCCCACTTGGGCACCTCTGTGGGATGTTCAGGTGCAGGATGTAGCTTTATTCAGAGCACGATGAGTTCAGCAGACAATGACCTATCCTGTTGCACACCTCCTTCAAACAATGCTGCAACACGGACTCCATGGCATACAGAAATCAAAGCCTGCTTTTTTTTCCCAAGTCAGTGATACACCATGAATGCTGTGGATCAGGTCTAACATTGCTGAAAGTGGATGTGTTGGTGTTTGCTGACAGGACAAAACACTTGTCGGGCTGCGGCAGAACCTGCAGCACTGCAGGCTGGTCCTTTCTCCAGCTTTATTACATTTGTTTTCAAAAATTCATCAGAAGTACTGGATGGGGCACTCAGCATCAACAAGCACAGAAAGAGCTGCTGCCAGTGCCAGTGCTGCTATGCCATGTCTCTGTGCTGTATCAGAGCAGCTAAAAGGGAAGCAGTGACACCAGCAGCAGGGAGGGCTGCAGCCTCTGGAGAGCTTTCTCCCTGGGTATAGCAGGGCTCAGGGGAGGCATCTGCAGAGGACAGCAAAGAATCATAGAATCATTAAGGTTAGAAAAGACCTCTGAGATCACTGAGTCCAACTGTCAAGGCAGCACTGCCAAGTGCATGACTAAACCATGTCCCTAAGCAGCACCTATACATGTTTTTTGAATACTTCCAGGGATGGTGATTCCACCACTTCCACAGGCAGCCTATCTGTCTCCCCATCACGATTTGCTGTTTCTTTCCACCATCCCCAGCCCACCACAGGGTACCAAAGCACACACAGCAGAAACCCAAAGGCATTGGTTACATTTAGACCCTCTCACTGCTCTGTAGCTTTACTCTTAATGTGCTTGCTTATATCACCCCAGGAGCCCTGTTCATGCCTGTACGTGTATGTATGCAGATTTACAGATGCCTATAAAATCACACAGTGCATGGTGGAGACGAAGTTTCATCGGTGTAGTCATGGAGGACCTGAGCTGAAGCTTTTCCACATCATGGTCCTCAGCTCTCCCTAAGGCTTCACCGCACCTACTTTTGCCCTGGCCAGGTGAAGGCAGGAGTAGCAGCACCACCCCAGGACCTTTGGATCATACTACTACATCTGTGTCCACTCCACATTTGGAGGACCTAATTAATAATATCAAAGCCTCCATCGCACCTGTGCTGCAGAGAAAGCATCAATTAAGGCAGCAGCAGAGTGTGAGCAGGCTGGAGCCTGACAGAGGGGCTGGAGCCCCAGCCGGGAACGGAGAATCAGCCAACCTGGAGCTGCTGCTGCAAACAACCTGCCAGCGCAGGAAATATTAAGATGGGCTGCCTGTTTGCCAACATAGATTTTCACATTTCCCTCTCAATCTTTATTTAAATTTGGGAAGACAGAAAATTAACAAAGTCTGAGATATATAACTGGAAACCATTTGTTTTTCTTGTGGAAATGGAACGTTTCCTAATGAACCTCCCCTCCCCCTGTGCCGCTCAGCTCCGGATGCAAATATTGCTGCGAGTTTATCAATCTGCAGCTTGTTTCACGCGGTTTGCAATGCTAATGAGTAAACCAATTTTGACATATTATGTAAGCCGGTTTCTGAAACAGAGATTCTTGGCAGGCCAAATGTAAACACAGACACCCTCTTGCATCCAATTTAAATGAGCATGTTGCTGAAAGCACTAAGGGCTTGATTCTGTTGACTTATTCCTGATTTACTCCAGTGAAAAAGAGAAAAAAAAAAAAAAAGGAAAAAAAAAAACCAACAAAAATACCCCTTCAATTCAATTACTAGTGCAGCAGCAATTTGCAAAATGGATCTAATTTTGTAACAAGGAAATGTGCTGGAATAAGCTAATGCAGGGTGGTGACTTGGGCACTGTGTGAGCATCAGCACAGCACACGCCCAGGAGCGCACATACCATTCCAGATGGAGCTAATGGGGGAGATGACAGCTCTCCTTTTCCCCATCCTTCCAAGCCAAAATTAGGTCCAGGTAGTGATCTACGGGATGGACCAACCCCAGAGGGTGACTCCTTTCAGCTTCCTGCCCGTCCACCATGGCTTTGCAGAAGAACGTTGCCTAACTGGGCAGCAGGCAAAGCCCAAGCACAGCACCAGCTGTTTTGAGCCACATGCTGCCCCTATTGCAATTACACTAGGAACCCAGAGCACAAGGGAATATTTGTTTTAGAACACACTAAAAGTTTGCACCTCACCAGTTCATGTGCAGACCCTGTAAACCACTCTGCATTGTCCACCGGGCCCTAACCTGCCAACTGGCCCCACTATAGAGACAGCTGGACACCCTGATTAATGGATTATATCCAATTTTCACAGACTATGATCTTAACACCAGAACAACATGCTGGAAGGCACATGCATTGGATGGCAACAACGAGCAGCACACCTTCCAATGACACAGGGATGAGCTGAAGGTCACGGGCTTAGAGGTAGAAGAAAACAGAAGGAATGCATTTTTAAAAGCCCTTTGAAAAAAAAAAAAAAAGGCTCTACAAGAGAAATGAACAGGATTTTATTAAAGTGAGGAAGGGCTGAAATCAAATCTTTCATTTGCACTTTTCCTAGTACCATCTGGAGCATTTGCATCTGCCAAAAGCACAGCGCATTCCTGTCGACAAGTGGGAGCAAATGGCAGAGGCATACCTGGAGGTGGCCCTTGCCCTGCTCTCAGCTCTGGGCATCTCCAGTCTTTAACACAGAGTGTGAAGTTTAACTGTGATGTCTCTGCCATAACAGAGAAAGAGAAATAAGAGACATGCTCTGTTGTGAGGTCAGGTGAGCTGCTGCAGAACATATTTATTGCAAGTGTCAGAGATCCCACCAGGCACCAGAGCTGCAAAACACCACCTTACATTCAATTCCCTGCACAGCATCACAACCAGGGTATCATTTATCATACCTGGATGCTTTACATTATAAGGAATTGGAGAGCAAGAGTAAGAATACTTCTAATCTCCAAGAAAATATCCCATCCTGAGCGTTCAATGCCGAAAGCAACCCTGAGAGCTCTTCCCTTTGTACTGTGCAGCACTTTCAAGCTACGATCATAAGCAGCCAAAATGCCACTTGCTGGCTCATCAAGTTTCACCCTGTAAGTTTAGCAACTGCATATTTCCAAAGTAATTCGAGATTTTATGGCATAAGAGAAAACTTACTGCTGTCTAGACACAGGAAAAAAAGTGTTTGAAAGGAGGGCAGCAGACAAGGAAGCATCACTTGGGATGTGAACAACAGGGACATGAGATGTCTGTACAGCCCTGGCACATGAGCACACATCCCAGCACTAACAGCCTGCAGAGGAGCAGCAAAGACTGGGAAGAGAAGGTGCCCTGCTGACCTGATAGACCTCACAGGTTCTTGTTCAAGTCCAGCTCTTTGCCAGCCAAAAAACACCCCCATCGCTCACACTGCCATCCCAGCATGGAGCCCAGGGTGGGAGCAAAGCCCAGAATCAGATCATGGCATTGACTCCCATCCTGTGAGAGAGGTGAGGGCAGCAAGCAACTAGTGCACAGACTGAGGCACCACAGCACCTCCCTTCCTCCCTCCTGCTTATCAACACCTGGCACACTGCAGTAATAGGCAGGCAAACGAGGGCTTAATTTCTAACATCTCATTTTTACTGTAATTTTAAACTATTTGGAATAGCTCCTGTTGTTAGAAATCCAGCTGTTAGTCATGGTCAGTAAATGTGGAAAGCCATCACTGTCCACTCTAGAATCCCCATGATTTCTCATGTTCGTAAGTGTGTTACTGCCATCCCTTTATTCCTAGCACTTTCTGCATGTTTTTCAACATTAAGTCCCATTTCTGCATGTCTTAAATACCAGATACTAAAAACATATAAAAGAATAATCTGAAGGCCAAATGGACACAGACTGGAAGATGAAAACAGCATGAAACAGAAAAAAATCGGATTATTTCCTGTTGTAGTTTTTATAGCTATTTAACAGGAAGAAAGAAAAAACCTAATTACTGTCAACTGTTAGTTTTCAGCTATGCAGCCAGCAGCGTGCTGTTATTAAACTACTGTATAATTGCCTCTTTTACTCTGCTTCCCACAGAAGTTGTGTTATTTCACTCATAGTTAAACTCATAATATTGGCTTCATAACTAATCCTGTCAATCGAAATCCCCGGGGGCTGGTGCAAGGATAAAAATAGCAAGGAGTTGTTTCTTCTCTCAGCTTTCTTTCAAGGCTCATTTCTGCAAGTACTGGGGCTGCAGCTCAGTGGTGCCACAGACCTTTGCACCCACCACTGGCATGTGAATGCTGCTCCCCGGCTCAGGCACAGGGAGGGGAGGGACTGATCCTTCCCTCAGGTCATTCGGTTTCACGCACTGTGTCTGTGCCAGGCAAGATTCATCCTGTCCTTCTCTTCCTCCTGACCCAAGCAGATCAGGTGAAATATCTGGTGTTGGACAGTTGAATCCCACCTACAAGCCCAGCCATGACTGCCCTGCCCCGGGGCTTTGTGCCAGCACTGAAGTTCAGCTGACACTCAAAGCCTGTGGATACACAAGAAACATGGGTTTGTTCCCTCCCCAAACATCAAGCACTGGGATGGACTCTCACATACAAAACCCCACCCTGCTACCTGTTCAAGCACTAAAGATACTCACTGAGATGTCTGTTGGGCTTGACGTTCTTAAGGGTCTTTTCCAGACTAAGTAATATGATTCTATGAGATGAGCACAATTTGTCTGTGCACTTACTCAAGACTGCATAAAACACCAGATTTCACGCATCCAAGTTTTTAGGCTCTGTCTGAACCCATACCTGCTCGCTGTGTGTTGGATTGATGCCCCTTGCTAAATCATGGCATCGTCCTTCCTTGGAGGTGGCACTGGGTTTGCTGCAGAAGACTCAGACAGGGTTTCTTGCTGAAGCTTCACATGTCAGCATGTCCTCCCTTTCCCACAGGATATTCCTCTTGCCCAGGACACTGTGCACAGCTGGGCTAACCTCACTACTCAGTTCAGGTTTAGGATGAGGTGATAGGGCTGGAAGGAGTGAGGGAGGATGGACTGGACCTCACACCCAGACCTACCATCCCTTTCTCTGTCTCTCTGGAGACAACAACCCTGTGCTGGGGTTGCTCTCTGGTGGGCACGCACAGAAACTGCTGAGAGCTGGCGAGGAACAGTCAGGAAACAACACATTTCCCAAAAGTGGTGTCCCAGAGCAAGGGCCTGGGGTGCCCATGCCAGGAGGGAACCAGTGCCAGGGCTCTGAATACACCTGGACCAGCTCTGGAGCCATCACACTCACCGGGAGGAGCCCCTCGCTGTGCTGGGACTGACACACAGACAACAGCACAAAGCACACCAGCAAACTCACTGCACCACTTGGTCCAAGGAGGGAATCATGGGAGACTGGTTCATCCCAGGTGTTTTTCCCCCTGGAAGAGCCACTACCCTGCCTACTACAGTAAGAGACAGATGATACAGCACAGAGCTGCAGTACCACAACCTTCACTCGTAGCCTGCACCTGGAGCCATCCTTGGGACAGATGGCAGCAGTGTCCACCAACCCAGGAGAGGGAAAGGCAAAGAAGCAGGTTTAAAATGTGCCAAAAAAAAAAAAAAATTGCTCACCCTTTCTCCCACCCCACGGCAAGGATGGACCAGGCCCAGCACAACAGTTTTGAGCCACACAGAAACTCCTGCTTCCCATGCAAGCCCAAGACACCCTGACCAACACTCCAGAGGGATCCTAGGGTTAAAAATCCCTTTGTGTGCACTGTGAGAACATGATTGTGCCCAGCACAACCCTCTGAGAATACAGCTCTTCCCTGAGTTGTGTTACTCTGCCTTCCCTCTTGTTTTGCTGTTTGAGACAAGAAGATAGAAAATAATTTATGGCATTGCCTGGGATGCCAAGCAGCACCACAGTGGTCCTAGGCAAACCAGGAGGGCTCCCACCATGTCCAGCCTGGAGAGCCCTGGTGTTCCCAGGGGCTGAAGGAATGCCTCGGCTGACAGCTCTCAGCAGCCCCTGACATATAAAACAAACATGGCCCAACACAGTGTTAGATTTCTCACCCATGGTGTTTGTGCAAATGAACCCTCAGGCTGACAGATCTCATCCAGAAAGCTCCAGAGACCCAGAGAAACTGTGTTATGGACAAAGTCACCCTGGTGACGGCTCCATCAGTGAGCCGCCAGCCCCCAGACAGTGTGCAGAGCCACAACATCCTCAGCTGTACCAGGCATAGAGAGCATGGAGGAGGTAAGCACCAACATATCAGGGCTGAAGTGAGCCCACTAGCATGACTGAGAACTATCCCTGAGTCCAAGGACAGGATGAGAGGAGAGTAAAGACCAAAAAAGGAAAACTGAAGCTGCCAGGTACAGGAGCAGCAAAATCTCCTACAGGAACAAGTGTTGGTGATGGTACAGCATGCAGAAGAGCTCAGTATAAGCTGAGATCAGGTGGCATGAGCCAACCCGCATTAGTGGAGGTGATAGCATATGCCCCCTCTTTGGATGCTCAACCAGGTCCTCAAGGAGAACGCGGCAAAGCACTCGCTCTTATAAACACAGGTCACACCAGACATCAAGATGAATATCTCTGAGGTCTGATTCTTCAAAGCTTCAAAACCTGACAGGGCTCCTGATCTTCCTCCATCTCCCCTAGACTCTAGTGCTTGTGGTGCGTCCATTTAAACTTGTCAACTCTTCATCCTCAAAGAAGAGAAACTAGAGTCCCAGGCTGTCCTGTGCTCCTCCTGAAGTGGCTCAGTGTGTTTTGACAACTTCCCATCAAACAGCAGTAGGTGCTTCACGAGGAATCTGGAAGAGGAGAGCACAGGCTGTGTAAGCATTGGGTAAATCAAGGCCAGTCCAATTTCCCATTTGCACAATGATCTAAGCATGCAAGAAAACGTGTGCAGGGTCTCACTACTCCCCAAACTAAAGTACTGTGGATAAAAGGAGGAAAATGTATTTCAGTTGACTCATTGGCCAGGAGAAAACAAAAATAAGTACGTTACTGCTTCCATAAGGTCTAATTATCAGTGGATTTCAGATGCAAGAGCAAAGCATTCATCTTGCTACCTACTTTTCATTAAACATAGTTCAATCTAAGAGGCCATCAACTTTCCTAGATGGAAGTAATTAAGGAATTCAAGAGCTGATGTGTTTGCAGTGGAGATGGGAGCCTTTCCTCTGACATTCCTTGTGTCCCAGGTTCATCCAACCTACCTAAAGCTTTCAGCCAGCTGTTAGCCCAAGGCTTGTTCCCAGATGTGGGGAATTTTGCTGCTCAGGCGATTAACCCCCACTGCTCCAGCTCCCTCAGATGTGCAATCCCCACTGCACAAGTACATTCATTATGGGAGCAAAATGCAGCTGCTTCTGACAAGGTCACACCATGCAACAGACATGCCCACATGCCTGGGAGAGATGTGTGTATGTGACCACCTCATGGTGCACTTGGAATCTGTAATGAATGGATTTCTAGTCACACCCAAAGGACCAAGTAGGTGATCCTATGTAACAAGACCAGGGATCACTGAAGAAACTCCATATGGAGAACAAAGCTGAAAGAAAGTAAGGGCTGGGCCATGTCATGAAAGATTACACCTCTCCAACTGATGTCCCTGCAAGTGCAAGACTAAGAAAGTGGCTACCTCTTTAGTTCTCAGACATGCTGACCACTGAGTGTCATCAGGGTACCTTGTATTGTCCCAATGCTCAGGAAAATCACTCGTGCCCCTAACAGTGAGTAACATGCCTGATGCAAACACCAGGCAATGTCTTACCTGAATCACCATCAGCATCTTCCAAACTTCAGCTTCAGGAAGGTCGGGGGTGAGTACTGTATTTCCCCTGTGAACGAAGGGGAATGGTGCACTTTTTAAGTTTCATGTTAGGCAGGCACACAAGTGCTTTAGGTCGACCTTCCCTGTGGATTGCAGAAGACTCTCCTTGTCCAACCATCAGAGGGTTTCTGTGCAAATCAGCTCACTGTCCTTGGGTTTTTGCACATTTTGTGCATGCAGGATTCAAGTGCTTGTTATTATTTCTTGAAATGAGGAACCCCTGGGAGCAGCACTTAGTTGGTTCTCATGGAAGATAACATTCTCGCACACCAGTCATTTCCAGTAAAGCACTCCACAAAAGTCTGGGTGTTCAGTACACGATTGTTGGGAATTTATGCAAATCTATTCTACAAATAATCTTGAAAAATAATGCTAAGAGTGAATTTGAGCTGAGGCTGTCTGAGATCGAAGGTGTTAGTTAGGTTATCAGACACAGTGGGTGGCATGTTAATGAGTTCACTTCTTAACTAGTGGGTATAAGTGAGAGGCTTGATCTACAACTGAAAGAAAAAACTGAAAGAAAAATTGAATTTAGAGCATAACAGCTACTGCTGAACAGATTTGCATGTGAGCACTTGTTTTATCGCAATGCCTGCATAAATATGTATGGAGCAACTGTTTTGGAGTAGCCCTGTGTATGAACAAGCCTGTGAAATTAGTTTTCTGATCTCAATATTAAAATTGGCCCTTGGCAAGTAATATAAGGTAATAGTCTCTTACAAAATCTGTGTTTGCATTAATTTTACTGGCATCACCTTTGTTTATCTGTGTAAGAAGGAGAAGGAAGCATCAAACAGGCCCGAAAGCCAGCAAAATAAATTCACAGTTATTTGCAAGAGGTCTGCCTGTCTCACAGTTAAGAAAATGCACCATGAGATGGAAGAATAAGTGTAAGTCCCATCTCTGACAGGGCCTAATTTTTCTCTGTAGAAAAGCAGGCTGTATTTCTTGCAGCAGACACAAGGCATTTTCTCTTACAAAAGTACCTTCCCTCTTCCTTAAACCCATTAGAAATGTCATTCACATTACTCTGTGGATCTGAATTGAGCGATTCCCAACAGCCACTCAAAAAATACATAATCACCATAATTACTGGTGGCAACTAATTAACATTCAGCTTCCTCTCTACAGCAGCTACAGCTGGACAACCCATTTATTTCAACCTAAAACTAATGCTCTCCTAATTATTTTCCGTCACGCTAAGCAGCCCACCTGTGTCCATCTCCGTCTGGCACAGCGCGAGGGCAGAGCCTGGTGAGCACCTCCACGTGCACCGTGTGTGCTCAGCCTGCAACAGCCTTGCTAACAACTGCCCTGTGCACACACAGGGACCTGCTCCCACTAATTATACAGCTGCTGGCTCTATTAGCTTGCTTCACCCAAAAAAAACCAAAGGAAGGAAAAAAGGCAAAGGAGTTGCCTGCATCAAACACAAACCCCACCCTGCTTGGCACCATCACTGGGGCAAAACCCTGCAGCCACCCCGAGGTACTTAGAGCTCTGGGTTTGACCTCATGGGAGAGGGCAGAGGATAAACAAGGCTATAAAATACACGTGCCTCTGGTTTGGTGCTGGGGGCTATCTTCCAGAAGGGGATGAGGTCAGGGTGGACTCACCAGTGGGTGGCCCCAAACTTGGGCACATCCTGGTTGTGGCATCCAGGGTGGGGCAAACCCTCTGCTGTCACCTTAGTTCCCCCTCCCCAGCCACTCTGTTGCAGCAACAGGACCAAAACTGCTCAACCCAAAAATTATTTTAAAAATAAAGACAGGGATGAGACACATAAAGCAGCCTGTTTTTATGAACTGTCCAGTATCAGTCGCTCACTCTGAATAAACTGAAGTGCATCCCTGATATGTTCAGTCTACTCCTAGTCCTTTCCTGCAGCCCTTTCAACCCCTATGCCACTAATCAGGCAACTTTTTAATTCTCTTTTCTTCTCCAGACATACATCACCTCTCTTGGTAGGAAAAGCAATGCCTGCTGCTGCCATCTAGATAAGCTCCAACTCATTAGCTCTCTGTTTCTTTCCAAAACTCAACTGAAAACTTTATTTCTCTTTTGCTCATGACTCTCTCTTTGCTATTATCTACTTACATTATTTCAGCCTGTAATGACTGTAGCACTCCCAGGAATGATGCTCTGCAAAATTATCTTGTATTTGCATTCACATTTAAGCTTTCATCATTACACCAACTACATAAATAAAAGGGGATGAGAAGAGAGCTGACAGTTATGGGAAAGCTCTGGCTGAACTTCTGAACTCAGGAATTACTAATGCCTCTTTCTTTCCCTTTGCCCCCACTTTCATTTGTCAGCTTTAGGGTAAACCTCTGCAGACAGTGAGAGGCCTCTGAACAGCCAAGCCAGCTGGGATCTCCCAAAACCCACAGCAACACAGTATTTAGCCCTAAAGTTGGTTAAGATAGGCTAACAAAGTCCAAAATTTATGGGGAGAAGGAAAGAGCTCAGACAGCACTATTTTGTAGGTAGCACTTGCTTCAGAGATCAAGGAGGAAAATACAGCAGAGTTGTCATAGATGGCCTGAATGTCAAGGGAAAAAAAAATAAATCAGCGCATGCAGATTGGAGGGCTACCTATAAGCAGTTATGGGGTTTTATGCCAATATAAGAACTGTGAGCCACAGTTAAACTCAGAAATTCAGTAGCTTTAAACTCTGCATGAATTTTTTCTCCCATCATCACCCACTGAGTGGTAAAGTGCCTCCAAAGGGAATTGTCCAGCCTTCCCTAAACAAATTTTCAACTCCACAAAAGATAATCTTATCTTGACAGCAGACCTGTAAAACATTTTAGACAAGGCTATAAGCAGATGACCAAAATTTATGAAAATGCCCTAGTTCAAATCAGTGCAAATCAAGTTAAGGAAGATCAGAGAATTGAAGCCTCAGCATCTGATGAACCCAAGAGCTGCCCATGTGCTGCACTGGCTGTCCAGGAGCACTTGTGTTGGAAGGACTAACTGCAAACCAGTCTATTCTCTTTGCTGTTTTTTCAGAAAAGGACTTAACACAGTTATCACAACAATGCTATTTTCCAGCCAGGAAAACATTGCTAAGAATGCTCAGATGAACCTTTTGCCTCTTGAACCTTTGCCTTCCAGGTGCAGCCCAGGTTTGCAGACACCTTGTCTTTGGGCTTCCCTGGAGACACCAGTAGCTCACACTGCCCAGCCCAGCATCCCATCCTGTGGCTTCCCACATCAGCCAGGATTGCACCTCCCACTGCACATCAGCTCTGGAAAAGGCATCCAACATCAGCAAGGAAAGAGCCCTTGCAAACCCCAGAGCTCCACAACTGGCCCAGTAGAGCAGGAGGAACGGGTGAAGGTGTCTGGCAGCATGTTTGGGAGCACTGGAGCTGCTTTTCCAATCCTTTCCACTGTGGATTCTCTAGTGTCTAGTTGCACACACTCAGCACGCATAGTGTAGGACTTGTGAGGTTTCAGTTATTTATTTGCTTTTACAAAGCTTCCAGAAATGCAAATTTTTGAATACCCACCATCCTGCCCAGCAAGCTGAGGCTGCCCAGCAGGTTCACAATATATTTGTACCCCTTGTCCAGCTGCAGGGTGCCAGTCACAACGGAATTATTTCATCTCATGTTTAAAGACGATGATAAAACAAACATCACCTTGGAATTAATGGCCCTCTCCAAAAGTCAAGCAACCTATTGCTTCCAACCTCAGCTAGCACTTGCCTGCTTTTCTAATTGCTTTTAGTCTCCTCTTGAGGCAATTAACTCCATACCCACCCCCTGACACTTTCTCACTCCAAAAAGCAGTTCCCAGTGCACTGGCACAGGGCTCTGCATTTGGATCTCAAGCTTTCCCACTTATTCCCTTTCCTCCGCAGGGCTCTGCATGTGTTTGCATCTGGGCATGTGTTTTCTCACCCTGATGAATTCATTATTTATGGGGCTGAAAGAGCAAAGCTGCTGAAATCATTTAGCTCTTCTGCATGTCTCTCAAAGGCATAACAAACATTATGGGAAAGCAAATATCAGGCTAGTCTGGGTTGTTTGAGGGAAAACACAAAAATGAACTTGGGGATGTTGTGCGGTGGGTATGCCAACATGTGTCATGCTTTACTGCCTGGCATGGGGCTAAAACCCTCCTAAAGCCACTCCCAAGCTCCCTGCACAATAGCCAGAGCAGCCTGGACCAGCACAGCTCAGTGTGCTCCAAGGGATGCCCTGGGTGAAGCGTGTTCCCTTGGATCACTGATGTGTTTGGCTTTAACAGATTTGGCAAACGGCACTAGAGGGCAGAGCTGTTTACCCTCAGCATATCTGAGAGAAGTTAAAAAGAAAAAAGCATGACTTTCAAGCAGCTTCTGAATTCTTCACATTCCTGTCCAATGTCAAAAGCCTGTTAACACACAAAAGCCACTGAACATATTCCCACTTAGAGTGAAAGCACAGGCATTAAGGAGCCAGCTGAGAACCTGCACTTCCCCGCTCTGTCTTTCCTAAGACTGAAGACCTCCAGGTGTGTGACAGCCACTTGTCAAGGCAGCAGCAGCAGCACTGCCTCAGCCTTCCCTTGTTCTCTGCAGTCCAGGATGCACAGGGCAATACAAATAACACAGAGCTCCCTCTGCAGCAGGGAGGTAACAAAGCCTGTTCTCCTCCCATCGCTGATGTGGATAAAAAAGCTTTACTCAACAGGAAACTTTGATCACAAAGATCTGAAATTATGGACCACACTGACACACTGCTGCCCAGGCTTGCTGCTAAGCATCTCAACAGATGGAAAATGCTTCCAACTAGACAAAACCTCCCAGGTTTTAGGTTTTGTTTCAAAGAGGTGACTAGAGCCCCAGTATGAACCACAGGATATACATTCCAGAGAGCACCTGCACCAGCCACCACTACATCTGTCAGACCTCAGCTCACTGTGCCCAGCTCAGGAAGGATGGGAAGGACCATAATTCTCAAACCTGATGCTCTTGTGCTGTTACAAGCAAAGGTTTTTAGACACTTGCTAACTTTAATACACTTTGCTGCAGTGTTCCTGGTACCAACAGCTCCCTCGGATCAAGATGCTGGCCCCAAGAATCCCTCTCCAAACCACTCATAAATCCTTTTATTATTATTTCCCCACTGCATACAGTGTGCTTTTCTTTATTATTACCAAAATTAGTCATCCTGCAGGCCTGCCTGCTGTTGAGTAAGGAAACAAAGGAGTCATGCATCCTAAAGTCACTGTTCCTTCCAGAAGGCAAGGAACTCTTTCATAAAGTACCACACTGCATCATATCCCAGCACCCGACTCGCTGCCTACAATGGTACTTCATAAAAAAATATCTCTTGAGAGAGGAAGGAAAAGGCCTGCAAAATATAACTCACAGCACAGTGCATTAATGGCTTAGGCAACAGCTTAGAATAATGCTGGCTATCCTGATAGCATGAAAAAAGGTCTATTAATATTTAAAGAGAAGGAAGGAAATACTGGTTTCAGGTCTTGGTCACATGTTATCCCTTGCCACAACCACTTTATTCCACATCTCTTCCTCCCAGGCATACCCTGCATCTCCTTCCTTGCAGAGAAAAGGCAATGGGTTGATTTATTTTTGTGCAGAATGTGATTTCAATGTCATCATTGCAAAGAGGGTTGGAAGGACCCTCAGAGCAGAGGCCAGGCAGTTCTATCTTTTCTGGCAGATGTTTGTCTAACTTCTGACCTCCAGTGACTGCAACTTCACAATTTCCCAGGGCAAATCTACCCCAGTGCTTCTCCAACCCCTTCTTAAATTTATATATCCCTTAATATCATGTCTTCTCCTCCCAACCACCACAGAGAACTGGTCATTCCCTTCCTCTCTGCAGCAGCCCAGGACAACTCAAACATGATCTTACCTCCTTCCAGTTACCTCTTTTTTCCACAGTAAATAGCCTGAGCCCCACAACCTTTCTCATTCCTCCCAGTTTGCTGTAGTTCCATGCCTATCTGGCTGCTTTGCAAAAGAATACTTGTTACTTCCAGTCTGTGAAGTACCTTGTCCTCACCAAAGCCTTTCCTCAGAACTCCCCTCCCTGCAGTGTCCTACCACAGGGAACTTGTGAAGCTGCTCCAACACCTCCCTGAAGGGATGCTTACACAAAATCGGATGCCTCCAGATATTTTCTCAGCATCAAACTCATCCCTTAAGTTACCTTAAGGGGCAGCCTAGCTCTTTCCAATTGCTACATAAAAAAAATCAGACTGCACAGCAGAATTTAATTAGCATAAAAATATCTTGATCTTCTATCTCAGTAGTCTCACTGACTTACCTTGAGTGCTTTCAGTCCTGCCCCACAGATCTCTGCACAGGAGTTGTGTTGCAGAGAAAGCAACAGCATGGACCAAGTAGATTTGACTTACTGGAACACATCAGCTTCTCAGGTCACATCAGCATCAGTTACTTGGTCAAAATTGCTGCTCCCTCCCTCTTAGTATCTTAAAAGCAGTGGCTGAATGTCACTCTGCAGCTGTGACTAATGAGGGTCCCTTAAACTTTCAGCTGGGTTGACCTGAGCTCACCTGCACTGAACCCAGGCATGCTGGGTTTGATGATTAAGTCCATGCTCACAAACCCCAAGTGCACTCCAGGTATGTCTGGGCTCCTCCTCAGCCCATCAATCACTGCTCACTTGTTCCTTCCCTCAGCACCGTCTGGCCTCGCAGAGAGTCTGCACAGCACTGGCAACTTTGGAGCTGTGTAAAACCTGAGCAATATTTGCAGATAACTTCCTTCACTCCCTTCTGTCTACTTCATTTAGCAAGCGGTTATTTTCTTTAAACACAGTTGGGCAGATGGATACTGTCCCTGTTCTTCAAGTAATTACTAATACATTACTCCTGGAAAGCAGAAAAGGAGTATACTAATACTAGAGGCATTCCTTTCGTCAGCTGCGTGGTCATTCTCTGACTGTGACTGTGGCTATCATGTACAGTAATATTGGAGCACTGTGCTGGGCTCATTAATTTACACTTTATCTCTAAGTCTGCTGCAAAGTCTCATGACCAGTCTGAAAAAAAGCAACACTTAATTATTTCATAGATGCTGATTCTGAATTACAGATCACAGGGGGGGAAAAAAGCTTATGAAAATCAAAAGTAATAAAGAGTATATACATATGAGTAATAAATTCAAAAACAATATAAAAGGACAATTCCCTACCAAGGAGAACAAAAAATACTAACATCCCTGCATAAAATGAAATCAAGCCAAAGAAGGTTTAAGCAGCACTACAAAGACAACACTATCATGTTAATGACCAAAACTGAACCTGGTTTCAGCCACCCTTCAGGTTTTTAGCATACAGTAATTCTTGACTCTAGCCCAAATATACCTGCCAAACCTTCCTGGATGCATTTACAACAACTCAGATGGTGGTAGTGCAACAAAATATCTGATTTGCACATGCAAATGCTCATGAAAATCATAAACAGACAATTAGCTTAGACAATTTTTCAGTGTGTGCTCAGAAGCTGTTTGACAATTTAATCACTTTAAGTGCGAAGCAGCCTTTTTGTTACTGCAAAATTGTGGCCTGTCACGTGGTTATAAATTAAATGCATACAAACTGCTATCTGAGGAGTTAGAGGACAAAAAAAAAACCAACCAAAAAAGATTAAAGAATATCAGCTGTGACACTTAAAAACTGAGAATCACCTCGGAGCTGCAAATCCAGATAGTTAACAAACCCATTTTCTCCTCTTCTATCATGCAAATATTTTTAAATTCAGGAATACCAGCTTTAATAAAAAGCACGTTTCACATGAAAGAAAAAAAAAGTGCTTTATTTGTAATATAACAATTTGATCCTCTTCTCAAATATTTGCATAGTTTTAATTTTGTCAAAACCTAAAATTACGACTGAGATCAAAGAGACTGATTTCACCAGAGATGATAGGTTTTATAGAGCTCTGTAAAGTTCTACCACTGCCTGAAGATGTTTTAATGTAGGAAAGACCTTTACATTTCCAGCCTGCCAGTTTCAGTTAAGACTAATAATTACACTTATAAATGGACTGCTGGTTCTTACATGAACTGTGATTTTTAACACCCAGTTTGGAGGCCACATCTTGCTGTTTGTACTGGGCAATTTGGGACAGGGTTAGAAATGTTTCTATCAGACAGGTCATGTTTGCAAATACTTCACTGCACCTCAAGAAAGAAGAAGTGGGGAATAAAGAAAAAAAATCCCCCATTCTATGTTTATTTCAGCCAGTCATGTATTATACTATTGTACTATATTTTTTCTTACATGGCTTTCCTGGGTCCTCAGTATAAGGATTGTCAGTGACAAAACTCAGTAACATTCTTCAGTACATGATTTCAAACATACACGGGCTTTGTAGACAGTGATCCTAAGGGGTGTCACTATGATGGTGTTTGGGAATTGGCACCGTGACTAAAACTAGCTGCATCGAAATCAAACACAAGTCAGACCCTGCCCAGACTTTCACATTCATTAAGTGCTGGGAGGTGATGGGGTAAATGGGCCATTATTCAAAAGGCACCAGATTTCAGTCCTCTGAAATAACCACAGCATTGCAAAATTACATGACACTGACCCAGTGGTGAGTGATCGTCTCTTCCAGAGCCTCGTGTGCTCATCAGTCGTCTCTTCTGCAGATCCATCTTCTTGTCCCCAGGTTTCATCTCAAGCAGGTCGACAATTCCTGCTGTCATCAAGATAAAATGCTGCTCCATTAACTCTGGTCCCAGTTTGGGTCCTATGGAGCTAGTATCGGCCCTGAGCTTCCTATGGGAAGGTCAGGATGGATGTGTCACCTGGGGCACAGGCATTGGAGGAGGTGGTATGAAAAAACAAAGGGCAAATGTTGCCTCTTCCACAGAGCTTACAGCAAGTAATAACACAACACAGTTATTTAGCAATCTTGTCAGTGTAGGCAAAGTCACAGCTGAGTCCTGATGGTGTTTTGATTTTAAAGCTCAATCCTTGTAAGCAAGTTGGCTGGACTAAGGATATGGATAAAGGCAGTGGGAGGCATTTTCTCTGCAAAGAGCAGAAAACAGTTTGTCTTGAAAAAATTAATCACTAAAACATGCCTCTATTTAAATAGTTCTTTCCAAAATTTTGGAAGGGATTTCATTTCCCCTGGAACTCAACATGAAAGTAGACATTGCATTTGGGTTAACAAGCACCAGAAGTAAAACCAATTAAAATTTTACTGTCAGCGAGGACAGAACCAACAGGGTATAACAGCCTTCCAGATGTTCATTGATATGGTGATGAAATACAAATATTTATGAGCTGAACACTGCCTCCAACATCATTCAGAAAGAGCCCTTTTTGTGCTCCAGCCAACCTGTCAGGATTGCAAGAGAGGAGACTTGCAACAGATAAGCTCTTCACCCCAGCATGCCCTGCAAGTACTTTATCACTGCGTGTATCTCTTATTCATCAGTGTTAGGCAAAGGCAAATGAAAATGTGAGACAGGATAATGCTGCTTAATAAAGAAAGAATGAAAAACCTGGAGATAACTTGGAGTGATGAATCAAACTATTGCACAGAAATATGCAAAAGAAAGCCTTATTTATATCATGGCATTGAGGCTGGTGCATTATTAAAAGGAACAGGCCTGAGCTCCTAATAGAGGAACAGATCTCGTCATTCACAGCCGAGGCAGAAGAAGGAACTGCTTGCCAGCATCTCACAAAGTCTGTGACCCAGCCCAGAACTGAGCCCAGATTTCTCAGTGGCAGTCCAGCACCATGAACACATCCTTCCTATCAAAGGAAGGCTGGGAGAAATGCCCTGGCAGTGCAAATCCATACAAGAAAATTAAATCTACGTAATTAAGAAAATATTCCTCTGTGTCTGTGAAATGTATTATTACAGGTCAAAATGAACTTGTCTCATTTCATAAATGTCACATATGCCTCACACTGCTCTGTGCTAGCTCAGCAACGTGTTGGAATGTGAAGAGAAACGTGGCCATCATGGCACAGCACCAAGCAGTGACTCCAGGACATCCTCCACAGGGCAAACAGGGTCTGCCCACAGGTCCACCTCAATGTCCTCTCTTCACACTGCACAGCTCAGAAATGACCAATGCCAGGTGATACTTAGGAAGAGGGAAGGAGAGGGGAAGAAGCAGGGCGTGGACAGACCAATTCTCACTTGCTGAAGTGAAGACTTCTAGACTTGCTGAGCTGGAAACCATCTTCTTTAAAAAGCCACTTTTTTTCTCTTCTCATCCTTAAATCTGCCTGCTCCTTTTTGCTTTTCACTTTCATGCCATTATCAGGCATTACACAATTTAATCTAAAACTTCACTAAAGTTCCCTCAAATAAAGAGCTATTCATTTACTTAGGACTTAGCTTTTTAAAAGAGTGTTCACCATTGCCTCCTATTATACACCCAGTTACACTCTGTCACAAATTTGAGTTTAGAAACTGAAGTGTCTGTTTTCTGTATCACAGGATCATATAATGGTTTGATTTGGTTTGGAAGGGACTTTACAGATCATCTTGTTCCAACCCTCTTGCCATGGAAAGAACTCTTCATTTCAAGCATCCTATTCTCAAGTTCCCTGTCTGTGTCACATATTTGTAGTCACAAACCTTTTAGGAAAATGATTCACTTAGTATCTATCATGATACAATCTACAGTGTGCCCTCAAAAGGCTGTGGAAGAATACAGCAGTCAGAAACCAGAACTGAGACAGTTATTAAGTTTGAAGCAACATGCTATTAAAAAACCCTCCAAACCCTTAGACGGAATGGAGGAAAACCACTCCCTCCTGTGTGCTGGGACTCTTCGATATCCAAATGCAGGAAACACTCTGAAAAAAGTACAAGAGCTGTGGTCTTGCCTGGGATAGTGCAGGACTCAGCTTTTGTTTCCTTCTCCATTTGGAAGAAGGAGGTACAGCTGCAACCTCCAGAAAATATAAGCACAAAACATCACTTTAAACTAAGGGAGGGAGAGTGCAGCTTGACCTAAAGGGAAGAACTGAAGGTTACTTGCAACACTGGTCAAAAAAAATCATTTACAATCACCCTAGTGCTTTGCCCATTTATCAGTCTGCAGTTTTGTTCTACTGTCATAAATCAGGTTTTTCTATCAAATACATTACTTTATGTGTCCATCTGGGTGACATATGAATCTGAAGTGTGTCACACAGCCATACCTTACCTGCAGGGGTGGCTGCTTAGCTTAACACCTCCTCAGCCCACATGACCCCACAGGTGCCAGACAGCAGCAGCATGAGTCTCCCTGCAAGATTCACAGGCACAGTAAGGAGTGTAGCACTTGGGAGAAGAACAGGAGTTTTCTG
The DNA here is from genome assembly GCA_013400415.1 of Scytalopus superciliaris. Taxonomy (NCBI): domain Eukaryota; kingdom Metazoa; phylum Chordata; class Aves; order Passeriformes; family Rhinocryptidae; genus Scytalopus; species Scytalopus superciliaris. The sequence continues at coordinate 2,052,696 of VXBX01006211.1, read as the reverse complement.
ATTATCAGCAATGAGAAAGAAACTCATTTGATGTACTACAGGAAAGCAGGAAGTGAACCTGTAAAGCCAATGAGTTTATCACAGTTGCTTAAACAAACACAGAACAGAAAACAGATGCTTTGCTTTCAATTCCACTGTGAGGGAGCAGCATTTGTGCACTCACTGAAAAAACACACTAAACCACTTGTAATAACTATGGAGACTACTGAAATGAAACTGTGCAGTATGATGTCAAAACAGGTAAGAATTTTCAATTATCATTCCCTGAACCTGAATTGATACCTAATATCGGGGGGCAACAGTCCCAAGGTGTGACCATGAGATCACACACAGGACTTCCGCAGTGCCAGCCTGACATCAGGGAGCATCTCCCCAGGTACTGCTTTGCCAGATGAGCCATGAAAAGCTGGCAATGCAGAGAGGCACTTACTATGAAAAGCCCATGCAAATGAGGATACACTGGCAGAGCGTTTTGCAGAGCAAACTTGTGGCAGTTGGGATGCAGACAGCATCGTGCCACTGCCAGACCATGGGCATCCTGCACCACCCCTGCCCGCACCCCCTTTTTACCTCATGGGAAAAGCAGCAGTGAGTGAGGAACATCCAGAGAATGATGCCTTCTTTGTGATGGACTCCAGACAGGGCTTCTTAAGTAGCTCCTTAAACTCACTTCAGCCTTTTCTTACTCTCACAATGCACACAGAGCAAGGTGCTTTTGGAACGCATGGAAAGCTTGGCGTGGGATGATTTGATACACCAAGAAATGTCAGTGTTTACCTCTCGATGGTGGCCAATTTCACATTGTTCCCCTGGCACTGCAGACAACTGGGTAATAAAATAGCTCAGAACACCAAGAGGCATAGAAAGAAAGTCTATTAAAAGCAAGGGAAGACTCCTAAGTGAGTGACAAGGCTGCAGTCATGGCAGAGCCCATGAAGGACAGACAGTGAAGTTCATTAAAGGGCTCTCAGCAAACATTCCCTGCGTCAATCCCACTCTAGAATTATCCTCCATCTACACTGGCTGTGTACCTGGTTTCTCTTGGGTGTTTCAGAAACAAGCAGCTCGTGGGACAAGGCACTGCCTGCCTGCTCTGCCCAGGACATCAGTACCCTCTCAAAGCTGTGAACTCTACCAAAGTAGATCTAATTTAGAAGAGCCTGATTTTCTCTAATTTGCCTCACAAGCAGCAGCAGCTGAGCTCAGTCTCTTGCAGCATTTTTCTGAGAAAACAGTATTGGAGCTGGGCTGCATCAGGGAAAGATTTGTTTTTCCTGTATTCTCCATCCATAAAGACAGTCCCCTCTGGGCCAGGCTTCCAGTGTGATCACTCCAAATATATACACATGTGTGGAGGAATGGCTGGATACAATCCTGCTTCTACCCAGTCGGTCATTTGCCATCAGTCCTCGCTGCTAGAGAAGGTCAGGCTGCGTCCTCACTCTCCCCTGAGCGTCTGCATTGAGCCCCATGCAAAGAGTATCCTGGCACCTGCCTTTAATTACCAGGGTGGTTGAAGTTCCCCAGATAAACACAGATTCTGCTCATATGCAATTATTCCCCATGGCACAGCTTCAGTTGTGACAGGCACAAGAGGACTGAAATGAGTCTGAGAGCTGTGCACATTCAGTGTAAGGCTGAGCCTTTAAACTGCCCCATATTCCTTTCTTGGTTTTGCTTTGCTTGGTGTAGTTTTTGTTTGGGGTTTTGTTTGTTTGTTTTTAATATTCTTACATGACAATAGGTGAACAGGCAAGGGAGTGGAGACAGGCATTTACCAGTTTGGGGCAATAGCTCACCCCAGAGTAGAGAAGAGTGATATGCAAACCTTCACCCTCAGCATCTCACTGTCTCACAGCAGCAACACAGGCTCCTTCCACACTATTTAAAATACCATTAAAATGTCACTCCTACCCTGCAATACACATAAATATGCACTAATTCAAGCATAGGAATACCTTTGACTGTTTCTGATACAGATACAACTGATGGCACAGCAAATGGGGACCACTGCTCCTCATACCAAATCTCTTTTCCCTGTATTCAACTTTATCACAAGTAGGTTCTTATATGCTAAATTTATGCAAACAAATGCTATTTTGGCGAACTCTTTTGTCAGCATTTTTATGACAACGGATACATACAGAATGCAATTACTTCAACCCACTGAAGAAAAAAGCCAGCATTTCTGAGCCAATTAGAAAGATTTAGGGGAAAAAATATTCTAGTCTGGAATAACTGTCAGTATCTTCATGGAATTATTCATTAGTTCCTTCACCGGTGAAATATATTGCAAATGAAGGAAAAGAAAACACAATTAAGAAGAAGCAGGTAAGTTTCTTAAAGACGGACATCCCCTCAGAGCTTGCTTGCCATTCCCACCACACCAAAGTACACAGGGACAACAGGGTTGGTTTCCGGTGCAAGCTCATTGTGACAGTCAGCAGAGAAGCTCTTTGGAAGCTTTCCAAGGCCCTGATTCACCATCACACACACATCTGTAGCACATTAAGTGGTGCATTTGTTATCTTAGAGATTGGAGAATAATGTTTCCTATCGGACTCAATAAAATCACATTACTGCTTCAAAAGTCATCACTGTAAGGGCTCGAGACCCAGGCAGACCATGTTAGTGCCTCCTCAATCCAGTGCCTCGCAAGAGCACAATCCCTTGGTCAAGCCTCAAAGCACCAAGCTGCCTGCAAAGTGCAACCTGTTGCATCTGTGACCTGCTCAGTGCAGAGATGTTTGGATGGCCTGAGGGCAGGCCATCTTTCTCCTAAAGTGGCATTTCCCAACACCAGCCACAACCAGTGGCTTTCTGAAGTTTCTAAACCACAACTGCAGGGAGACTTGCAGTCTTCCAGGGCTCTGTCCCTATTTCTCATGAGAGTGCAAAACAGTTTGTTGCACAGATAAGGCCTAATATCTGGGGTTTTTGTTTGCTTGCTTGGTTTTTTTTCCCCCTAAATATGCCATGAGCTGTGTAATGCAGACTACAGGCTCTGTATACATGTAAAAACAGCTACTTTCTTGGTCAAAAGATCAGAATCACAAGGTTGCCCCAGAACAAAAAGGCAGCATCCTTTCTTAAAAAAATATTTTAAAAGTAATTAAAATAGTGCCTTTCATCAACCTGGTGATGCATGAGCTGTTCAAGCTGAGAGATGTGTTATCAAAAGCACATCTAGGAAACTCCCATTCAAAATAAGCTCAATTGCCAAGGTGACCCAGCTGCAACAAAGCACTATGAAACACAAACCCAGAGAAGGAAATAACAGTTCTGCCTCTACTCCATTTTCCTGACATGTGCCTGAAAGGCCATCTTCGAAACTAAAACCAGGACAAACTACCAATTAAACACAGGATTTTAGATCTTCGTATTCCATCTGAGTAATACAGTATAGAAATGAAATTCAATGTTTATAATTTTACCTTTATTGAGATGAAGCATTAAAACCAAATATCTAACACAGATACAGAACAGTTCCAAAAGTTTACAGCAATTCCAACAAAGATGTGATGAATCACAACAAATACACTTGGCCAGTGTTATAAGTCACACAGAGTGGAAAATCTTACTATCTTTGTCCACCACAGAAGCCAGATGAGCTCAAAAAGATATTTCTAAGTGTTGAGACCATGAATGCTCTTTATTTGACTCTTTCTGAGAGGTATACATAGACTTGACCTTGAGTGGAAGTTGTTATCTTCATCCATGCACAGACTAAGCTTCTCACACACTATTATAAATGTGTATATACTAAATATGTAAAAAAAAGCATACACATTATGGGTTTTTAAATACATATATACATACAAATAATACCTTGAACTTCACAGGACAAACACCAGTACATGCCTCCCCATTGGCCTCTGCACCAATAAAACTACACAGGTAAAATAACTTAATAAACATGGTTACACTACTGTATGGAAAACAGCAATACATGCAAGAATGGACACAAATCTATTTTCAGCCCACCCGAATAAACAAAAAGATATATGAAGAAGACAGGCAGAGTGATTTTGATATTACCATGCCTGGGAAAGCAGGGAGATAATGAGCTGTCATAGCGAGTAACACTTTGGCACCAGTGATGCGGCTCTGAACAGTCGCAGTTACCAAATAATAATGTTTACTTCAGCATTTCTGTCGAGATCAACTTGATGCCTCAGGCAGTTTGGAGCAGAATCACTTAGTCAACAAGCAAAATCCAAATTCAACTGGAGGAAACTAATTAAACTGAGCATAAAAGTGTTCCAAAACATTAAATAATGTCTGAAAAGACACCTTAGTACAACTGAACTGACAGGATTTTGGAAAAGCCTCTATTTCTCTGATTTTAAAACACTGTGGTCTTAGGCTGTCCAAGAAATATGTTTTATAGTTAATCATTACAATAAAGCCATCACATCACCTGGAGAAGGAGAGCAGCAACAATACCTTCCGAATAATCCTTTCATGTTGCTCCTCTGATATAATGATGCTACACTTCTACTGACCAGTACATGTGACTGTAAAGGAGGAAAAGTCACTTTAAAGAAGTCTTCAACAATATTTTAATTGGTTTTCATTTTACAGAGTTCTGGGACTGGAACCATTTTATTCCTTGAGACGCACAAGGATCCTGACTGCAGCCTGGCTGAGTCACCCTTTGGCTCTGCAGGGGTGAACACCACCCTGAGCAGTGCCTGTTGCTCACCCCAGATCACCACTCCGTACGGGCACCATCCTGGCAGGCTCCATCTGGGTGCAGGAAGGGTCCTCACACCAAAAAGGGTCAGTGACTCCAAACCTCCCCTAACAGGGCAAAAATTCTTCCAAGTTTGACTCTGGCAAGTACAGCAGACACAGATAAATGCAAGCACGCTATTACCTTCTTTTTAACTGATTCCCTGTGACTCTGTAAGATGAGCTGGATACAAATGATACAAAACGTAAGCATCCTGATACGGAGAAATGGCATTTAGTTACTCCAAAGTATATTAGATAAGAAGCCAGTTGTACTTGAACTCTGTCTATTCTTCCTGAAGTTTCTCACCCTTCACAGATAACACACTCCAGGTGATGTGAGAGGACAGGATGAGCTAAATTCAAGCAGCAAGAAAAAGGCATGGATGGTCTCAGGGACATCATCCTGGCTGTGCAGCCAGGAGCCACAGCAGAGTTAGGATGCTCCTGCCGCTGCACACAATTACCTCGACCGAGTTTTATCCCCGAAAAACCCTTGGAAAACAGTAACTCTAACGTGGAGCGTTTTGCCCTTGTCAGGAAACAGCAGTATTCCTGCAGCAGTCCATTTAAAGGACAGTGATTGAATCTGGGTCAGGCGGCAGAGCCACGGGTTTGGCCGGCACCCGCCACCAGGTGTCACCAACTTCTTGATCAACGCGGATCTGCTCTCAGACTGTGCCTTTATCAATTTTATTTATTACTCAAGGAGACGATTTCCACATGTACCGCCAATATAACCAGAAAAGAAGGGCACTTTCCCCTCCAAAACCGTGTGCTGTTTGTCTCCATTCCCGTGTAGGTGCCTGTGGATAATTCCCTCATGTTTCCAGTCATTCTGACAGCCTGACACTTCACAGAAACAGAGAATGCAATCTGACTGTGAGGTTTAACTCTCGTTAAATCCATGAAGGATATGGGGGCTTGAGGGTGCCATGTGCTATCTCTGAACAAGGCAGACCCAAGCCTGTCTCAGCCTATGGGGAAAGCTAATATTCCAACCTTTGCTTTATTATCAAAAAACAACCCACTGTGCAATTACGACCTAGATTTCCAGAGGGAAAATGGTTTGGGTCAATCTCACTACTCCATCTGAAAGGCAGTTAGACCCCAGATGTGTAAAACAAGGTCGAAGACATGAAAGTTAAAAACTACCTTGGAAAAAAGGTTAGGGATAGCTGTAAAGAGCATAGTTACTTATTCTGGCTTCTGAGCAAATGGTGCTGAGACAGAAGTTTCCAGTGGCAACTCAAAAACTGGGAGCAACAGAAAGAAAACCAGCTGAGATCAGGAAAGTCATCTTTCCAGACTCCTATCTTCATGTACATGCATGGCATTTCACAATCAGCACAATGTAAAACCTAGAGAGAAAATACAAGTTACTAATACTTCTGTTACAGAAATATTTGAAAGAACAAAGTAATTGCAGAAGATAATCTATCCCAGGCTCCCAGTGCAATGTCATGCATGGAGCAGGGATGCACAAAAGCACCCCCTAACACTCGCTCTGGGAATGCTGCCCTTATATTCAGTGCCTACAGAGATTGCCACACTTTGAAGATGATCAATGAGGAAATATTCTTGCAGCATCTGGACACTGCCTCAGCCTGTGAGAGACACTCCCGCAGGGACTCAAAACTCCCTGTTTATTCTGATTTGAGCTGCCATGGATACAAATGTCTTTAACTGGGAACAGACCTTCCTTACTGGTTGATAAGCCCCAGGTCCTTTGGTTGAAGCAAACCCATATTGAGTGAAAAAACCTAAGAACAGCCTTGAGATCTTCAGAATCATATAAAAATCAGGACTTTCTGTTCTTTCTTCCTCTGATTATTCATTCCAATGTCAGAGCCTTGTCAAACATATCAGAATTCACAGCATCCTTCTGGCAGGTCCTTCACATCATCATGTTCTTTCAGATTGTCACTATAATGTCCACTGAAGGCACCATCACTGCAGACACCACCCATTAGAGTCAAGGTGGATGTTGTCCATATCTTCATATAAGACAGTCCTTAGAATCTGATGGGGTTTTTTTTGTAGATTAGGCCATGCAGATATTAAACTCAAGAGACAGACAGAAGACCAGAAATGTTCTACTTTGTTTTCAAGGGATCACTTTCTATGGCATCCATTCCAGGAATATTTTCACTTTTGATAGCCACCAAAGCCCCATGTCCTCTTCATCATGTTTAGGCTAAGATATTCATACCAAGGCTGCAAGAAATCCTTTGAGTTTTTCAACTGTATTTAAAAAACTGAAAATTTTCAATTCAAAGCAAAGCTGTAAGTAAAAATGCCTCTGATCTGTATTGATTTCAATGATGTTATGTAGAATTTGCAGCCCTAATAGCAATGAAAATTCTCAAGGGTATTGTACAAGGTGCCAAAACTTGTAATCTGAGACAGCAGAGATTTTCACAGTCTGAAAAGCAGAGGTGATAACTGTGGGTTTAGGACAGGCACATTAGCTGAGTTGTTCTGGTGAGATCTTCGACAGTGAGTGACCTTGGTATGTTCAGTTCATTTATCACCAGGGGTCACAAATCTTCACCCTCTCTCTGGTTCTCTGCAGAACCACACAGATGCTGTATTCTGCACAAGGATTCTGCTGTGAAAAATGCAAAACACCACGGAAATGCACAGTGAGCGAGGCAGAAATGTCCCAAGTTTGGTCCTGTTCCCACAGTGGACCAGGGCAGCAACTTCCTCACAAGTCCAGGATCAGGCCCTTTGCATGAAGAGCCCTCAGAAACAGCTGAGCCATCTTCTCAGGGAAGGTATCTCCCCCTCTAACACTGCCTGGCTCAAACAAGCAAAGAAGGCTTGTGCTCTGCTTTGATTTTGCATCTCGTTATCCTGCTCCTCACAGTGAGCAGATGTGAGGAAGCTTTTCACTTTCTGGAGCATAACTGTATCCAGACTGGGTAAAAAATACTGCTCCACACCAGACAACTGCCCAAGTACGTCAAAATGCCATATCCTCTTAACCCACTGGTTAATCTAGAAGTAATTCCAGACCTCTTCCTCTATTGAATTTTTGTTTTTTCTTGCTGTATGATGAAACCCAGCTGACGTTAGCAGCATCAGTAAGGGCAGAAGGTCGTTGCATCGTTAAATCAATGACAGGGGCTTTGGAACTCTGGATTAAATTCCCTGCTCAGACACCCATTCCCTACATAAGCAAACACCAGCCTTTCCTGCCCCTTGCTTTCATGCATGAAACAGAGGTGGTGACTGTTTCTATAAAAGCAGGGAGGATGTTTGGCAGCATTTACAACAAGCCACATTTCAATACAGCAAAGGGTGAAGTGAATGCTTAACCCATACTCAAGGGTTTTAATTGTGTTTTTATCAATGGTGAGGCACTGCAAGTCAAGAGCTGTGACAATATACCCTAAATCATACAGGATTACTTCATTGTGTCAAACAAACATATAATTAAGCAGCTTTAATATGTTAACAGTTTGGAATCAGATTAGTGTTGTATTAGGCTAATAGAGTTGGTCCCCATTAATCCAGATCAATTGCTCAACTCTGTTTATTTAGATTTTTTTTTTCCAGAAATTTAAAAACATAAATGTAATTCTCAGCAGAACGTGCACATGCTGTAGGGCAGGATGAATTCATCAAGATATCTGAGCACGTGGATAAACCAAGTGCAGCTTAACTGGTTCAACTGCACAATGCAGAACTAAACACTCTAATCCCCCGTGATGAGATTTTTGTACCACAAGGAGATGATGTATCTGGGCAGAGGTGCTGAGGCACCTTTCCACGTGTGCAAATGGCACTGATTCCCGTGGGGGTTCACACACCCCCAGGACCAGTATTAGAGCCCAGCACCACCTCATGTTGCAGACACAGTCCACAGAGGGAATGCTGCTTTTGTAGACAAAATGCAAGGATGTAAGGCACGGATGAATGTAAAACCTGCTGCCCAACTGCCCCATGCTATCCAAGCTTTAAATATGGGGCTTTAGGGATCACACACATCATGAGAGCAATGCTGCAATGCCTGCACATGTCCATCATGAATGATCCCAAATGCAGGACTCACACTACAGCAGCCTTTGAGAGCCAGCTCAGAAAAGGGTCTTCATTTCCCACCCCTAGATTACTCTTAAAGATGACTACATGGAAATATCCAACTGAAAAAAAACCATGAATAATAGGGTATGGAGGGCAGCCAAGGGCCAATCCATATTGCTAATGACCTGTACAGCACTGATGAGATCTAATCCAGCCCCGTGTAATGCAGCCCACTCTTGGCACATCCAAACACAAACGGCAGCAGTGACACCTTGCCACATTAGGGTTTGGTTCATATTTCAAACTCAGAGATGACACTTCAAAGACAGATTCCTACAGCCATCAACACATGCACTTTATTCTTAATTTCTATATGTGTGTATGCAAATGTATGAGAAAATATACCAATTTTCTCCCTACATACACATTTTTTATATATATAACCTGTCATAGAATGGTTTGGGTTGGAAGGGACTTTAAAGATCTACTGCTTCTAACCCCCCTTCCATGGGCAGGGATGTTACCCACTGGATCTACACATAGATGTATTCTATATTGCAGCAGGGCAATGTCAAGATTTTACTTCTTAACTTAATCTGGCTAAGGCAAAATCACACATTATAGATGCAGTTTCTTCTAAGCCAATTCTATATTGCTTGATACTCACAAAACATGCAGCAAATTTAGATAAAATCAATGTATACTTGTCTTAAACTGATCAATTGTCACATTTTTCTGCATCCCTGCAAACAATTCATTTTAACAGTCAATTTATGCTGATAAACAAGGCAATTTCTAAGAAGACAATTTCTGTTACTCTCTACATTCAAGACAGCACTCAGCCAGCAAGGCAGAGATTTGATTTACATTGCATGAGTACTAGTGAGTCACCCAAGCACCCATAAAACAGACTACATGTGTAGAAGCTGAGTGCCAAAGTATTAATTCATCATACTCATTCCAAGACAAATCCTGTGATGCAGAGGGCAGGATGCTACAGTCACCTGACATGTGGACACCAAGCTTTTATTGATGGCAAGACGTTATTCTCAGTACAGAGTACCAGCCCTGAGTTACAAAGCATAAATCCTAGTTCACAGTGTTTATGCTACTGGGGACAAAACGTTTGCTTAGAAATAACGCTGAAAAAATGTCAAGCAATGAGTTATCTGTGATGGAATGAGATGGAGATGATGGGGTTTATGCTAAGAGTAAAATGGCAAAATACAGAATGTAAATAGGTTTGGATGGCACTGTTCCTTCCAAAGTCTGAAGATCAGCACGTGACACTGAGAAGGAAAACCACTTGCATCTGTTCTGTTTACCACAGAGTCATAAGCAGCAGTCAGATACTTTTTGTTTGCTACCAAGCGGTTATTGACATGTAGCTCAATAAGATGAAAATGTTTCATGGCAAAGACATTCCTGAATATCTTTGCACCACCAGAACACAGTACTGTCCTGGAGCAATAGGATTTAACACTTCTGTTCACATTTATTGGTATTTACAACATGCAGCAGTAAATGACACATAAAACCATGGCCCCAGACACTTCCAAGGCAGCTCCACAAACAGGTGCAGCTCTGCCCTCTCCCTTTGCCACACAGCCTGACCACTTTCTGATGGCCAGGAATGTTTTCTCATTACTTGTAGCTACAACACTAGTACTGGACACAGTGTTGCACATGGCCAGTTTTCCCCAAGGGACAAGAAGTTCCCCTCCATCTGGGAATGCACCTCTGGTAGGGTGCAATCTTTCCTGTCCTCTCTGCCCTATAGCTGACACAGAGGTACCTGCAGCTTTTGGAGGAAACAATGGGACCCACAAGGAGGCATACTCTCCAAAACCTGGCATCTCTCTCAAGATCACTTTGTGAATCCTATTTCTTCCCAAAAGCTGCTAGCCTGACCTGCACCACTTCTTACCTTTCCATTTGCAATCAGGTACCTGCACAGAGCCAAGCCCGCAGAGCTACTGGCTTCTCGGTTTTGGCTTTGCATTCCAAATGCCTCCACAATTTTTTGCTTTTCAGCAGATAAAGCCACATGTCCCACTGGGACTGTGACTGTGGTGCCATTAATCACATCATTCTTAAGGCTCCTGGCTTCTGTCAAAAGGGGTAGTGGTGGGAGATATTCCTGAGAGTTCCCCCAAACACTGTGGGACAGCAGAAGGTCCATCTTACACTCCCATCAACAAGAGACCAACTGACTGAGCCTCAAGAGGAATTACCATTGATTCTCAAAATATATTACAGGTCTATACTAGGCTTTCCTTTTCTATTAAAATTCAAACAACCTATTAAATGCAGCTGGAAAGGAATTTCCCAAAGAGGTATTATTGCGCATGTGTGTTTTTCCTTTAAAGCTTTGATTTGTCACACATAATTGTAGACAGGAAGGATGACATGTTCTGTACAGAAATTTATTACATTGTCAAAATCCTTGCTCTCAAGTTTTCAAAATGAACAGTTTTGGTTGAAAAATACTGTGTTACAAAATTTATACACACATGAAAAAGACAGTGTAACGCATCAAAATCAAAATACTTCAGTTGACCAGATCTGAGTTTTGGGGTGTTGGTATCTTTTTCAAGGCAAACAGACTTTCAAGATTTCAACATTTCTCCCTGACTCAAAACAGACAAAATTTTGGCAGTCTTGCCTTTTTTCAGTGAGACATGAAGGCTGTTTCACACGTGGCTTTGCCAAGCATCACTGAGGAAGAAATTACCCTCGTGTACAGAGAGGGCAGATTTTCCTTCTCCCGTGCCCCACACTCTGCGACAGCCCCTTGAGAGCACAGTGGTGGTCACAGAAGGAAATGCCCAGCTGTGGTGACCAGGGACACCCTCTGCCCCATCCCATCCCATCCCATCCCAAGGGCAATTGCAATCACTATGTTCTCCTGGGTCTCACAGGACTGGAAGCAACCACGAGGGTCACCAAGCCTCATGTTGCTGAGGAAGCACAGCATCATCACTCTCACCAATTCCTTAATTTTCTCACAAACTGACCTTTGTTTCTCTTCTCCCCACCATGTTGGCAGAGGACCCTCGTCCTCCCAAAGGCTCCAGTTCTCTAACCTACATGGTGCTGACAGCCACACAAAGTAGTTGGTTCACTTGCTCAAACAGCTGCTCTCCCCTTCATGTGTTTAAAGAGCATGGTTATTTTTAAGTGTGCCCATTACACCTGAAAAACCAAGACAAGCCCTCTATTGTCTCCCTCTTGTACAGCAGTTTCTCATCACACCAGGGTTTTTCCACACCTTTTCCTGCTGTCAGAAAAAAAAATTAAAATCAAGCACCAGGCAGAACAGCTCTCATTGGCCACTTCTTTTGCTCTTTTAGCAATGTGTGGCCCAGCCATAAATGTTTATTTTCACAAACAGTGCCTAACCTCCACAAATGCAGAATATTTCAGCCTTTTCAGTGTGGCTGCTAACAGATTTATCACCTCTGTCTATTACCCAGCCCATGACACTTAAGATCAATCCAGTTTGTTGTGCATTGAGAAGCAGACCATGCTGTGGATTAGTTTTTCCCAGAAATCAGACTTCCAGCAGCATGCAGAAGAAAGGAAGGTACAAGTACACCTGACAAGCATCCTGCTATGCACTCCAGAGAGCCAGGCATGAGCATCTACCACATTCCAGCAACCAAATGGCTCAATGTCCAGGGGAAGACCACAAGTTCTTACAAACACACACAAACCTCATGGTCTTCATGCTCAGCGTGACAAACATGGTTTATTTTCCTCATGAGCTTTTCCCTCTGCACTTGAAACATGCAGGAAATGCTGTAGGGCCTCTGCAACCAGGATGTTCCTAACACCAGGATCATGAAACCCACAGCCAAGATAATTTTATCCCACAAAGAGGTAGAGGTTGTGGCCATGACCCCCAGACCAACCTCCCCTCTTTAGCACTTAAGTGTATTTTTTGATGATAATGAGAGTTTAAATAATTGCTTTCAAGACTCTGCAACTTTCAAAAATCAGATGGGATCCTGGTTTGGTTTTATATTTTGGAAGGAGACAGAGGGAGGCTCTGATATTGAAAAAAAAATAATAAATCCAACAGAGTAAAAAAAATAAATTTGCTTATCAATATCAGTAGCTTGAACTAGCATTTTATTTTATTTGTATACAGTGACAACATTCAGGTGATAATAATAAAGTACTAAGTGTCACAGGCTCAGAAGTAGTGTTTTCTAGGTAAAAAGCATTTACAAAGACAAATCGACATCACAATTTCATTCATACTCAAATGTGAGGAAAGGAGTTGGCACAATTGACAACTCCATCTTTTTGACATATTTGTAACTTGCTTTAAAAAAGTAATGCAAACACAAAGTAAAAATGTTCAACATAGAGGATAAAGAAACACATGATCAATGTTTCCCACTCCCTGCAGCTGGAGGTGACACATTCCCTCAAACACAGTATTTATCTTGGCATTTCTGAATTATTCACTGCTATTACTATTTTTTTCCTAAAGACATGCCAAGGTATTACTTTCCAAATTACTGGCCTCTATTCTTAGTTACCTGTAATTTCCATCCTCCATGAAAGTCAGGGCAGTCACATGGAACTGAAGGCTGAAGCGTGAGGGACTGTTTGCCCCCATGGCCTTGAGGGTGCCACGGCTCCTCCAAAAATACATGTGAGAGCTGCTGCCCATATGAAAGGAGTTGAGATCAGAGTGAGGAGAAAGCAAGCCAAGCCATGGGGCTGCCACTTCCCAGGGATCAGCCAGGACAAGAGGTGGGTGAGGCATTCTGGCCATGGACTGACCAACACCCACTCTCTCCCAGCATCCCAAAGAGCAGGTTGTATGAGGAATTCACCACCTTGCACATGGCTACGGTCTCTGCAGAACATATTGCTTAAACAAGTGACAATTGTTTGGCACTTGCAAGAAACTTGGCCAAGCCCTGTTAGAAGATGCAGTTTGGAATCATGTTGATGCGTCATCCTCTTGCCATGGTATTTTTAGAGATATCTGTGATTTCTAGCCCTTTCCAGGGTAGAAAAAAAATCTCTCTTTGGCCATGATGGGCACATGTCAAGGAAAAGCAGCCATGTAGGCACCATTGTCCTATGAATATGTAGCAAGTGCTGGTATCCTTTTGCTGTAAAACAGAGGGAGCAGACACACAGAGCATTTGGATCCAGAACTTCCTTCAGGTACCGACTTTAAACACTTTGCAACAGCTAAGGCAGCACAAGGATTCCATATTCAGTTCTGAACTTCTCCCTAACCTTTGTGGTGGCATTAGCATAAGGCAAGGAGACATATTTTGACTCCCATCTGTGCAAATCCTCCCCATGCTGCAGAATCAACATTCTGTCAACCAATTATTTTATGCTGTATCACAGCACCGGGGTGGGGGGGAGAGATGAGGGGGAATCATCACACCTACAATCAAAAGAGCAAGGTTTTGCAACATAGCATGTACTAAAGATGTCTGTCTTAAGTCAAACTAGCAGCCATATTTTATTCAAGAAGCATGTAAACAAATCTGGCACATTCATTATAAAAAAAATTGTGTACCTAGCATGTTCATCACATTTCAGATATTCCATTCCTCCCTCCCCACTGAGCTCCATGGAGACAAGTCAATCACAGTTAACCATCTGGTAATCCTTAGCCCAGGCTGTGCAGCTGCTACCTACCATTTTTAATCAGGGCTATGTCTTCCATTCATGCTAAATAGGAGGCATGAACAGCTGCTTGGCCAACACTTTCAAGCAAGCTCTCTCTCTCTCTCTCTCTCTCTCTCTCTCTCTCTCTTTAGTATTCCTGGCTTCTCTTCCTTTCAGCTTTACATTTTGCCCATGTTTTACGAGCATTTACTTAAAAAAAAAGTAATAGTGAAACAAGAGAGGAAAACGCTTCTGATCACTAAATCTTTAGAGGGTATATCTGCTCTAAACAAGCTCCTGGGGGACACAGAGTGCAATCACAGTCTCTGATTTTAGAAAGCAAAAATCAGTGTGTCCATGGAAATACATTGGATTTTTTTACCTACATAGCCCTGCAGAATGGTTCTCCGTTGCACATTTCAGGTAAAGAAGCTTCAATCATGTCAGAGGTAAGATAAATTTCAATTAAGAATCCAAGGATTAATTTTTAAAATGGGTGCAGTAATTCCCTAGCTTACAGGAGAAGTTTCCTGCTGGCTCTCCTGTATCCCAGCACCCAAGCAGAAGCCTCCCTGCCTCCAGGAGATGCAGGAAAAGGGCATATGCCAAAAGCTTGTTATCCAAAATAACCACCTAATCAGGCTGTCTCACCTCCTTTGCTCAGATCCAGAGGAGATGGTCCCCTGTGAACCATGTCTTAAGGTTCTCCCATCATCCAAAAAACTTCAGGTTTATTTTTGTAGGAAATCCAACTGTTATGGCAACCAAATCTTTCCCAGATATCTGAATAGTACAGCATCAGCACGGCATATCCCAGAACTGCTCCAGAAAGCAGAATGTATCCTGCCCAGGTGATGGGTACGAGCCCAGCTCCGTGCTGGGCACATGGACACAATCCCACATTCTCTCCCTTGGATGCATCCAGAGCTGTGACTGTAAACATCTTACCACAATAACATGAAAATCAACTTTTACCCACTGCAATTGGCAGATTTGCTGCAAAGTGAGGGAGATGGTCATGGCAATCTGTGGTGATGCCACTGAGTAGGAATGACTCAGAGAGAACCAGAACCCAGCCCAGCAGGATTTCCACACGGATTTGGCAAGCGCAGACACTGAGGTGTTAGTTGAGCCTATTTGTTTAGGCCAACCCCTCCAGCATAGGTGCTTCTGTAAAACATGTTTTGCATTTGTTTTTCCTGAAATCCTCCTTCAAACACGAGATGTGTTACATATATTGGTCTTTTCAGAAGAGTGGAATCTTGGAGTATGGAAATCACTCACACACCATGCAACAACAATAGTCACAATTTATACCCTAACAGGGTTAGAGATGCTGTTGTAACACAGCAGAACATTGCTGCTTGCTCAACCTACCAACAGACAAAATCAACACGAAGGTCACACTGAAACAAAAAAATAAATAATAATAATAATAATAACAATAATAATAACAGCAACAACAAAATGCTATAGCTGTTAGAAAACACTGTCTTTATTAATGACATGTCACTGGAGAGGTAAAATCTTACATGGGTTAATCAAATAGTTTGCCTTAACAGAAAATAAACAGAGGACATTTTCTGTACAGAACAATGCATAACGGTTAATGCAATCATTCATTCCTCCGAGCCCATATGAGTTCAGCATTTAATTTCCAAGAGTTTGCCACAAGTAAAAAAATAGAGAAATAAGTTAGATGACAGAATGGTGTTTCATCTTGTGGAGGGAAAATTCCTCCAAAACACAAACATGTCAGGGCAAATTTTAAGAGAAAATAAAAAAGTCTAGAACTATGGTAGAAGGACCCTGTGAAAAAATAGCTCTAGGATAATGAGTGCCATCAAATCGATAAGGTTCACTTCTCTTTATGGCCTTTATGCATTCATACACAGAAAATTACTGTAAACATTCCGCTTTAATGGCATTTTAGTATTTCATCATGGATAAAAACAGCCATTGCTGTATCTAAATGTGCAGATTCACTTCAACTCTTACATCAATCAGACTGGATTGGAAGAATAAAATATGAATGCTACGTTAGCCCTTCTGGGAAAACTTGTTTCAACCAAAAAAATCTTCCTCATGAGTGATGGACCAATGCATGTACATCTCTAGGCAATCATCAGGCTGAGAGCAGTGAAAATGGGGCAAGAAAGGTGTACAAGGAAGACAAGCAACCAGTGAAAAGCATGAATATGGATGATTCCTTGACTGGAAAAAATAATGCATAATACAGCAGAACAGTATTCTGGGAAACCAACCAAACTGAACTGGAACCATGTGCTGTATGTATTAAACTGGCCCTCATTGTCTTCTGCTTGTAGGTCAGTATTCCCAGCCTGCAGATTCTGTGTATGTTCTCTGATAACCACTGATGTACCCCACACACACACTTATGCATCCCTTCACAGAAGTGAATCAAATTTAAATTTAGGATAGAAAACACAGTAAAAGCCAATCAAAAATATGCATGCACTAACAAAAGGCAGCACCAAACTAGAGGAGTATTAAAAACAATGAGAGCCAACCGATTTTATGGTACTTGCTCTGATTGTGCCAGCTGCTCTACGGACAACACTGACAACAACAAGGCTGTGACGATGTGCAGAAACTCGGGCTCAGCAACTCTTACACAAACTACCACATGCCAAAAGACTGCAGAAAACACCTTCTGTGACTCCAGTGAAGATGGAAAGATGTCTTCAGTCACTGTACAAAGTTGTAAAAACCTAAGCTTTGCAGCCAAATACTCTTATGAATTATCCCAAGCAGCAATGCCCATGCTGTAGCCAGTGGTAGCTATTTCTGGCAGAAAAGCTGATTCTCTGATGACACTACTGATAGACCAGAAGGGACTATCTCTTCTGATAAGAAACCATTTCCCTAAGCCTTTGATTTCACTGTTACAAAATGAGGCAAATGATGTTACCCCTTTCCCAAACCAGGGGTGTCTCCTATGCTTGGAAAAGCTCATGGCACTTAAATCCTTCAATAGGCAAGTGATATCAGTGCAGTACCATTAATCCTCATAGCAATTAATTCAGTATGGAGCAAGACCTGGACAGCCACACATCCACCACTGAAAAGACTCAGAATGGGTCCCTGCTTCTACACCAACATACAATGTGCACATCTACCTCAGATTTTAAAAAGTCCAGTGTGCAAATAAGAGATGTGATGGGATGCTGAGCACAAAGCCCATGAAATGAAGGGTTTGTATCTAATAATTCAATGACACAAGGGTTTTTTGTCATAAAGTAACACCTTCTCTTTGGGAAAAATCCCATTTTTACAGAACATGGTCACAATAAAGAATGCATTCTTCCTTAGATTTACTCATGAATAAAAACCAACTTGGAATCTTTGTTGGTTGAGATAACACCAAATCACAACCTGCCAGATGTTAGCTACAATAACAGTGATGGTGATGATTTTGAGTTTGTATTTTCCCCTCCCCACCAAGTATACTAGTTATGAAACAGAGACTGAAATAATTGAAAGCGAATTTCAGCATCTTTAATCAAGAAAACAGAATGAACTAGAAATCTGGAAAAATAACTTGTGACTAATATGCAGATTTTATCAGCTTGTGGATCGGAAGCCACAGTTTGCTGGAAGTTGTCTCCTTTTTTGCTAATTTGCCTCAGATGAAAAAGGCACTTGTGTTCTCTCTCTAAGTGAATGCTTTGCCTCAGTGCCTTCTGCATCATGTGCTCAAGTTAGCAGTTACTATTGATAGAATGGGAAAGAATTACAATTCTTAAGATTTCATAAAAAATCTTCTTAAGCCTAAAGGCTGTAGAATTTAATTTATCATTCAGATATTGCACTCAAACATCAGTCCTGGAACCTTTCCATGCAACATTCCTACCATAGATGGAATTTAATCTAAATAAAGGCTGAAATGGTGCATGTGTTCAGACTGTGGCCTCACCAGAGCCTGCACACAGGCATGAAAGCTGGCAATGACCACAAAACAGCAGAAGTGTTCAGACTATTTTAGGCCAGATGTCCAGTGGGACACCTGAAAACCGCTAAGTTGGAAGAGGAGAGACACATGACTTCAGAGAGAGAAGTCTGCTCCATGGTCATTAGCTCAAACCCTGGGAACATCCATATGAGAAGCAGAAGGAGCTGGTTTAGCATGAGGGCAGAACCTGGGGAAGTGAAGCCTCCCAAGTAAAGGACAACCACGCTCTTCATCTCAAGTATTTCTTGAACCCACCTGTCCCAGTGCTAAGGTATCAGGACCTGAAGTCATCCATCATAATCTGCAAAAGGGGCAAAACCTGTATCACACACAAGATTATTCCTGCAGGACTCCCAACCACAGGTTTCTGCAAGGGCCAAACACTTGGTTTCCAGCCTAAAAAAAAACCAAACACAGAACCCCCCAAACCTGAACCAGATATGGTCTGGAGAGCATCTCAGAGGGTCTGTGACAGCAGGGACACCCACTGACAGACCATTATCCCTAACACAGGTGTCAGTGCAGCACTGGGAGATTGGGGGAGAAAGCGCAGGAGATGGTGAATCTGGAGCCAGCCCTGTTTCTGCCATTCCTCCCCTCCGACTCTGCAGTCAAAGGAGATGAGATGTACAATGGGGAAAGTGCAGATGGGCCATTTCACTGCCCATTTCTTTGTGTTTTCTTCTACTGCTCTGACTGGAGAATTCTTCCAGGCTTTTCAACCAGAAAATGCTAACTATGCCAGACTTTGATCCCATCAGTGTACCAAAGTGTATAACTGCTTTCTGTGTCCTTAGGCATGCAGTAAACTACAAGCACCAGAGCTAGGAAGGATATGACCTAGCGATAGGAATGCCTTTGTTACTCCCCAGGATTGTAACTATAAATTAGAGCTGGAAACAAAATATTCATTTCCTAGGCTTTTTTCTAAAGCACCATGGTATGGATAGAGGCAGACACACAGCTCACCCAATCCCTTAGAGAAAGTGACTAAAGCTATCAAAATATGTATGACCTGGTAAACAAGGTGATACTGTCACTCAGTTAACAATACAGCAAATGAGAATGCAACAAAATGTATCCCTGAGTAGTGTGAAAATACCTTAACTCCTTGATGCTCTTCAAAACCCATTAACAGCTACAGAAGGCAGGCCATAATACCCAAATGCCCATCATCAAAGATTAAAGACATGATACACACCCATAATCAATTTTAATTATAACAATCACCTTGTAAACAGATCGGGAGCTAATTGGATCAATAAGTGAATTCCTATCAAGTGCAACGAGCTGCATGTTCAGCAGGGTAGGTTAAACGTTCCAATGGTTAGAGAAAGAGAGTTTGTTATCAGCATTATTAGGACAAGATCACTTTTAAATTGGCTGGAGCTGCAGATCCCAGCATTGCCAGCCCTCTGTGTCCCAAAGGCCCTCTGCAAAGGGCAAGCTCTCAGAGTGGCTGCAGAGAGCCTACGTACCCACCACAGCACACTTCATTATAATCGGTATTTGAAGCATAAAACGTTCAACAACAGGATATTTTAACTCCTAAAACCAGTCAATTATGTTTGCTGAATTAGCCTGTGTGACTGAGTTGGTAAGTGCAACGAAGGAATAAGAGTGAAACAAAAGCCCTGTTTAAAATAGGTCGCTCCTTTAGAAAATTTTGTAATTACACACTGCAAATACATTTGCATGTTCAATGAGCAGTGCATGTTTCTTGCGATGAGAAAGCCTAGAAGAGCCTAATCAAAGCCCGGCTTATCAGCAAAGGCTAATTGGCTTCCATAGTGCATCATCCAGCAGAATCTAGCATTAGTGCAAGCTTCGCCAACCATTAGTTGGCAGAAAATCCCAATTTATTTTGATAACAGAGGTCTTACCTCCAGGGGTTTCCATGACCACATAATCAGGTGGTGCATCAGAGGCCTGTCCCATGCCCTCCAGTCAGCATCACCCAGTTAATCAACTCGACAGCCAGGGAAGATGGGAACTGACCATGATGAAAAGTAATTTGGGAAGGGAAAAAGGTACAAGGGTGATACATAATGAGTTGAAATCTTTTTCTTTTAAGAAAGAGTGCAAAATAGAAACTAATTAATAAACTGCCATGAGTAAAGCAACCCAAAAATGCAAAATAATGATGGACTGAAGTTTTCCCTACAGCAAGCTGTCATCTCAGTTTGTGAACTGTAAGGCTGATTTCCCCAGCATGCTGCAAAGAAACAGCCCTTTTTTCTTTTATTTAGACTTCATATTTTAGCTTCTGAGTCTTCTTTACACTAAGTTGGGTTTGCAGGCAAGGAATAAACTTAACTCTTCTACTGCTAGTCATGATCTGACTGTGCAAAAATGTGGGATTATTCTAGGGAAGCACATTTTAATACTCTCAGACTTGGATTTCCACCAGCATGACACATGACAACAAAAACAAAGTCAGACCTTATTGGAGGTGGAGGTTAAACGTATTTTATGTAAAGATGAATTTATTCATTTAACATTTCATCTGAAATCATCTTACATCTGTGTCACAGCTTGAAATTGTAGAGTAGAAAGCATCACAGGATATTACTGGCTTGGTGCAAAACAACAGCAAGGAGCTAGAATCAGAATTTATTGCCATACCAAACCTAGAGTGGAGGAAATATTGCCATTTAAATTCCATGGCTAGTTCAAGGATAGAGAATCAAGTCCCACCGGGATCACCTGCAATTGTGGCTGCATGCCACCAGGCCACAGCAAAATGCCATCTTGGAGTCTCACACAGCCATCAAAAAGCCAAAGAGACAGCTCTGTAAGCATTATAGACTCATCAATACAGCACTTCACTGCTGAGGACCTGAGCTAATTAGCACTGCCCCACTGACAGCACTGCAATAGGATGCAACCCATCCCTGGTGTCAAGTAGGTCCCCTGGCTCACACAGAGCTGGCCAAGGCATACTGGGATGACACAAGGCTCATGCCTCGCTTGTGTTTGTCATTCAAATCACTCAACTACAAAACTCAACTACAACCATTAAAACACAAGCAAAACAATCTAATTTTGTGCTTTGGAAGATCAACTAAGAGTCCCCTCACCGTCAGTAAATCCAAGAGCCAGACCTGGGCGATTAGGACCGTGTGTTTCCTAGGTGATAAGCCTTTCATTTTTCTGGAAGACATTTGAAATAGAGCATAGGAAGATTAATCCTCCCCAGAGAAGGGAGAGTTCACTGACTAATTTCTCTTGCATTTAGATGTAATAATTAGGCGTATTGATTCTCTTGCTTTGTTCCTTACCACTATAATGAAATAATTAAGACAACTTCAAGGAAATATTTGAAAGCTCTTTTCACATTGTCTCCTCAAACATGGGCCACCTAACACTTACGTGCACACTCAAAGGGAAAGGCAAAGGCAGCCTCTCACCTTATTTATCTCTATAATTCATCTGGCATCAACTTCAGGCAGCAAAGTGCCGCCTCAGGCTCCACTCCATTTGCTGCCTATCATGACTATGAACAGCAATACAAATGAGATCCCTCTGGTGTGACCAGGATGCACATTGCTCTGCTAAGCTCTCACAGCAGCTTGTTATCAAGGGGGACTGGAGAGAAGTTGACCCTCTCCAAGGCTTATGAAGAAAAGAAAGCAACATTTCTAATTCCTCTTGCAGAGTCTCATGGTGGCATCCTTGTGAAATGTTATGCAAATGTTATTTCCAGTTCAAATTTTTAAGTTTAAGATTCTAAGAAGATAACACTGAAGTGTCTACACTGAAGAGCACTCATGATCTCCATTCTCTCAGACAGCAGCAGGACCAGGTTTTTCAAATACAAGTATGAAATTATTCATGAAGGGCTCAATCTGTGCATATACAGGAGGAAAATGACCCCGAGACAAGTGGTTTGAGGTCTTCCTGATGGTCCTCAGAGATGTACAGCTTGGCTGAACAGATCAGGGCCTGAACTGTGTGCATTGTGCACATCTGCACAGATACTCAGGGAGAGCTGAAACTGGAACAATTATTAGAAGGATGAATGAAGTCATTAAACATGTAAAAAGTTCTGAGAAAAGCCACTTAAATTGAAAAGGATTTTCTCATGTCTAATTCAACATTACTAATTCAACAGTTGATAAGAGTTCTCTGATCTCTCCAGCATGTCTCAGATTTAAATAATTTCTAGCCTTTTTGTATTAAATAGCCTTTCAAATATTAATCCTGTAAAAACACAGGGAAATGCACATACATTTTAAAACATGCTTGCTTCAAATATACCACTAAGCCAAGATGATACAAAATCATGATCTCCCAGCCCCTCAGGGACAAAGGCAATGACTGACAAGAAAAAGATCACTCCCCCAAATGCATGAAGATACACTGTCCTGGAACATGACACCAGATGTATTAGATGTGGACAGGCATTTAGGTCCAAAGTGGGCACTGAACTTTCCAGAAGTGAGGCATTTACTGCAGACTGTTATCTCTGGAGTGTCTTGACCCAAGAAGCAAAGTCACGGCCTCCTCCACCTTTTCTCTTCATGTAAAGATCACCCAGTTCCTGATGACTGATGTAGCTCTGGCACAGTACTAGTTTTTAACATTTAATAGGTGTCTTCTGTATCCAGTGGTCACCCTGACAGCAGGGAACCAATGTTTATGATTGAACACTTCAAACAGAATTCTTAGATGTGGCTACCTCTCAACAGGAGGAAACATCTGAAGAATGTGTTTTTCTGATATTTTTACTCCCTGAGAAATGAGGGGTGTTTTCTGTATGACTCACATCCATGTTTTTCACTTGCGTTATTTTTAAACCGAGATCCAGCACTGATTGAAGTGCAAAAAGTATGACTTTTCTCCTGTCCTACCCCGAAGGGCCTTTCAGCCAGGGACAGGTGACAGTAGGAACTAGGAAAGGGTCATCTCCAGGTTTACAATGTGAACAGAAAGCCTAAAATAAAGAGCTTTTGAATTTATGAATGTCAGCCATATGAGAAAACTAAAGGGTTTAATGAAAAAGAAGTACATGGACCCATTTCCTATGAAAACAAACAGACAAACCCACCCATAATAAGGGCTCCTTTCTCTTCCCTCCAGCCAAAAGTATCTTTACAGTGTAGCTGAGAGATAATTTTTTTTTCAAAATGCAGTTAATCAAGTACACAATTCAAGGAGATATCCTCATGACAAGTGAATCTAATGCAGATTGTTTACATTAACTTCCTCACTGCATATTCCTTCCCAAATTCAGATGTTTATATGAGGGTATCACAGAGAAACCCATGCCTGTGTTAGCCACACCCAGACTGAGCAGGTCTGAATTGTCCAGGCCTCAAAGAGTCAAAAGATGCATAAAAAACCCCAACAAATAATTTTAAAAGAGTTTCAATGCTTTGAAACTGCTCCCCAGTGTCCAGCTTCTGTTTCAGCTTGAAGAAGGCTAAAGGGTCTCTTGCTGGAGCAGGTTCACCATGAAATCTCATTGGCTGGGCTAAAATGTCTTTAACATCAGGCCAATGTAAAAGCTGCCTTTCTTTAAATACAGTTTAGTTTCTTTAAAGCATCATTCAAGAGACCTAAATGCCAGCCTCAAGCTCAGACACAACTAACTGTTCAATGGAAAATCATGGGCAAGATTTTGCTCTAGGCAGGACGAGTTTGATAATGCTTTTGCAAAACATTTTTTTTAATGCAGGAGCAAGAGAGAGGAAAGTTGAGGCAGAAGAACCACACAGAACAAGAATAAAACCTGGAAATTTGAGAAATGGTAAGAGAGGGGCTTCTGCCCAGCCAGGGGGAAGGCAGCTGCAGACACAGTGTTGCTTATGGGACACAGGAGCACACCAGGCTTCTACTGCCAGTGTGAATAAACAGAGTGAATCACCAAAACATCTGAAGCAACCTGTTCTTTTAACAGAAATAACCTGCAAAGAACTGAAAACCTGGTTAAGATCAAAAGGGGTAACATCAATACAGAAACCCATTCAGTCTATACAAAAATGTCTCCAGCTCTCCAAGCGACAGGGAATACACTGTTTTCTTTGCAAGAGCCCAGAACTGTACAAGATACAGAGTTTAAATACATTTCCATTCAGATAAGTTATCTCTTCCCCACCAGCAGCTTTTAAAAGATGCATCTTGAACTTACAGCACTGGAGGGTTTTTTCTTCTCAAGATTTTTAATTCACTCGCATCATAAAGACCTTTAGCAATTTACAGTGTGAAGAGCACTTTCTCTTCAGATTGCCCTGCTTTGAGTCAGTTTGTACATTATGGTTACTTCATTACTTACATTGCATTACACAGGGGCAGAGGAAGCAGCCGTGCTCCTCTCTGCAGCAGATGTGCCCTGGGGCCGGCACGAGCCAGATAAATAATAAATTCCCAGGGCCCCAAACCACAAGCAGAGACTGGGCTGCTTTACCACAAGTGCCCCTCCACAGTGCTGAGCCAGACAATACACCCCTTGCCCTCCTGCCAGCTTGAAAGTGGGTAAGTCAGAGAAATACTGCAAAAGAGGCAGCCACATCATCAGGCTAATCAAGGTGCTGAAATTAGCAAAATAAAAACACCAAACCAAGCAACCAAAGAAACCAATAAAACAAAAAAAACTAAACCCATGGGAGACAACCAAATTCTGTTGAACTATGAAAGAAACGCTAGAAGGATCAGAATATATTCCTTCCTGCCTCTTGCCATGATGGCCTCAGCTATTTGCTCTCCTCTAAGTCAGAGGGATGCAAGCCAGACTCCTCAAACCTTGACACCACACTCCCTCGTGTAGTTTTGGTGACAGTTCCATCAGGGGTTGAGTCATAAATTTCAGGTTTAGCAACCGTGACCAACCAATGCACAAAGCTTTTACCTGTTACTCAGTTACTGTCTAACAAAACGGCATCTTGGTCAGAAAATCCCATGGGTTTTCTTTAGACATGTTCAAAGCAGATCATTCCCACAGCTTGTTGCTTAATTCCTGACCGCTGCTTCCGTGAGATGCCTCTTTCCCATGAGCCCTTCCCATCCCTACATGCTACACATTGGCTTTAAACATCGCAGACAATGCAGGTGCTAAAAACCAGAATAGACTGCAAGAATCTCACTTTCCTCTTTGAAGGCACCTGTACTTTCTTGGTAGGATAGTGAGCTGATGCAATTCCAGGAGGCCAGTCTATAGGGAAAGCGTGTGCGCTATACGTAGCACGTTGAATCTGATTTTACTGCATACCACCATATGGAACAGAATCTCAGCGGCATCAAACGTTTACCTAAACTCCATTAATGTCTTCTGCAAGCCAATATTTATAGCATACACACCAGTAGATGCTGTCAGAGTGTGTATAAATGTTAAACTGAACTGTTAAAGAAACATAATGACAGATGTAGAGATGCTGAAGAGTGCAATCTATTCTAATTTATGATAATTTATTTCCATCATCTGGAGCCCTATTCAGAAGAGAAAGCTGAACACATCCCAAAGCGCATCACGGGGTGGAGTTTAAAAATCCCCAGAAAAAAAACAAACTCTTTTAAATGAAGCAAGAGTACTCTTGTCCTAACACCCAGGACATGCTTAGCAATCTCTCTGTGCAGCAGCAATACAGATGTGGGGTGCCTGGCAGCCCAGTGACATGCAGGTTTTAATGCAAGTTGGGAATAGCTGGGAACTGTTTGTCCCGTGAGAGATGTCTGATCATTGCTGAGTCACTACTTCTGGGGGATTAAACCGCATAATAAACATTCATGAGCTCTGTCAGAGAGCCTTCAGCTGCATGAACAACCAACGCAGCACCCATGGGTGGCCAGCACTAATGAGCACATAAACAAAGAGATGCAAAACTGTCTTTAGAAACAAGTGAACTGTGCTGTGGTGAGCTGTATGGTAGAAAGAGCCTTCCTATTCGATTCACCAGCAACACAAGCTGTGCTGGATTGGTTCTTCCATGAGATCCAAGCCCCATCTCACTTCCCTGTTGCTATTCTGCTGTGAAAACCATGATGAAGAGAATGGGGAAAAAAAAGGGGAGGGGAGGGGCAAGCAGTGACAGCACTTGGTCCTCGCAGTGGAGACCACCACTTGCCTGCAGAGGACCGCAGGCAAGGAGCTCATTTTCATGGCATCATCCCTCAGTGGGAAGCGCGGTAACGCGCGCGGCGGCGGCAGGAGGCTTTCTGCCCCGTGGCACAGCCAGTGTCCCCTGCATATGTCAGCCCACCGTGAAGCCAGCTCCTGCTGCCTGCCAGGGCCTCGCAATCTGGACAGGCACAGATTTTGTGCTGGAACGGGCGCCCTCTCTGCAGAGCTGCCTGCCATGAGTGACAGGCTGCCACGGCAGCAGCGGGACCGCACGCAGCCCACGGAGCCAACGCAGCAAAACAAGGAGGCTTGAGAATGCTGATTCTCTGCTAAGTGGGCTGTGCTGCCTCTGTGCAGCCCTGGAAAACTCCACCTTTGGCCAAAAAAAGGGCAAGGCACAGAATACACACATAGACTACAACACCAGCTGGCACACACTGACTTACAAGTCAGGTGACAATTTTCCACCGAAACCATTTTCTGCATTTTAGACTCATTTGTCTTTTTTGAAAAAAGTTGTCATATCTCAAAAAAATGTTGATATTTTGCAAATCTCAGTGCTAATTGCTCACAACACCTACCCTGGAAGTACCACTGCTGTGCCATCAAGAAGTTTGGGTTGGCCCCTCACGCTGCCCCTGCTTTGGAAATCAGGTGCCACAGCCAGACTACACCATTCCAATGGGCAGGAGTGTCCTCCTTGATGTGATCCATCACCAGCTCCTCCAGAAGGAATGAGCCTGGGGCATGGCACCAAGGTGGGCAGAGGAGGAATATGACCTGATCACCATTTTTGCAGAGAATATTTATTTACAGAAATACTTTGTACTGAAATATATAGTTTCTGGCACAAATATTTCTTCATTCATGATCTCACCAGAATATCAATTTTCAAAGGAAATTTAGATTAAAAATTATTTTTCTCTCAAGGAAATTAAATTTCTTTTCCCAAATCATCTCTACCAATGACCCTTTTTGATGTAGCAATGACAGATTCTTCCCTGACATATTAGGTACAGCCCAAATCACAAAGGACAAATATTCCACATGATCCTCCATCACCAGCCCCAGCCTATAATCTATGAGGAAAAACTCCCTCTTAATACCTTTCCTTGCCAAGAAAACACCTCGTGCTCCCAGCTCGCTTACCTCCTCTGCCAACACCAAAGCCCAGCCACAAACACCACAGGGGAAATGACCTGTAACCGTGCCTTATTCAAAGACTTTTCCACACATTTAGAAACAGGCTGTGGTGGGGCTGTTTGGCAGAAGCTGCTCAGTGCCCACATTGTGCCTGGTTGCACAGAAAGGCAGCTGCCTGTCAAATGCTCCCAAACCGGGCACTTGGCCGGGACTAATCCATGGATGTGCCCAGTCAACATCATGCAATGTTGCTTCTGACTGAAGAATCAAAGTTTATTAATTATTCCACTTGAAATTAAATCTGTTTTGCAATAAAATCTCCACTCTTGGCCTCAACCCTCTCAGTGAGTAATTCCATCAAGGAAACTCTTCTTGCAGCACTGTTCACAGAAGTAGATTAAAAAGGGGGAATATTTTCAGAGAGAAGCTCTGCTGAGCCATACTCATGAGTAATCTCTCTGTCCACATGCCTGTGGTCACCACTTGGAAAAGGCAGCTTGCAATATGCTTGGTACTTGCCAGTGTGCAGCTTTTGCACTTTTATCCATCCTCAAATGCATCCTTGTGTCTGCATGCAAGATTAGAACAAAATGCTGCTATGGCACAACAGTACGCACCATGTATATCAGCTCAACAAGATCAAAGGCACACAGCAGCAAAGAATTTAATTAAAATGTTAAAATTAAACAGGAAGGCATCCATTGTTTAATATTTTGGCAGGCGTGCTCTTTCAAACCAGGACCTAATTCCATTCCAGCACGCTGACTGCCCTTGGAGATGGCAATCAGGAGAGCTCTGCCGGATTTATCGGCTGCTGGATTTGGCGGTGGGGGAATCCCACGCTTGCTTTGGCTTTCAGGCACAGTCCCTAAAAAAGCACTTGGAGAAACAGCTCAACTTCAAAGGATAATTACTGCAATATACATATTCTGCAGTAAAAAGCCAATTTTCAGTATCAAACCTAAGCCCACTGGGCTGTGCATGAGATACACCCACAGGTATCATTCCCCCTTACAGCCCCAACAGGGAGGTGTGACCTTGCCATGTTCAACCACTTCAAGGCACCTCTTCCTCCATACAGTTTTAAATGGAGTAAAAAAACTGATGCAGAGCAACAGTTTTTGGTGTGCAACATAGCCTCTGCTTGGGGAGGAGCAGGGGTAAGCAAAGATGTGGTTTTAGACTCACACACAGATGGGGACTTGTCTTGTTTGGTTTTGCTTCAAGCATACCTCCAGCAGCCAGCCAGGGAGAAGATTTTCTGAAAACAGCTCAAGCAAGGCTCAAGTTTGCTTGTTAAATAACTGTTAGATATTTCCTGGCATCCTGGGGTATTTGGATTTGAATGCTTAAGGCAGCTATAGGCCTTAACAATACTGCCCACAACAGGGAGGTTGAACCAAGAAGCCAGTTGTCTCCTTGGTTTTTGGGAACCTCACAAGGAAGATTTTGCTACTTCTATAGTATTATTTGGGATGCCACAGCAGCTTTTCCCCTAATATTATGAAGATCACCAAATGCAATGTCAAACATGGGGTTCCAGTACAAGCACCCAACATGCATGTGACAAAGGATTTGAGCTGAGGCTTATCACTTCAAGCCAAAGACACTTTGGATTTGCATCACCTGAGAAATTACAGAGGCGGGCAGAGCATTAACATCAGGAAAAGGGAAGACTGAGGACAGACACAATAACTCTGAAATTCAAAGAGCTACTGAAGAAGTGTTACTATAAGTTACTTCCTGATGTATCAATGATCTTGCTGATGTTGGGTAGCATTTCTTTCTGAAATCTTCTGTGCAGAATTTTACCCTCAAATAATTCAGGTTTTTAAATACTTCTAGTGAATATTCAGTCAGGCTGTTTGCAGCAGGCTCTGGTATTTCTCATAGAATAAAAATCAAGTTGACAGGTCAGGACTTTTGCAAGAGAATCAAATCAGATTTATTTCTGACAGTGAGTCTGGGACTGTGCACCTCATCTGAAAATGTGTAACACTCCCTTGAAATATTCCTGCT
Source organism: Scytalopus superciliaris (assembly GCA_013400415.1). NCBI lineage: Eukaryota > Metazoa > Chordata > Aves > Passeriformes > Rhinocryptidae > Scytalopus > Scytalopus superciliaris. The sequence continues at coordinate 2,023,087 of VXBX01006211.1, read as the reverse complement.
TTAGTTTTTCTCCTGCTTCCTTACCAGGGAGAGAAGCAGGAGACTACCTCCCTGCTGTACATCTTAGTGATTAGGATGCTTATTGGGGTCTTCTTATCAAAGAGGCATCTCCAATCCCCTGGCAAAAGTCCCCTGTGTAGAGTGTCATGGTCTCTGATCACTCTGAAAACATCCTCACTAACTTCTGCCTTGCAATGGTCCTGTCAAACAGGGGCTGGGACATCTGCACCAGCACTTATCCATGAACAGGAGCCCATGGAGTTCCCTGCAACGTTTATCCCAAGCTCCAGGCAGCAGCACTTTCTGCTCCCCACAGCATTAGCCCAGCAGCTCCCACAGACTCTGCCTTTAGCACAGCCTTCTCCCAGATGCTAAGGTGTTTTGAAAAAGGCAGAGACAGAACAGCTTGCTCAGAGAGACACATTTATCTATCCATTAGAACACCACAAACACAGGATAGGTAAAACAATAAAGGGCAATGAGCACATTACTTCAGCCTTTCCTGACCCTTTTTTGTGGATCATGCACCTACTCCACTGCTTTAGGGACCAAAGTTGGCAGTAATCTTGTGAGACCTTTGCTTTCCTCTCCACACTGAGGTCCATAACATTTGCTTCATGCCACAGATGGCTGCTCATCCGGAAAACCCCCTCTCCTGAGGGGCCACGTCAGTCTAATCCTCTGCTGATCCTTTTCCCCCAGCAGCATTATGAAAATATTCCACCACAGCAGTACCAGAGCTGTCCAACACAAGGCTCCCTGTTCCATCTCACCACAACCAGTCGCTGAGCCTGACCCACAGGTGTTCTCACCTCACCATCCATTCCAGCTCAGGTCTGAGCACTTTGCAAATGCATGCAAATACTACATGCAAAACTCTTCTGGAGCATGTGCTCATGGATGTGCCCATATCTGTATGCTGCTAATGAGGCAACACATAGTATTTTTTGTTTATATAAGATGTTCTTAGAGAATACTTTCTTACTTAAATGAATGTTGTATACCAAAGCCTTTCAATGCCATAAATAGTATCTACTGTTATAATAATTGGAATCTCCATCATTTTATGCAATTTAAGCTTTTTCTTAAGAATGGGAAGCGCTATTAGATTTTCTAACGGAGTGAGATATTCTGAATGGGAAAACACTGCTTCCAAAGACAAACCTGAGAAGTCTCTGCCATGGCCAGAAGATAAAACTCTGCAAATCAAAGCAAAACCCTACGGTTTGCCTATATTCAGTATTCTTTTGCTTTTGCCAAAAAGCAAGCAAGCTGTCACCTTAGCAACTATGTCACACTTTGCAGCACATATGCCACTTTGAACAAACACCTTAAACGCAGCACCTCCACACTGTATGTTCCTTTCTATAATGTTCTTAACAGCATTCTGTAGATCCCCCCCAAGACTAAAATCCATTAAGACCCCTTTTGCAGGGTGGAGAACTTCACCAAGCAACCAGGAGGTCTCCTGCCCCTTGGGACCACACGTAGTGCCACAAATCCAGGTTAAGTCAGGGACCAGAGCCTCCAAATGATGAAAGGGTTTTAAGAGAACCACCTCCAAGCCTGTCCTCCCCTGACTGCAACATCTGAATCCAGAGATGTCAACATGCAGGGCTTTTACCCGGGGCTCCAATTATGCAGATGCTGATTTACAGGAGTGATGACTGAAACATCGCCCTCATAAAAACAGTCAAGGAGACTTTAACTGTGTTTGTCTAATGGCAGAACCTTCTATCTCCACACATCTTCTTGCTAGTTTGAAAGTCAGATAATTTTTGTTCCTCTTTTCATAGAAACCTGGTTTGCATATATAATCAAATTTAGCATTAATGAGTCTCTTCCCTAATTTTCTATTCCTAATGCTTCAAACAGCCACACTGGGATATTGGCAGCCGTTGAAATGGCTTACCATGACACTTTACCAGTTTCACCCAGTTATTTCCACAGCAGCAGTACATAACTCCAAAAAGTCCTGCCTCCTGAAGCCCTGTCTCTCAACCACATCTGCTAATCCTACATAATTATTTTATACCAGGTCCCACTCTGGGCTGCTTGAGAATCATCAGGATTTAAATTAATTGTTAGGCAACCTTTCAAAATCAGCTCTTCCATGATCAAAACACAAGCCTAAGTGGAAAATGGTAGGCACTTTCCAGATGAAAGGTATCATTTATTTGCAATGTGGTCAGGCACTGCTGACCTTTTCTTTTTCCCTGTACCAGAATTTGTACCATTTTAACAGCAACTTTGATGAGCACAGTTCTCAGTTTCCAAGAAGATATGCACGCAGATAAACATGCATGTGAACAGCAAAGCAGTCAGCTCTCTGCAGACTGTAAATCCATGGGATCACAAGACAGATTCCCTGCTCTTTCACTTGTGTTCTGCATTTTCAGCCTTTAGGGCTTCTGTTCTTCTTCTGCTGCCTTCATCTAAAGCCAGAGGGTTTATCAAAGCCAGAGGTTTCAGAATCACATGACTCACAGAAGTTGGGACTTTCAGACCACAAGGTAAAACATCATGTAGGCACTGTTAGTGCTTCTGCTGTGCCTTTATCCCAGTCCCACTGGCAGACTGACATATGGCTTTCACATCTGCCTTCAGTGAGACTACAAAAACTTTTCAGATCCTTCCTACCATACCCCACAGAGCCTGATGTCTAGCAGCAAAATCCACCTCCCAGTTCCTCCTCATAAAAATAACTTGTCTGACAGAGTTCCCTGCCTGCAGAGTAGTGATGCCCCAATATGTGCTCAGACGTTGCAGGCCCAAAGCTGAGGACTGATGAAGGGCTGTTTGCAGGGCTCAGGTCTCTCGGACACTCACATCCCATTGGTTCACCATGGCAATTTTTGTCTGTACAGAGCTGCAGTGTATTTTGCATGCATTATGCTAAGCTGCCTATAAGAAATCAGCCAATTAATGACAGCTTACAGAGCAGGGTTAGTTACACAGTAATTACCTTTATAATATTAAAATACCATAGAAATGGATTTACATTTTTTGATTAAGTGGCACATGTTTTATTGATCTGACACTACATATACAAGACCTTTGAGGTAGCAACTGGGACCATGTTTACAAGAATAGCTAAGTACCTACATCCCAAGGCAGACATCAAAAGAACTGACAATACATTTTCAACGTGTCTGTGTATCTTTCCCATCAAGATAAGTGGATCAAGCAATAAATGCAGCATCTGATCCTGGCATTGTATAGGCAACATCAACAGGCAGTAAGAAACATTGTCTTTTTAAGGCTTTTCTTTCAATATGAGGGTAGAGAAGATTAAACACTCAACTCTTTCACCCTGTATCCATAAGGAGCATTAAACTTCAGCAAGGCTACCTTGCTCCATCACCTAAGTCTCTGCCCATGCCAGAGTAGACAGCAGCCTTCTGGTTAAACAAACAAGCAAATGTGATGAAGAGTCTCAAGCAACTACAAAATATTTCATAATACACTATACAGAGCAAAATACTGATCACACATGCTTCATGCAAGCATTACCTTCTTATTTCTTTTCCATTTATTTTCAGCATCTCAAGATATCTAGGCTTTTCTAGGGCACACTTGAAAGCATGCAGCTACTTATGTCCATTCATATGCATGTAAATATAATCCAACAAAAGCGCTTCATGGCCAGATGAGCAATCAGCACTAGGACAAAAGACAAGACTTATTATCAGTCTTTCAAGATTCAGATTCCCTCTGCCTTCCAAATACGCATCTGTTTGCAAAGCAAGGGGAGCTAACCCTTTCAGAATCTATACAATCAAAGCAAGCTTGACTCAGCCTGGCCTTTTTCCTGTCTCACCAGTCAAATGATCACAGTGTGAAGGCAATGAAGCAAAGCAAGGTTAGCTTGGTCCATGTACACTACACACAGATTTTTCAAGCCACCTTTGTCCAATTTCCACCAGAGACTTGCTGCCCAAATGCTCTGCAATGCTTTGGAACTCTGTGGCACATCCCATGAAGATGCTCATGAGCAGTGATAAAACTCCAGCCATGCAATGTCTGGAATGCACTTTTTCTGCACAAAGATAAAAATTAAAACAACTCCTCAGACACATTTGTGTTCACTGGACATCCTGAAGTCCTGTTTCAAGTTGTCCTATCAAGAAATGCCACAGTGTCCACAAGATTTGTCCTGAAACATAAATGATTCACATGTGCCCTAATAAAAGCAGTACTGGCTTAGACAGTTACTGTATGGCCTTTGTGCCCAAAATACCCCTCTGCTCTGCCCATACCAGCCCAGACAGGGCTGCAAGCTGGTGGAGCAGGGAGCTCCCTGCATAGTATTTTAAAACACCAACCTGAAGATAATCATCAAGGCAATCACAGCATCTCCTGATTGGCAAAATGGTGGAGTTTCTGCAGCCCAGCTATTTATGATGGAATACAGTGAAGGCATTAAGGACCGTGCTACAGCTCCTGTTACTTTACATGGAAACCGGACAAGTATCGCGTTGCCTTGGGTTTGCAGAAGGCAAGTTGTTTGCAGCAATTCACAGAGGTAATTAAAACCGCAGCCTAGGGATAGAAAGTTTCCATTTTTACAAAAATATTTTTGCCAGTAACAATCTGATTACACATGAGGTAGTTCCTATGCCCATCGCCCTGCAAGGGCACTGCTTTTCACTTAATTTCCTTTTCTTGGGCTCCAGCGAGGCAGCAATTGCAAAACAAATAGACCAAAAGTCACAAACTGGCTTGTCTTGCTCATTTCTTGCAGACCCCAATAAAAACAGTATAAACACATCCAGAGAGTTGCAGGACTGAAATTAATCCAGTAAGACAAATGAACATATTTCTTCTCTTTCATCTTTCCTTATTCGTTATTGTCAGGTGCATGTATAAGAGAATCATTTCTCAACTGAAGTTGTAAGAGTTTGTGACATTGCTACTGGTTGTAGTGCCACAGTAGATTATCATGAGAAATAAGCTTCAGAAGAACAGTCTTCTCATGCAAGGATCTGTGGAGTAACAGCCAAGGGAATAAAAAGGAGCAAGAACAAATACAGCTTTTAAACAGCTCTTCCCTGCCCCCAGCACATGCCATGAAGTCAGAGTTGACTCAAAGTTAGAAACACCCAGGGCTAACCCAGTACAGCTGTGTGCAGTTTTCCAAGCTCAGATTTGTGATCCACATACTCTATTGCCAAGGTAGAGTCCAAAAACTTCAACTCTTGCTTAATTGCTACAAGTCACTTGCTGGATTTTTTCCTTCTCTTAACCTTTCCTGGGCTTGAGCCAATGTTGTCCCTTAATGGCTTTTAAATGCAATTTCTTGGCTGAAAATAAGATTACAAAGTACATGGAAAATACAAATGAAAACATATTACAGTGCTGTGAATATTCAAGAATCAGCTGTATCTTGGCAGCTTCTCTCTGGGTGTTAGGTGACAGTCAAAGCAGGAGATTGAAGAAGGTCAGATAAGGTCCCTCCTCCTCTAGATAGAGATCCATGACTCTGAGCCAGACTTCAGGTAAACTGGAATCTGCACACCCATAGATTAATTCTGCAAAAATTACAGTTTCACACCTGAGAAAACTACAGCCACCTCAGCTGCCTCCAGACCTGCAAATGTCTGTGCTCACAAATACAGAAGTTTCAACAGCACCACTAGAAAAGGTTTATGAGTAAAGACATGCTCACCCCAGAATCACTGTGAGCTAAACCCAACCGCCCAAACAAGAGCACAAATTCAAGGCTGGACTGCCTGGACCAGCTGAGGACATTTTCAGCCTGCACCACCTCCACCCTACCAGCCTTTCTGAGGAGCCCCCACAGCTCTGCCATCTGTGCTGCAACACCACAGAGCCTCCCCCCAGGCACGAGAGCCACCCAACGCCCAGAATTGCTGCATCACCAGCTGGGCTATGAACTTCATTTCTTTGCAGATGCAATCTAGGACTCAAGTGGGAGGAGTCAAGGGGTGCAATTTGACTGTTCTGACCAAGTGCAACGAGGTCTGTGAGGTTGCCGGGGGACATGGAAGCAGATGCAGAACTGGCTGGAGCATTTGGTCTTCTTTTAAAGTTTAAAACTATGATTAGGCTGATAAAAGGAGTTTGAGGGAGAGATGGACAATTAATTGAGACAGAGATGGTAGAGAGGTGGACAGCAGTTGAAAGGAATGGTAAGAAGAAAAGGAAGATGGGAGCAACAAGATTAATTGAATAGAGATGGAATTTGGGTAATCCAAAAAGCCTTTCAAGTATATTAAAAAAAAAAAAAAAAAAAGTCTTCCACTCTGAAATATCATACACTAAAATGTGCTTAGTACTACTTACAGATACATGTCAGAAGAGAAAAAGTAATTTCTCAGATCATCTTAAATGTTAACACACTCTGTACCCTTGTCCCACATTCCCATATTGCCAAGGACTGGCCCACCTTGGCTGTGTCAAAGAGCTCTGTTTACATACAGTGTGTGCATGTATATGTACACAGACAGGAAACATACACTTAAAGCAGACAGACGAGTTCTACATGTGGCTTCCAAACACGACAAAGGCAGCTTTAATGTTTGGCTGTTGGAAGAAGTTACAGACCCAGGAAACTGCCAAGAGAAGAGTTCCCACTCACTGTCCCAAGGACTGGGGGAGAACAACTTCCTTGAGGGCATAGCCCATGCTTACCAGTACAGAACCCTTCTGGAAGAGCTTGTTTCCCAACTTCCACCAGACATAGCCTCATCAGGCAGACAGCCAAAAGATCACATTCCCAGTGACTATTTGCCATGGAAAGAGCTTTGCTCCCCATTCTTGCCTCATGGCGAGCGCTGCAGAGTGGCTGAAGCACCCTCAGATCGGCACCTGGGATTCAGCCCCTGGATATCCTGACTTTTCCTCGAGGCAGGACCAGCAGGGTGTGTGGGTTTCTGGAGTTCTAGGTGAGGAATGCAAGGACCTTGTCCGTACAGTACCACATGAGGGTGACCCCCACCATGGGGCCACCCCATCCCGGGCCCATGGCCCCACCACATCCCCATTGCCCAGCTCCATGGGACCTGGTGTTTCGAGGCGCCCAGCTGGGAAGTGAAGCTGCTGCTGGTGAGCAGGGACAGGGTCCGGGTCGGGCAGCTGCCCTCAGCACGCCAAAACACCCCCTCGCAGGGACCCTGCGGCCGGGCTGTGCGCGGCGGGTGCGAACATGTGGATAAACACACCCGCACGGGGACGCGCCCCCCAAAATACGCGGCTTACATAATTCCCCAGCCAGTCGGCGTTAGGGGAATGTGATTAATCCTCCATGACATGTTCTGAACTTTCCGTTCAGAGAGGCTCTCTGCTCCCGCAGACCTACTGGCGATGGATGTCATTTGACCTGCAGACTTCACTACGAATGAGCATCAGAGCAACACACAGTGACATTGCTCCGCACACCAATTATCTGCCTCCTTCCCCGCTCGGCCCAGAGACAAGTTTGCTAAATGCATAATGAGGATTTTATTTTCCTCGTTGTTTTTTTCGTGGGTGTTTTTTTTTTTTTTAATTCGTTTACAGCCAGCAAAAGG